>CM065593.1:102307982-102755946 GCA_033119425.1 Bufotes viridis
ACATCCAGATAATATACTAACAGATATGTAATTAAAATCATCATTATACTGTTTGGTTTCAGGGAAATAAATGCATACATATAGAGGCATATAAATATATTATATTGACGCTCCCTAACACTGCAGAAATGTTTATTGGTAGAAATACATTAGTTCCTTGCGGAGATTTAAACCAACAGGTACTCTTGTATTTAATCTGAAAATCCAGTAAGCTTCCCTTAATAAAATTTTTTGTTTCAAGTCACCATTTCTTTTGGGAGCTAGTACCTTTTAATAGCATAACCTTTCATGGGGCTTATTTTGCGATTGTGAATCTGAATAAAATGTTTTGCCACATTTGATACATTTAATGCAGATGGGTTTTGGACATAATTCACATGCTCCAGAAAACGGTTCTTAAATCTGCGGCTTGTGCTGCCTACATACATAAGGTCACATTCGGTGCATTCTATAATATATACTACTCCAGCAGTATGACAATTGATATGTGATTTTATAGCAAAGATCTGGCAATGGTCAGAGCTTTCAAAATTTTTTGTTATTTTGACAAAACCGTATGTTTTGCATCGATGATGCCCGCACCTGGTGAAACCCTTGTGTTGCAGCCAAGTGGTGGAGATTTTACTTTCTCTAGGTCTGTGGAACATAGATGGTGATAAGGTCACTGACAAAGTTGGAGCCTTCCTGGAGACAATTCTGCATCCCTGTTTTAATATATTGCGAAGACAGGTGTCCTCGTACAGAATGGGCAAACAATCTTTAGTGATAGTACGTATTTCTTCAAATTGTCGACTATAAGTCAAAACCATAGTAGGTATTCTACTTTTATTTTCCTCATTTTCATTTTTATTTATATTTTATTTTTATTTTTCCCATACAAGTCCTTTTTATTTTTATTTTCATTTTTGCCCCTTTCTGTACCCGGACACCTGCCCACTTTTTTATTATTGGGAAACAGTAACTCTCTCCTGGATCTTTTATTGGCAATATCTAGACCTCTTTGTAACATCCAATTAGGAAAACCCCTTTTCTTCAACCTATTACCAATGATCTCACATTCTTTTTGAAAATCAATATCTGTGCTACAATTCCTTTTTGCCCATATGTACTCCCCCACAGGGATGCCCTTTATCACATGTATAGAATGATGGCTGTTTGCATGCAATATAGAATTGCCCGATACCGCTTTCCTGTAGGTGCTAGTACATACTACCTCAAACGGAGTACCGCATAATTTTAGGTCCAGGAAAGTAATTTCTCGGCTGTCCATACTGCAGTTGAATTTCAGATCATATTCATTATCATTCAAATAATTTTTGAAGTCTGGTATGGCAGACACATCGCCGCCCCAAACAAGGAGCAGGTCATCGATGTATCTGCCATACCAGACCAAATCACCCGCATATGGACAAGTGTCTGTGTAGATGTACTTCTCCTCCCAAAATGCCATAGTGAGGTTAGCCAATGAGGGCGAAAATTTCACCCCCATTGACACACCCCGTATCTGTAAAAAATAATAATTGTCAAACATGAAATAATTATGAGTAGGGAGAAAAGAAGTCACCATGCATAGTCAATGAAAACCTCAGAAAAGTTGGTATATCTATGCAGATGGTATTCCATGGCATAAAGGGCAACCCTGTGGGGAATGAAGGGTGTAAGAGGGCGCAAGGTGCCGTCATGGACGGAAGATACGTGTCACCGAGGTTCCTGGCCTCGGTGAGGTGAGAGCCGGGTTTTATGTGTCAGCAGCAGCTAGTGCTGCTTGACATTGATAGTTAGTTTGGCTGCAAAGCCAATCCGGGCCGGCTTTTACTGGGAGTAGGCAAAGAGTTGGGTGGGTGCCTACTCCCCACGGTCCAGGCCGGACTTTGCGGGGCTTTTTAAAGGCAGCCACATCAGCAGGTGTGGCTGTGATTATCCTGGAGCTGCTGCTAGTGTTGTGTTGCTCTCTGGGCTGGAAGGATGAGCTCAGCAAGGAGTCGTGCAGTCGTCCTGGAAGCCTGAAGGTGGATTATCCTGCGGCTGGGCCGACCGCCAGGTGTGACAGCGCACCTAAACATCTCACAGGTGATTGAACCTGGTTTTGGACTCTTTGGTTTTGCTTTTTGTGTTTGCTGAGTGTGAATTAACACCAAGAGACTGTTTATCGTTTATTGTGTGCAAGTGTGAATAAAACACTGTTTATTGCACTTTCTGGACTTCTTGTTTTGCCTCTGTACTGCACCCGCACTGCTATCTACCAGAGCGACTCCCCACATTTGGTGTCGGATGCGGGCATGCGCAGTGAGGCTGGCGTAAGCGCCGAAGTTTTCCAAAGTGAATGTCATATGTCAAGCCGGCAAGGTTGCAACACGTGAACTCTGACAAGATGGAGGCAGTTGTAAAGGCTCTCGTGGAGGCCAATTTACAGCAGCGGGAGGCCAACAAGCAGCAGCAGGAGACAAACCAGCTGCTGTTGCAACATGTAATGGCTTTGCAAGCGACTGGAGCCTCTCACCGTGCCCATGATGCCCGGAAGCGGTCCGTGCAGCAATTCCCAAGATGACCCCGAGGATGATGCCGAGACCTACCTGGCAGTCTTCGAAAAAGTGGCCGTGAGGAGAAGCTGCCCCGTGACCAGTGGGCTGAGGTGGTCGCTCCGTTCCTGGCTTCCGGACCCCAGCAGGTGTTTTTCGACTTGTCGGACGACCAAGCGGCCGATTATGACACTGTGAAAGGAGAGATCCTAGCCAGACTGGGGGTGAAGCGTGCTGGTCCGCGCTCAAAGAGTCCACCAGTGGGACTTTAAAGCGACTGAACCTGCTAGGCCGCAGTACTACGATCTGCTGCACAGGCTGCAAAAGTGGCTGCAGCCTGATCTACTAAGTCCCACTGCCATGCTGGATCGACTGTTGGCGGACATCTTTTGGAGGGCCCTGCCTTATCCCCTCCAGCACTGGGTCGGCCAGGCGTCTCCGGTAAGTGCCCTGGAGATGGTCGACCTGGTAGAGCGTTACGAGGCCACCAGAAACCTGCAGGGGAGTCTTGCTGGGAAGGGGCCAGTCAAACCCGGAGGCCTCCACCCCAGTTCCGACGACCGGCGACAGAGAGACCTGCACGGAATGTATCCCCTGCGGATCCGCCTCCGTGGTATGCTGGAGGTGTCAGGAGCCAGGCCACATCAGGGCCGACTGTCCGCATCAGGGTGAGCCGATGGATGTGAACTACGGGTATCGCCACTCCCTGTATGCACGGAAGCTGTGTGCAACTGGCACCCGTGAGGGGCAGGACAATAACCACCTGTGTCAGGTAGAGGTGGGAGATTCTCTGGCGGTGGCCCTGCTGGACTCCGGGAGTTTAGTCTCCCTGGTAGAGCTGCCCTAATACGGCCTGCGGAGTATACCGGCCGTAAAGTCGGAGTCCTATGCATCCACGGAGACTTAAAAGACTACCCCACTGCATTAGTGACTTTGTCCACAGCTGCTGGTAAGTGGACCCACGAGGTGGCTGTCGCTACCAAACTCCCACATGAACTGATACTTGGGAGGGACTTCCCGGTTTCCAGGCGCTGTGGCCGGCTATAAAGGTGTCTGATGGGCCCGAGACAGGGGTAACCCTAGTAGAGTGGCCTGATACCACTGGAAGGCCAGAACCCTGGGAGCCCGAATCTGAAGGGCCAGCGGTAGGGGTGACCACTGCTCCAGCGGTAGAGGGAGACAACCCCACTGAGTGTAATGGTGGGAGACACGGAGGACTTGCCCCGGGACCTGAGTTGGCAGACCTCAATGTCTCCGGGGAAAATTTTGGGACCGCACAACACCGGGACCAAACCCTAACCAGGGCCTGGGAAAGTGTTGTAATGATTGACGGTAAACCCCAGAAACCTGGGGCTGAATTAATGTTTCCACGATTTATTATTCTTCAGGATATGTTGTATCGGGTGAACCAAATCCGAGTGAGCCAGTTGAACAGTTGGTGGTGCCCACCGCATATCGCAAGCTTGTTATGGAGCTTGCCCACCAACATGTTCTTGGGGACACATGGGGTGGCAGAAAACGCAGGACCGCGTACTACAGCGATTTTACTGGCCTGGTTTGTTTAAGGAAGTAGAGGAGTTCTGTAAGTCCTGTCCGACCTGTCAGGTAAATAGCCCCCAGCCACATTACAGAAGTCCCCTGGTCCCTCTCCCAATAATTGAGGTCCCATTCGAGCGTATTGCCATGGATCTGAGTCGGACCCGTACCGAAGTCTGCTAGGGGTCACCAACATATCCTGGTGATTCTGGACTATGCTACTCGATATCCAGAGGCGGTGCCTCTTCGACACACATCGGCTAGGCTCATAGCAAAGGAGTTAATGGAGATGTTTACCCGGGTGGGCCTACCTAAGGAGGTTCTGACGGACCAAGGGACCCCTTTTATGTCTAAGATTATGAGGAATTATGTAAACTGTTGCATATAAAGCAATTGCGGACGTCCGTTTACCATCCATAAACGGACGGCCTTGTGGAAAGAATTTAACCAAACTTTAAAAAATATGCTAAAAGGGTGGTGTCCCGAGATGGGAAGGACTGGGATCTGCTTCTGCCCTATCTCATGTTTGCAGTGCGAGAAGTGCCCCAGGCCTCTACTGGGTTCTCACCCTTCGAACTGCTTTATGGCAGACGCCCACGGGGCCTGTTGGACATCGCTAAGGAAGCGTGGGAACAACAGCCCGTCCCCACAAAAGCGTAATTGAATATGTTACCCAGATGCAGGAGCGTTATGGAGAGGGTGTTACCGCTGGTCCGGGAGCATATGGAGGCAGCACAACAGGCCCAAAGTAGAGTCTATAATCGTCAGGCTCGAGTGCGAGACTTTAATCCCGGAGACCGAGTTTTAGTTCTGGTACCCACCCTTGACAGCAAATTTCTAGCTAGGTGGCAGGGGCCCTATGAAGTGCTCGAGAAAGTGGGAAGTAAATTACAAGGTGCACCAGCCAGGGCGGCGGAAGCCGGAGCAGGTGTATCATGTGAATTTGCTGAAGCCATGGAAGGATAGGAACTCGTCCAGCGATGACAGTCCCCGGCCAGGGCTTCTAGGTGAGAAGGATCCAGCCCCTTACCTCGAAGTCCGGGAAGCAGCAGCCACCGTAAAAATTTCAGATAGCCTATCCTCCAAACAGGTCCAGGAAGTTAAGGAGTTCATTAGTCGGAACACGGATGTGTTCTCGGACCTCCTGGGCGCACATCCTAATCCAGCATGACATTATCACTGAGCCTCAGGCCAAAGTCCGGTTAAAGCCGTATCGGGTACCCGAGGCTCGGCGACAAGCCATTGTGAAGGAAGTGCAGCTGATGCTCCAGTTAGGTGTCATCGAGGAGTCAAAAAGTGATTGGGCCAGTCCGATAGTCTTAATACCCAAGCCGGACGGGACATTGAGGTTCTGTAACGATTTCCATAAGCTGAATGAGGTGTCCAAGTTTGGCGCATATCCCATGCCGAGGGTGGATGAGCTCATTGAAAAAATTGGGCCAAGCCAGGTATTTTCTGTCTTGGACCTCACTAAAGGGTACTGGCAGGTACCCATAACGGAGACTGCCAAGGAAAAAACTGCTTTTATCACACCGGAGGGGTTGTATCAGTACAAGGTATTACCCTTTGGTCTACATGGCGCCCCCGCCACGTTTCAAAGGCTTATGGATATTGTGCTTCGTCCACATCGGCCAGTGCGCCTCAGCGTATCTGGATGATATCATTATCCATAGCACCGACTGGGAGAGTCACCTACCGAAGGTACAGGCCGTAGTGGACTCCCTTAGGAAAGCTGGCTTAACTGCTAACCCAAAAAAGTGTGTGATAGGGTTAGAAGAGACCAAATACCTAGGGTATGTCATTGGGCGGGGGTGGTCAAACCTCAGGTAAACAAAATTGAGGCAATTAAGAATTGGCCCCGACCTGTCACTACGCGGCAAGTAAAATCATTCCTGGGCATGGTGGGATACTACATGAGGTTTATTCCCAACTTCGCTACAATTGCTGCTCCATTGACAAGCCTTTTAAAGGGACGCAGGTCAGTGTCGATCCAGTGGAATGAGCAGGCGGATAAGGCTTTCTCTGCTCTGAAGTCGGCCCTGTGTGGGTCCCGGTTTTGGTGACGCCCGACTTCAAGAGAGAGTTTGTGGTACAGACCGATGCCTCTGAAGTGGGCCTCGGGGCTGTACTCTCTCAGGAAATCAATGGGGAGGAGCATCCGTGGTTTTCCTGAGTCGCAAACTCACCCCAGCCGAAACCAGGTACAGTATAGTGGAGAGAGAGTGCCTGGCCATCAAGTGGGCACTAGAGTCTCTCCGCTATTATCTGCTAGGGAGAAAGTTCCGTCTGGTGACCGACCATTCCCCTCTAAAGTGGATGTGCCAGGCGAAAGACAGGAATGCTCGGGTCACCAGATGGTTCTTGTCCCTGCAGAACTTCAAGTTCACAGTGGAACACAGGGCAGGCCGCTTGCAAGGAAATGCGGATGCACTGTCTCGAGTACAGTGTTTGGCGTGTGTTCACCCTGTCGGGGTTGAACAAAGGGGAGGTATGTAAGAGGGCGCAAGGTGCCGTCATGGACGGAAGATACGTGTCACCGAGGTTCCTGGCCTCGGTGAGGTGAGAGCCCGGGTTTTATGTGTCAGCAGCAGCTAGTGCTGCTTGACATTGATAGTTAGTTTGGCTGCAAAGCCAATCCGGGCCGGCTTTTACTGGGAGTAGGCAAAGAGTTGGGTGGGTGCCTACTCCCCACGGTCCAGGCCGGACTTTGCGGGGCTTTTTAAAGGCAGCCACATCAGCAGGTGTGGCTGTGATTATCCTGGAGCTGCTGCTAGTGTTGTGTTGCTCTCTGGGCTGGAAGGATGAGCTCAGCAAGGAGTCGTGCAGTCGTCCTGGAAGCCTGAAGGTGGATTATCCTGCGGCTGGGCCGACCGCCAGGTGTGACAGCGCACCTAAACATCTCACAGGTGATTGAACCTGGTTTTGGACTCTTTGGTTTTGCTTTTTTGTGTTTGCTGAGTGTGAATTAACACCAAGAGACTGTTTATCGTTTATTGTGTGCAAGTGTGAATAAAACACTGTTTATTGCACTTTCTGGACTTCTTGTTTTGCCTCTGTACTGCACCCGCACTGCTATCTACCAGAGCGACTCCCCACAAGGGATAAAGTGATTCCACGTCTGCCGTGACCCATCTATATTCTGGTTTCCACACAAACTCATACATGGCACACAATACATCTCCCGTGTCTTTTAAGTAACCCGGGATCCTTTTGACTAGTGGTTGCAGAATGTTGTCCAGCCAATTACCCAGATTTTCCATTAAGGAACCCATGCCAGAAACTATAGGGCGGAAAGGGGGGGGGGGGGCCTTGCTGTTTATGAACCTTGGGTAAGGCATGTATAATTGGTGTTACACGGCTGTTCACACACAGGAAGCGGTACTGCATATCATCAAATATGTTTAATGTTTTACCTTTTCCTATTAGATCTAAGTATTCTCTGGTAAAATCCTCTACTGGATTCTTATCCAGCTTCCTGTATGTGAGCGTATCATTCATAAGTGACATTACGTGGTCCTGATACATATTTCTGTTAATTACAACTACACCCCCAGCCCCCCCCCCCCCTCTAATCCGCCATTTTCACTATAATTTCATCCATGGACTCCAGTTCAATCAGGGACTGTCTCTGTTCCCTAGTCAAATTGTCCCTACATTTACTTTTGTCAATTTTATTGTATAAGACTTGTAATTAACATTCTAACACCTCCTGAAAAGTGTCCATACAAGCACTCCTGGACATCAGGGGGTAGAAATGTGGATTAGAAGTCCTAAAGCCAATTGCCAATTTTTCTGGTGCTATAGTGACAGCCTCTTGTTGTAATTCCGAAAGGCAGAGGAGCGCCATTTGTTCGCTATATAACATATCTTTATAAGAATTAACCACTTCAGTTGCTCCTTCTGTAGTTCGGAAATCACTATCTACCCGCGGCAATTCCTCAAAATGTTTGAAAACCGTTAAATTTCTAACAAATTTATTGACATCAAGAATTGTAGAAAATAAATCAAAATTAACATTTGAGATAGCTGAACATCAGATAAATTTAATACTGTGAGTTGTTCATTGCTGGGTAACATACCTTCTATTTCTTCTGGCGAGTGCACATTGCTTGCGGTTTTTCTGTGTTTCCTTCCCGCACGTTTTCGTTTTTTTTGTATTTCTAGCAACAGTTCAACTATCCAAGTCCTTGGATTTATTTTTATTTATTTTATAATACGAAGGTTTGCTATCCAGCTTAGAGGTGGTCTCAATCGATATATCTTTGTCATCCTCCATCGCAAACTGCGTCTCATCAAGATGTTCCATGGTGTCAAAGTCTGATGAAAAACTGACCCTTATTGATTTTATTTGCGTTTTTGGGGGTTTTATTTTGATGTTCATCTCTGGCATAACCATGCCAATCACGTTGATATTTAGTGTGCTTGGTCTCCATGATATACTCCTCTAGTTTTTTCATTGATGTATTCATTTTTGATTCAAAGTCCATATAAGCTGGATCTTCAGAAAATTTATTAAGAACATCTTTGCATTTCTGTATATCATCTTGTAAGGAAGACAATTTTTCAAATTCATAATGTGTGATAAGCTTCATGAGGTCTAATGAACACTTTGAAAAAATATCATTCCATTTGATAACAAATTCATCAGAGAATACTGTTGTTGGTATTTTTTTAATTCTGAGACCTCTAGGGATCATGTTCTTTTCAAGGTATTTAACTAAAGTGGTATGATCCCACCACACCCGTATTCCTTGTGTCATTAATTTCTCTAGTTCAGTCATCCCAATTTTCAGGTTGAAATCTCTTTGAAAAGATAGATTTTCTCCAGAAAAAACTGATTCTGCCTTTGTTAAGCGATCTGATGGTATCAGTGTGAACAGTACCTTATAAAAAATGAATGTGAAGCTCCAAGCTGCGGTTGATTTGCCAAGCAGTCTTTCAGGTAGCACGGAAAATGTCCATTAAGATCCACAGAAACACTTGTGCTTCCAGCTCACCTATGCAGGACAGCCTTGTGGTCTCAGGTATCACGGAACATGACATGGAATCTTCAAATGTGGCAAAACATTTTATTCAGATTCACAATCGCAAAATAAGCCCCATGAAAGGTTATGCTATTAAAAGGTACTAGCTCCCAAAAGAAATGGTGACTTGAGAAACTAAAAATTTTATTAAGGAAGCTTACTGGATTTTCAGATTAAATACAAGAGTACCTGTTGGTTTTAACATCTCCACAATGGAACTAATGTATTTCTACCAATAAATGTTTTCCATGCAGTGTTAGGAGACCGTCAATCATAATATATTTATATGCCTCTATATGTATGCATTTATTTCCATGAAACCAAACAGTATAATGATGATTTTAATTACACATCTGTTTGTAGTATATTATCTGGATGTGATAAACGCTGACATGCGACTTGATTTGTATATGTATTGAGGGTACATGCTGTCCTGGTAGCATTATCTAAGATGGATAATATGCTTGTTTTTCAAAATGACAATAATATTGTTAGCTCGTGACCATTGTGCAACTTTGCTATAATCACATGATCAATTGTGCATACTGCTGGAGTAGTATATATTATAGAATTGCACTCGAATGTGACCTTATGTATGTAGGCAGCACTAGCCGAGATTTAAGGGTTTCTGTCATTAAGTTTTGACATTATAAGCTGTCTGACATTAGCTATGTGCTAATGTCAGAGCAGCTGTCAATGTCTTTTATAAGAATCCGATGTATATCCATGTCTGAAACTTCTTTGAATAATAGAAGCTTAGCCTGTAGTGATGCAGGAACTACCCTGCTTCTAGCAGCATTTTGAAGATCCTGCTGTCATGCCCTTCTCTTGATTGACACCTGAGGCCACAAGGTGGTCCTGCATAGGTGAGCTGGAAGCACAAGTGTTTCAGTTATTTTGATTGCCTGATTGGAGTCGGGAAGGAATTTTTTTCCCCTTAAGTGGGGAAAATTGGCTTCTACCTCACAGATTTTTTTTTTTTTGCCTTTTTCTGGATCCACTTGCAGGATAACAGATCGAACTGGATGGACAGATGTCTTTTTTCGGCCTTATAAACTATGTTACTATGTTAAACTATGTTACTATGTAAAATAACCCTTTTAGACTTTTCAAGTCTAAGACAAGTTACTTCACAACACAGACCTAAAGAGTTGCCTCATCCTCCTCTCTACTCTGCTTGACATGGATTATGATCCTTCGGAATACAGCTGATAAGATCTTCATCTGAATCTCTGTAGGAATACAGTTCATGAGGAGACATGAAGTACAGACAGAAGACGGGGACGTGGCTGTTGAACAGAAGCAGTTGTATGCAGTCTCCATTACCACAGCTCCACATTATCACAGTATGTCCTGTTCATCCTCTCTGTACTTCATGTCTCCTCATGGACACCATTCCTACAGAGATTCCTCTTATCATCTGTATTCAGGATCATAATCCCTGACAAACAGAGCAGAGAGGAGGATGAGGCAGCTCTATATCTCAGTGTTATGAAGTGACCTGTCATCCTGTATTATTAGGACAGGTTTTGTGTGTACTAATTGGACGGAGGCCATTTTATTACCTTGATGAATTCTCCCAATGCAAAAACAGCCATTATAACTAATGAAAGGTATTTGGGAATATATTTATAATAAAGTAATATTTAAGTATTTTCATTTTCTTAATTCCTGGAGAACCCCTTTAATGAAAAAAAGAAAACCTTTACAAATTTGTGGCACAGAATATCCAACGCTTTCCAACCACCAGACAGCATTGAGTTTTAAGCAAGGCATTAAATGTAGTACGTTTTGTTCTGTATCCATCCTGACCTACAATGACCCTTCCTACGTCCAAAGTCCCATATACCTTTATCATGACACCACAGGATGTCAGGCTGTTCCTTATGTATCTCTCAGATTTAAACCAGGACTCTGACTTGTGTCAATAGCTATTTCACACTTTTCCGGATACATGATTTTGAGAATGTAGAAATATATTCTATGAAAGAGTGCCTATATTGTGGATATACTTTCATAGTGAATGTTATTGAATATTTCTGCAGAAAAAAATTATCCTTTTGTAGGAAAAAGCAATGCCGTAAACAATCAGCGAGTTTTCCTCTTGTTGACAGTAAAATAAGCGAAAAAATGAAAGAAAAAAAAAAGATTGTGTGTTGCAACCCTGTTTGGTTCCACAGTTATTGCTTCGGTTCAGCTATTATGTGATCGCAGTTTGCTTATTTTCACAAATAATAGATAATGTAAGGCTCTGTTCGCATTACTGTTAGTCTCCATTGAATGGTCTGAAACACTATTCTTTCTTGTAAAGAAAACAGGAGCATTTTACGATAATCCATCAACTCTCATAGCTGTCCTGGCTGTTTTAAAGTTTACCTATCATATACATTATTTTTCTATTTAAAAAAATTGTACACATAAATACACTTTGTAATATTTAGTGGTAAAACATGCCTCTTCATTCTATGTCTGGCAGTGGTACTCACTGTAACTGTTCAGAAACTCTGCACTCACTGAAAATCCGCAACATGTATGAGAGTTTTCAACCAAAGGATATGAATATGCCCTGGTCTCTTCCGAAGGATAGCTATTTTGCTTGATAAACATTCTATATTATTTTTAAGTGTATTTTATTGTAATTTTTGTAGTTTTGTAAACTAGATAGATAGATACAACAGATTATTTGTCCAAAATATACAACTTTATTTAAAAACAATCAATAAAAGAACATGAGCAATGGAGTTTGCATGATTCAATGGAATAAAAACATGTACAAAAAGGGGACCATGGAGGGAAGCTAATCATGATTCTAAGATGAAACAAGGACCAAACAAATCCATGAGCATACTCAGCTATGTATATATAAAATTGTGATAATAGTAGATGGATGTGTAAATGTGCACATCCATTTATGAGCCCCCTAAAAGAGCAGTGAATAAAGAATAAGAGTACATACAATATTAGATGTCTCAAAAGTCACAGTTGAAGTATGCTATACAACCTATATAGTACATGGAAAGAGCGCTTCCAGCCTAAGACCCATCCCAGTGTCCCCCACTTACCCAACTCGGTTCACCAGATGACTTCTTTAGGGGAAGTGAGGGGCACTGGAATGGCTGCACTTTATATCGCTGAGTATATACTTACAATTAGAAACATCAGTGGAACGTCTACAGTATGTGTCATACATTATGCAGAGGAATGCACCACCCCAGGCATCATATGATCTGGAGGTAAGGTGAAAATGGACAAGAGAAGAGGGCGTTTCTACCCATAACTCAATGCATCCATGACGGAGCAGGTTTCTCGGGATTACATTGACCACCCACAAGTAAAATGGCCACGCCAGTCTCCTCGTCACCACGCTGAAATCTTGAACGCACAAGTGAACACAAAGAAAAGGCGCACATATACACAATCAAATAAGTGCAAGCACAGGATAGCCCCATGGCGTATCTGTACCAGAGTATATCGGAGACGCAAATAGAAGATGTATTGGCAGCCCACATTTAAAATGGCTGGCGTTTTTACAAGGTCACCTGATTCAATCACCTGACGTTGTCAAAAAGACTCCGCTAATATAGACATCAATAGACACAAACTTATAAGCGAGTGGGACGTCATTAAAGCACAAATCATGTTATATATGTCAAGGGATACAATCTATTCAGGACTACTAATATAAGAAAAAAATGAAAATTATCGGGTGTATACAACAATCTGTGGAGGAAATTGGAAGAAGAAATTAGCACAAAAAGAACCCAAGTGGATTTACAAATTAGGTACATTATCCCCCTGCTGCCTTAATGAATATAATAGCTTTGTACCCTTTCTATAACATTTTTTCTTGCTTCCCAGTTATATTTATTCCTATAAGTGTATAATTGCGTGTAGGGACCCTATAGGGTGTAGTTAGTGTTGGTTGGTTGTAATTTTATGGATTCGTGATTTTAATTCTTTTACTCTTCTTTTTTAGTTCTTTTGAGACTGTCGTCATGAAATAAGTCACGACATCTGAAATTGAACATCATAGACTGCAGAGCTTTATACTATTTATTTTATTAATATTGATAATGATTTTTTTTTAATTAACCCCTTAAGGACCCATGATGTACATGTACGTCATTTCTTTCCGGAACTTAAAGACCCGTGACGTACATGTACTTCATGGTGATCAGGCGGATGCATTAGCTGCGCCCACCCGATCAGCGGCAGAGGTCCAGCATTCACTGATAGCTGGACCCCTGCTGCATTAACCCTTGATATTCCTTGGTCAGCGCTGACCGTGGCACGTGAATGTCGGGCGGGGATCAGTGCTGCCATCGTGTCCCCATGCTGCTGTGACGGGGATCCGATAGTAGGGAAGGCAGACCGATGCCTTCCTTAGGCATCATGGCTGCCTTCCAAGGGATAGCCTGTTAGATCCAGCCCCTGGATCTCACAGGCAGGAAGCTGTACTGTATGTGTAATACACACTGTATTAACTTATAGCCAATGCATTCCAATACAGACGTATCAGATCATATCCCCAAAAGTTGAAGTCCCAAAGTGGGACAAAAAAAAGTAAAAACAAAGTTTCATGTAAAAATATTAGGTATCGCTGTGTCCATATCGACTGGCTCTATAAACATATCACATTACCTAACCCTTCACCTAACCTAAACACTGTCAAAAAAACCATAAAAACTGTGCTAAATAAACCATTTTTGTGTCACCTTACATAACTAAAAGTGCAACACCAAGCGATCAAACAGGCGTATGCCCCCAAAATAGTACCAATCTAACCGTCACCTCCTCCCGCAAAAAATCAGCGCATAACTAAGACAACCACCCCAAAAAAAAGAACTATGGCTCTCAGACTAAAACATGATCTTTTTTGTTTCAAAAATGATTTTTTGTGTTAAATGTAAAATAAAATTTAAAAACTAGACATATTAGGCATCGCTGCAACCGTAAGAACGTGCTCTATAAAAATAGAACATGGCCTAACCCCTCAGGCAAACACTGTAACAAAAAAAAAAAAAACGGTGTCAAAAAAGCCATTTCATCTCCATTTGCCATTAACTCTTGTGGAATATCTAAAGGGTTAACAAAGTTTGTTAAATCAGTTTTGAATACCTTGAGGGGTGTAGTTTCTTAAATGGGGTCACTTTTTTAGAGTTTCTTCTCTAGGGGTGCATCAGGGGGCCTTCAAATGGGACATTGTGTCAAAAAACCAGTCCAGCAAATCAGCCTTCCAAAAACCATATGGCATTTCTTTCCTTCTGCGCCCTGCCGTATGGCCATACAGCAGTTTACGACCAAATATGGGGTGTTTCTGTAAACTACAGAATCAGGGCAATAAATATTGAGTTTTGTTTGGCTGTTAACCCTTGCTTTGTTACTGGAAAAAATTGATTAAAATGGAAAATTTTCCAAAAAAGTGAAATTCTGAAATGTCATCTCCATTTTCCATTAATTCTTGTGAAACACCTAAAGGGTTAACAATGTTTGTAAAACTAGTTTTGAATACCTTGAAGGGTGTATTTTCTAAAATGGGGTCATTTTTGGGTGGTTTCGATTATGTAGGCCTCACAAAGTGACTTCAGACCTGAACTGGTCCTTAAAAAGTGGCTTTTGGAAATTTTCTAAACATTTTAAGATTTGCTTCTAAATTCGAAGCTTTCTAACGTCCCCAAAAATGAAAATGTCATTTACAAAATGATTCAATTATTAAGTAGACATATGGGGAATGTAAAGTAATAACTATTTTTGGAGGTATTACTACTATCTATTATTAAAGTAGAGAAATTGAAATTTTTAAATTTGCTAATTTTTCAATTTTTTTTGTAAATTTTGTATTTTTTTTATAGATAAAATACATTTTTTTTTACTCAATTTTACCACTGTCATGAAGTACAATATGTGACGAGAAAATAATCTCAGAATGGCCTGGATATGTAAAAGCATTTTAAAGTTATCACCACATAAAGTGACACATGTCAGATTTGCTAAAAATGGCTGGTCCTTAAGGTGAAAAATGGCAGGGTCCTTAAGGGGTTAATATTGGGCATCTACACATCTCTACTATATGAATTTATATGTTTTTTTATATTTGTTCTTAATAATAACCTGGTTGAATTCCAATTTAATCACATTGATTATATATTTTTGATCAACACATAAGTTTGGCTAATTAATTTTGTTATGTATTTACATTCAATAACTTATCATGCATTGGTATTGTACACATACACATATTTATATACTTTGGTAACTGATTTATCCTTTACTTATCCTTTACTTAGCGATCATGATCACATATGTTTTTCATTGTTTTCACTTCTGCATGTTTGGGTATTTAGTGATAAGTTTTCACTGGTCACGTGTGGCACTTGCTCCTTGCACGACAGGTTTGCACTTTTGGTTTTTATCATTAATTTATTTATATATCTTTTAATATTTGGTGACTTTATTAGGGTTTTAATTAATATATATTTGTATGATTATTTATTATATATTTATGTATGGTATGTGGATGCAATTGAATATATATATATATATATATATATATATATATATATATTTGTAATTTTATAGAATTTACACTATTTAATGTTGTATGTCATTTCTATTCTGCGGTTATATGGATTAATTTATAATTTTCATCTATTTTCTTATATTAGAAGTCCTGAATAGATTGCATCCCTTGATATATATAACATGATTTGTGCTTTAATTACATCCCTCTCGCTAACATGTCTGTGTCTATTGATGTCTATATCAGTCTTTTTGACACCGGTCATGTGATTGAATCAGGTGACCTTGAATTCGGCGCATGCACATTGTAAGAACACCGGCCATTTTAAAAGTGGGCAGCCAATTGATCTTTTAGTCGCGTCTCCGATATACTCTGGCACAGATACGCAATGGGGCTATCCTGTGCTTGCACTTATTTGATTGTGTATATGGGAACCTTTTATTTGCGTTCACTTGTGTGTTCGGGATTTCAACGCGGTGACGAGGAGACTGCTGCGGCCATTTTACTTGTGGGGGGCCAATGTAATCCCGAGCAACCTGCTCCGTCATGGATGCATTGAGTTATGGGTAGAAAAGCCCTCTACACTTGTCCACTCAGCACCTTACCTCCAGATTATATGATGCCTGGGGGTGATGCATTCCTCCGCATGATATTTGACACATAGACGTTCCACTGATGTTTCTAATTGTAATTATGTACTCAGCTATATAAAGTGCAACCATTCCACTGCCCCTCACTTCCCTTGACGAAGCCATCTGGTGAAACACGTTGGGTAAGTGGGGGACACTGGGATGGGTCTTAGGCTGGCCCTCTTTCCATGTACTATATAGGTTATATAGCATATTTCAGCGGTGACTTTTGAGACATCTAATATTGTATGCACTCCTATTCTTGATTGCCCCTATATGCACTGCTCCTTTAGGTGGCTAATAATTGGATGTGCACATTAAGGCTACTTTCACACTGGCGTTTTTGGATCCGCTTGTGAGATCCGTTTCAGGGCTCTCACAAGCGGTCCAAAACTGCTCAGTTTTGCCCCAATGCATTCGTAATGGATAAGGATCCGTTCAGAATGCATCAGTTTGGCTCCGTTCAGTTTCCATTCTGTTCTGGAGGCGGACACCAAAACGCTGCTGCGTCCTGACATACAATGTAAGTCAATGGGGACGGATCCGTTTTCAATGACACAATATGACACAACAGGAAACGGATCCGTCCCCCATTGACTTTCAATGGTGTTCAAGACGGATCCGTTTTGCCTATGTTCATGATAATACAAACGGATCCGTTCTGAACGGATGCATGCGGTTGTATTTCAGTGCGGATCCGTCTGTGCAGATACATGACGGATCCGCACAAGACGCCAGTGTGAAAGTAGCCTTACACATCCATCTACTATTGTTATCACAATTTTATGTATACATAGCTGAGTATGCTCAAGGATTGGTTTGCTCCTTGTTTTACCTTAGAATCATGATTAGCCTTCCTCCATGGACCCCTTTTTGTACATGTTTTTATTCCACTGAATCATGCAGACTCCATTGTTTATGTTCTTTTATTGATTGTATTTAAATAAAGTTGTATATTTTTGAGAAATAAACAGTTATGTTTAGTTTTATGACCTTGGTATACATATTTAATATAGGTTTGATGTTTTTACTATTATATGGCCCTTATAGGTCTAGCTTATTGGTCTGAGTAGATAGATAGATAGATAGATAGATAGATAGATAGATAGATAGATAGATAGATAGATAGATAAAGCAAAAAGGCAGGCAGCACTCGAATAGCGTGAAAAAAGGTGGTTTATTAACCCAAAAACCACGACGTTTCAGCTCTCACATTGGAGCCTTAATCAAGCCATATTCACATGTGTGTAAAGCCAAGCATATATAACAACATCAATTACAATCAGTGTTAAATTGCATAATCAACCATTAGTGCATAAAATAATCGAAAATATTCCAAAATGTATCACAAAGTGTAATATCAAGAGATAAGATACAATAAATCCAATTGTACACCCATTGCAGTGAAAAATTCATATTACATGTGCATAATGCGAATATATAGTACATAATTAAACTTAATTAATTATTACAAACAGGTGGGTTTACATATGGTGTACAATTATGTGATAAAGTGCATATTTAAAAACCTACTTGGAGCAAGAGACGGCAGGCATGAGTCAGCGTTAGTATAATCGAACTGGGCATGCACCCAATTACTATAATATTGCGAGACCAAACTAAACCTTCACAATCAGGGACCACGAGTGACAAATTAGTAAAGTCGGATGTTGGTTCTTTAAGAAAAACTACAGGTTTCTTTGGTTCTACTCGCAAGGCTTGCTTCCCTTGCTATAATTGTATTAATTGTTCTCTTATGCTAAGTGGTGACTCTTTTGTGAATTCTGCTTCAGGCTGCATGATAAAAATTAAACAATATATGACGTGTGATACAACCTATGCCGTTTACCTGTTGTCTTGCCCATTTAACCTATGGTACGTGGCTGAGACAACATGGGACGTTAAAACTCGCCTTAACCAGCATAGGTACTCTATATGTAAGAAAAAATGGACTTGCCAGTTTCAAGACATTTTAAAGAAGCTGGACATTCAGAACGAGACCTGAGATTCAGGATTCTAGAATATATACCCAGGTTGAGATGGGGTGGAGATACGGTGATTCTTCTAAAAAAAAACGTGAACTCTATTGGATATTTACTTTAAAAATGTTAAAACCTAGAGGTTTAAATGTGGCGTTTAGGGTGATTTAGCTCTGCCGTTAGCAGCAGGTTTCTCACTCCTCTGCCCCTCTCGTGTAGGGAGTTTATATGTGTTATAGCTGACACTTTTTTCTTTATTTCTACAGATAATACAAGCCCAGCTTTTTGATGTTCGAGCCTGGAGCATCAGAGATTTCAGTACGAGATTAACTATCATGCTTTTCTATGTACTCGCTATTCATTAATGGATACCACTAGAAACATGACGCATTCACAATGGATGGACTTGTGTCCAATGTAATAAATAGATATAATACACTTTTGATATCATTATATGCCCTACATACTAATACCCACTGCATTACACAGGCGCCGGATTTACTTTGGGTTTGCTATTATGTCCAGGACTTGATCGAGTGATCTGGGTCAGTGTCTTGATCTTGGTGTCACTTTGATCTAACAGGACGGCTGTTATTTGCCAGGAGGAGTCCTGACACGACAACATATCCCCTGGTTACATAAAGGCATTAATGTTATAGCAACTGGATGTGACTTATAGAATTAAGTTATACTTGAGTTTTACACAGCCGATATTTGCATGTATTTTGTAAGCGCTATGCGCTTTTCGTCTGTGTTGCTTAGCTACCTGGGATGTGACGTAAGTATGGGTTTGATTCTGCGCAGCAGCGATGAAAACTGATGCATCCATGTTACATGTGGTCCCTGATTGTGGAGGTTTAGCTTGGTCTCGTGATATTATGGTAATTTGGCGCATGCCCAGTTCGATTATACTAACTGACTCACTGACTATACTAGCTGACTCGTGCCTGCCATCTCTTGCTCCAAGTAGGTTTTTAAATATGTACTTTATCACATAATTGTACACCATATGTGAACCCACCTGTTTGTAATAATAAATTAAGTTAAATTTTGTACTATATATTCGCATTATGCACATGTAATATGAATTTTTCACTGCAATGAGTGTACAATTGGATTTATTGTATCTTATTTCTTGATATTACACTTTGTGATACATTTTGGAACATTTTTTGATTATTTTATGCACTAATGGATGATTATGCAATTTAACACTGATTGTAATTGTTATATATGCTTGGCTTTACACACATGTGAATATGGCTTGATAAAGGCTCCAATGTGAGAGCTAAAGCATTGCGGTTTTTGGGTTAATAAACCACCTTTTTTCATGCTATTCGAGTGCTGCTTGCCTTTTGCGTTTTCTACCATTTTGATCTTGGTCCGAGGTCTTTTTGGGAGGTATTTCACCAAGCATACAGATTTTGTGTGCTGCGCTTCATTTACCTTTTTAGATAGATAGATAGATCGATAGATAGCATGTTTTTTTCAGATGTTTTTGTGTGGTTCTTGACTCGTTTTTGATGTAATTTTTTTAAACATTTTTTTTATTAACCAAAGGATGTTTACTTTAGCACAAATCTGCATTTTCAGTTAATGTTTATTTTGGCTTGGATCCATACCAAAAACCGTGCATAAGAATGCAGACACTCACCGAACAATTTTTTTTTAATGCTATTCATTTCAATGGGATATTTGCCACAGGTTCTGCCCCAAGATAAGGCATGCTTCTTTTTTCTACATGGAAAAAAACAACAACAGCTGTTTCCCATTGAAATGCATGGGAGGCAGGCTGTTTTGAGGCATTTTTGTAGCTGATTTTGAAGTGTAAACAAGCCAAAATATGTGCCAAAAACTCTTGGTGAACTGAATCTTAGAGATGGAGTCAGAGAGTAGTGATAAAGTAGTGCTAAACATGTTAGGGTAGGTTCACGTCACTGTTTGGTTTTCCGTTCTTTAGCTTCATCCAAAAAACAGGGTGAAAAAAAAGAATCCTTTAGGCCTCTTTCGCACGGGCGTCATGTTTGACGCCTGGATAAGAGGCGGGTGCAAGCGTTGTAACACGTTTTGAATGCGTGAGAAAAATCGCCATGTTTGGTACCCAAACCGAAGCCGGACTTCATCACTGAAGTCCGGTTTCGGGTCTTCTGGAGAATTGATTATTTTCCCAAATAACATGGTTATAAGGGGAAATAATAGCATTCTTAATAAAGAATGCTTTGTAAAATGAAGTGGAAGGGGTTAAAAAATAATAAAAGTTAACTTACCTTAGCCACTTGATCGCGTAGTTGCGATCTCTCCTCTCTTTCCCTGCATCAGCTAAGATCTAAAGGACCTGTGATGACGTCACATCACATGGTCTAATCACATGGTCCATCACCATGGTAAGATGGACCATGTGATTGGACCATGTGATGTGACGTCATCACAGGTCCTTTAGATCTTAGCTGATGCAGGGAAAGAGAGGAGAGATCGCAACTACGCGATCAAGTGGCTAAGGTAAGTTAACTTTTATTATTTTTAACCCCTTCCTCTTCATTTTACTATGCATTCTTTATTAAGAATGCTAATATTCCCCTTATAACCATGTTATAAGGGAAAATAATAGAGATCGGGTCCCGTTGCTAAGCAACCATGCGGGAAAATCGCAACGCATCTGCACTTGCTTGCGGATGCTTGCGATTTTCCCGCAGCCCCATTCACTTCTATGGGGTCTGCTTTGCGTGAAAAACGCACAATATAGAGCATGCTGCGATTTTCACACAATGCAGAAGTGATGCGTAAAAATCACCCCTCATGTGCACAGCCCCATAGAAATGAATGGGTCCGGATTCACTGCGGGTGCAATGCGTCCTCCTCACGCATTGCACCTGCGCTGAAAACTCGCCCGTGTGAAAGGGGCCTTACTTTGAGCATCCATTATGCTAATTTTGCATTTGTTATATTATAACTATTTCTGTGTGGGATCTGCTAATTTAGACAGGCATAAAAGTCCACCACAACAGACTTTTTCTTCCGTCTAAAATAACATATCTCAGGCAGAAATCGCTAAAACAAATGCAAAATGAGCATAATAGATGCTCAAAGTAAAGGATGTTTTTCTGTTCTTCTGAAATGGTGAAATGAGCCCAACCTTCGGGTGTGTTCTGTTTGAGAGAGATTGTGTAAGGCAACATTCTATAGTTTGGTTGTGGTCTCTGTGAGACAATCTGAGGCCTGACAAGGAAAAATACTAAAATTATATGATGTTCTATTAATATTTGAAGCCTTCAGGACATTGCACCATTTTGTGTATTGTAACCAACAAAAACTGTATGCGTCCTAGGGTACTTTCACACTTGCGTTGGAGCGGATCCGTCTGTTTATTTGCACAGACGGATCCGCACCTATAATGCAAACGTTTGTATCCGTTCAGAACAGATCTGTTTGCATTAGTTTTAAACAATAATGACAAAGTCCAAAACGGATCCGTTTTGAATTACATTGAAAGTCAATGGGGACCATATTGTGTCATTGAAAACGGATACGTCCCCATTGACTTACATTGTAATTCAAAACGGATCCGTTAAGCTCCGCATCTTCAGACAGACACCAAAATACAGCAAGCTGCGTTTTGGTGTCCGCCTCCAAAACAGAATAGAAGCAGAACGAAGCCTAACTGATGCATTCTGAACGGATCCTTATCCATTCAGAATGCATTGGGGCTTAACTGATCCATTTTGGACCATTTGTGAGAGCCCTGAAACTGATCTCACAAACGGAATCTAAAACGCTAGTGTGAAAGTACCCTTAAAGAGATAGAAACCGATCTGCTTGAGTGCTACTGTAATTGCAATTGTGTTAGTAAAGTTTACCCAATGCTATTATTTTTTTTTGATAGTCTATTGTACTCTTCCTTAAAGGTAACATATATCCTCAACCAGGTTACAAATTTATTTTTTTGATGTCCTCATCTGGCCCAACAAAGCTTGTGAATAGTGTTGAGCAAACCCGAACTGTAAAGTTATTGTCTATACCGAACTTTGCGATTTCGGGTACCCGGACCCGAATCCGAACTTTGCCAGAAAAATTCTGGTTCGAGTTCGGTGTTTGGGCAGGCAGGGACAGGAAGCAGGCAGCTGAAGCGAGGGAGAGTGTAAGGAATCTGGCTATTTGTATTGTGGGTGACCTGCCGTATAATGATTGTTTGAGGGTGCACTACATTAGCTTTGCACCCCTGACACAGAAATATAATAATAATTTTGGCTATTAATTCTGTGAGTGACCTATAATGATTTTTTGTGGGTGTAATGCACAATCTTTGTACCCCTGACACAGAAATATAATAATTAATCTGGCTGTTAGTTCTGTGGGTGACTTATAGTGATTGTTTGTGGGTGCAATGCACTACTTTTGTACTCCTGACACAAAAAAATTATAGTTAATCAATCTGTTAGTTCGATGGGTGACATATACCCATTTTTAGTGTGAGATACACATTCACTTCATACGTGACAAGGAAATTATTATAGTTAATCTGACTGTTAGTTCGGCCGGTGACATATACAAATTTTTGGTGTGAGGTACACCTGAACTGCATATGTGACAGGGAAATTAATATCGTTAATCCGTCTATTAGTTCGGTGGGCGACATATTCACATTTTTGGTGTGAGGTACACCTGCACTGCATATGTGGAGATAAAAGAAAAAAAGGAAGTTAATCCAATCTTGATTGGGACCAAACAAGATAGGAAATACAGGGTGCCACAGGTGGGAGAGGATTAAAAGGTTTGTTAACAGAAGGCGGCTCACCTATAGTATTCCAAAACTGGAGTACTATTATAAATATTTGTTGTGGAAAAAAAGGAACAGGAAAGGGAAGGAACGGATATTCATGGGAGCGCCAAAAGACACATCCAGTTTTCTAGGTACAGACTCTAAAATCAGAGTTAGGCATATGGATAACACTTACTCCACTAGGGGGGTTTGTGAACAGGATGAAGATAGAAATTCCAGTGACTCACACCCCCTATGCCAGGATTGCCTGTAGGTTTCCTCGTAGGTCATTTAAACCCCGGGGTCCATACCAGTGGAACGATTCAAGTAGTACAACTAGTGAAGAGGATGAAGTACTTACTTCACTGGGGTTTTTTAGTCAACTGGATGAGTGTCAGACGGCACACATTGGTCCAGTGACTGTCACCCCCTCGCCAAGGTCGCTAGTAGAGTCACAGTGAAGGATGACGGCAAAATTCGATTGCTTCAATTCATTCACCTTTATTATGGATAGCTCGACGCGTTTCAGGGGTTCAGACCCCCTTCTTCAGGAGTAGACAATATTATCTATCTATTATCTAATATTATATTGTCTACTCCTGAAGAAGGGGGACCCCTGAAACGCGTCGAGCTATCCATAATAATGGTGAATGAATTGAAGCAATCGAATTTTGCCGTCATCCTTCACTGTGACTCTACAAGCGACCTTGGCGAGGGGGTGACAGTCACTGGACCAATGTGTGCCGTCTGACACTCATCCAGTTGACTAAAAACCCCCAGTGAAGTAAGTATTTCATCCTCTTCACTAGTTGTACTACTTGAATCGTTCCACTGGTATGGACCCCGGGGTTTAAATGACCTACGAGGAAACCTACAGGCAATCCTGGCATAGGGGGTGTGAGTCACTGGAACTTCTATCTTCATCCTGTTGACAAACCCCCCTAGTGAAGTAAGTGTTATCCATATGCCTAACTCTGATTTTAGAGTCTGTACCTAGAAAACTGGATGTGTCTTTTGGAGCTCCCATGAATATCCGTTCCTTCCCCTTCCTGTTCCTTTTTTTCCACAACAAATGCACTGCATATGTGACAGGGAAATTAATATAATTAATCTGAATGTTGGTTCAGCCTGTGATATATACCGATTTTTGGAGTGAGATACACGTGAACTACATATATGACAGGGAAATTAATATATTTAATCTGACTGTTAGTTCGGCTGGTGACCTATACCAATTTTTGGTGTGAGATACATGTTCACTGCATATGTCACAGGGAAATTAATATAGTTAATCCATCTGTTAATTCGATGGTTGACATATACCCATTTTTGGTGTTAGATACACATGCACTTTATACATGACAGGGAAATTAACAAAGTTAATCGGAAATTAACAAGTTTCGTCCGGTGACATATACCCATTTTTGGTGAGAGGTACACCTGCACTGCATATGTGACAGGGAAATTAATATAGTTAATCTGTCTGTTAGTTCAGTGGATGAGATATACCCATTTTTGGTGTGATGGTGATGTACACCTGCATTGCATACATGACAGGAAAATTAATATAGTTAATCCGTCTGTTAGTTTGGTGGGTGACCTCAAAATTTGAGGAGAGCATCAAATAAGGGACGTGGCCCTGGTCATGGTGCTGCTGGTGCTGGTGGAGCTCCTGTTGCAGGGAGAGGATGTGGTCGATCTGTGCCAGCTACACGCCCAAAAGAAACGCCTTCCTCAGGTGCACATAAGCGGCAGGACGTTCAGCGTCATTTTGTAGGCCCGAATACTGGTGTATGAATGGTGAGGCCAGAACAAGTAGAGACGGTAGTAGATTGGATGGCTGACAGTGCCTCCAGTTCCTTCACATTGTCTCCCACCCAGTCCCATTCTGAAACCACAGAGTTGGCACCTGCAGCCCATGGGCATCTGTCTTTAACCCCACCCCCTTGCAAAACAGCCAAGCAGTCTAAGCCCCAAGTCATGCAGCAGTCTCTTATGCTTTTTGATGACTATGCTGGTGGCTGGTGGAAACAAGGTCATGCGAGTGATGTGAACAGTTTGGAGGAAGGGGTGGTGATCACACAGCGCCAGCCGCACAGCAAAAAAGGGAGCAGGGTACAAAAGCAGAGTAGCCATCCCCTAGCCAGTATGTCTGCTACTGCCCAGTGCACACAGGGACTGAGCACACCAAAGCCAGGTCCAAGGAGTTCCCTGGAGTGGCAGCTCTTCAGACAATGTACTGACAACAAGACGCGAGTTGTTTGGACGCTGTGCAATCAGAGCCTGAAGTGAAGCATAAATGTTCTAAACCTGAGCACCACCTGCATGACCAGGCATCTAAATGCAAAGCACAAGCTGCAGTGTACACACCTGAAAAACCACAAAGGATCTTAGGCTCCTCTTGCTTCCTCTTCTGCTGCGGTCTCGGCCTCTTCCTCCTCCTCTGGAGTGACAGTGGGAGCTGCTTTTATTATTTACAAATGGTCCAAGACCAAAGAAGCCCTATTGTTACATGTGCTATTAACTGTGCTTTAAAACGTAACTGTTATTGTTTCTATATTCAATGATTCTACTGACTAAATAAAAATATTTAAAATTAGGAATAAGCGAATCAACTTCGGAGGAAACATCCGAAGTCAATTCGCATAATACTTTGTTTGAATACTGTACCTTGGTACCTTGGAACCGAACCCAACTTTGGGAAATGTTTTCTTATAGTAGAAACTGATTAACCACTTCAGCCCCCCTAGCTTAAACACCCTTAATGACCAGGCCACTTTTTACAATTCTGCACTACGCTACTGTCACCATTTATTGCTCCGTCATACAACTTACCACCCAAATGAATTTTACCTCCTCACTTTCTGTTGTAAATTTTTTTTTAAAAAAATACATTACTATATAAATTTTTCTCTAACTTTATTGTTCTACATGTCTTTGATAAAAAAAAAAAATGCAATAAGTGAATATTTATTAGTTTGGGTAAAAGTTATAGCGTTTACAAACTATGGTGCAAAAAAGTGAATTTCCGCATTTTGAAGCAGCTCTGACTTTCTGAGCACCTGTCATGTTTCTTCAGGTGCTAGAATGCCAGGATAGTATAAATACCCCCCAAATGACACCATTTTAGAAAGAAGACACCCAAAATTATTCGCGGAGGGGCATGGTGAGTTCATGTATGATTTCATTTTTTTTCACAAGTTAGCGGAAAATGACACTTTCTGAGGAAAAAAAATAATAAAGTTTCCATTTCTGCTAAGTTCTGGCAAACAAAAAAAAAAAAATCTCCCTTGGACTCACTATGCCCCTCAGTGAATACCTTGGGTGTCTTCTTTCCAAAATGGGGTCATTTGTGGGGTGTTTGTACTGTTCTGGCATTTTAGGTGGGGCTAAATTGTGAGCAGCCCTGTAAAACCTAAAGGTACTTGTTGGAATTTGGGCCCCTTTGCGCACCCAGGTTGCAAAAAACTGTCACTCATGTTGTATCGCCGTACTCAGGAGAAGTAGGGCAATGTGTTTTGGGGTGTATTTTTACATATATCCATGTTGGGTGAGAGAAATATCTCTGTAAATTGACAACTTTGTATAAATTTTTAAAAAAAGTTGTCATTTACAGCGATATTTCTCACACAAAGTATGGGTATATATAACAATACACCCCAAAACACATGGCCCTACTTCTCCTGAGTATGGAGATACCACATAAGTGACACTTTTTTGCAGCCAAGATGCGCAAAGGGGCCCAAATTCCCATGAGTACCTTTAGGATTTCACAGAGCATTTTTACGCATTTGGATTCTCACGCTTTAGGACCCCTAAAATGCCAGGGCAGTACAAATACCCCACATGTGACCCCATTTTGGAAAGAAGACACCCCAAGGTATTCCGTGAGGGGCATGGTGGGTTCACATAAAAAACATTTTTTTGGCACAAGTTAGCGGAAATTGATAGATATATTTTTTTTTACAAAGTCTCATATTCCACTAACTTGTGACAAAAAATTAAATTTTACAAGTACTCACCATACCCCTCACGGAATACCTTGGGGTGTCTTCTTTCTAAAATGGGGTCACATGTGAGGTGTTTGTACTGCCCTGGCATTTGAGGGTCTCCGCAATCATTACACGTATGGCCAGCATTAGGAGTTTCTGCTATTCTCCTTATATTGAGCATACGGGTAATGAGATTTTTTTTTTTCCATTCAGCCTCTGGGCTGAAAAAAAAAAAAAAATGAACGGCACAGATTTTTTCATTCGCATCGATCAATGTGGATGAAAAAATCTCTGCCAAAATCAGTGACTGCGGTGCGGTGGGCTGGGCGCTAACTGCCTAACAAGTAGCTAACTAACTGGCGGTGATAAGGGACCCTTATGCCCCATTCACACGTCCGCAATTCTGTCTGCAGAACGGAATTGCGGACCCATTCATTGCTATGGGGACAGACTTTGTCCCGCTCGGATCCGGAATTGCGGATCCGCACTTCCGGATCTGCACTTCCGTTCTGCAAAAATATAGAACATGTCCTATTCTTGTCCGTAATTGCGGTCAAGAAAAGGCATTTTCTATATAGTTCTGGCAATGTGCGGATCTGCAAAATGCGGAAAGCACATTGCCGGGGTCCGTGTTTTGCGGATCCGTGGATCCGCAAAACACATATGGACATGTGAATGGAGCCTTACAGAGGGGTGATCAGTGACAGGGGGGTGATCAGGAAGTCTATATGGGGTGATCAGGGGTTAACAAGGGGTTAATAAGTGACGGGGGGGGGGTAGTGTGGTGCTTGGTGCTACTTTACATAGCTACCTGGTCCTCTGGTGGTCTATCCCAGCAAATGGGACCACCAGAGGACCAGGTAGCAGGTATATCACACGCTGTTAACAAAACAGCGTCTGATATACCTCTTTGATGCTTTTTATTTTACATCTACAGCCTGCCAGCGATTGATCATCGCTGGCAGGCTGCAGTATAACTGCCGAGCCGCGAGCTGCTGTGAACGCGCGTGCACAGCAAATCTCGCCTCTCGCGAGATGACGCGCCGACGCGTCAAGGAGGAACATGCCTGCCGCCTGGACGCATCCGTGCGTTAGGCGGTCGGCAGGCAGTTAATGAAGTTATTATGTGAAGTCTCTTGCTCCGTACAGTATTCAAACTAAGTATTATGCGAATCGACTTCGGATGTTTCCTACGAAGTTGATTTGCTCATCCCTATTTAAAATCATCAGCTGTGTCTCTTTTGTTACTTTGTTTCTTACATATATTGGCAACACTGTTTACCTGACAATGTGATAAAGTAGCTACAGGGCCATGGTGAATGGCATCAGATCCCTGCTGCAACTCACTCTTGCTTTCTCCCTGTGTTACTTATAAGTTCAGTCTGTAGTGTATATTCTAGCAACAAGTCTAAAACCAACTGTCTAAAATAACTTCAAACGCTGCTCCTCCCCCTCTCTCTGGGCATATTCTTGTTGCTAGAATATACACTACTGAATAAACTTACCGTGCCTTGCAAAAGTATTCACCCACTTGACTTTTTTGTGTTTTGTTACATTACAGCCTTAACCACTTCAGCCCCCCTAGCTTAAACACCCTTAATGACCAGGCCACTTTTTACAATTCTGCACTACGCTACTTTCACCGTTTATTGCTCGGCCATACAACTTACCACCCAAATGAATTTTACCTCCTTTTCTTCTCACTAATAGAGCTTTCATTTGGTGCTATTTCATTGCTGCTGACATTTTTACTTTTTTTGCTATTAATCAAAAATTACCGACATTTTTGCAAAAAAATGACATTTTTCACTTTCTGTTTGAAAATTTGTCAAATAAAACTACATTTCTCTACAAATTTTTCTCAAAATTTATTGCTCTACATGTCTTTGATAAAAAAAATGCAATAAGTGTATATTTATTGGTTTGGGTAAAAGTTATAGCTTTTACAAACTATGGTGCAAAAAAGTGAATTTCCGCACTTTGACTTTCTGAGCTCCTGTACTGTTTCCTGACGTACTACAATGCCCAGACAGTAGAAACACCCCATAAATGACCCCATTTCGGAAAGTAGACACCCTAAGGTATTCAATGAGGGGCATAGTAAGTTCATGGAAGTTTTTATTTTTTGTCACAAGTTAGTGGAAATGTTTTTTTGTTTTTTTTTCCCAAAAATTTCATATTCCGCAAACTTGTGACAAAAAATAAAAACTTCCATGAACTCACTATGCCCATCAGCGAATACCTTAGGGTGTCTACTTTCCGAAATGGGGTCACTTGTGGGGTATTTTTACTGCCCTGGCATTTTAGGGGCCCCTAAAGCGTGAGAATCCAAATTCGTAAAAATGGCCTGTGAAATCCTAAAGGTACTCATTGGAATTAGGGCCCCTTTGCACATCTTGGCTGCAAAAAAGTGGCACACATGTGGTATCGCCGTACTCAGGAGAAGTAGGGCAATGTATTTTGAGTTGTATTTTTACATATACCCATGCTGGGTGAGAGAAATATCTCTGTAAATTGACAACTTTGTATACATTTTTAAAAAAAGTTGACGTTTACAGCGGTATTTATCACACAAAGTATGGGTATATATAAAAATACACCCCAAACGTCATTGCCCTACTTCTCCTGAGTACGGCGATACCACATGAGTGACACTTTTTTGCAGCCAAGATGCTCAAAGGGGCCCTAAAACCAATGAGTACCTTTAGGATTTCACAGGGCAATTTTACGCATTTGGATTCCAAACTCCTTCTCACGCTTTAGGGGCCCCTAAAATGCCGGGACAATAAAAATACCCCACAAGTGACCCCATTCTGGAAAGTAGACACCCTAAGGTATTCGCTGATGGGCATAGTGAATTCATGGAAGTTTTTATTTTTTGTCACAAGTTTGCGGAAAATGAAATTAGTTAGCGGAAAAGTTTTTTTTTTTTTTTTTTTCTTACAAAGTCTCATATTCCACTAACTTGTGACAAAAAATAAAATTTTACATGAACTCACTATGCCCCTCACAGAACACCTTGGGGTGTCTACTTTCTAAAATGGGGTCACTTGTGGGGTATTTTTACTGCCCTGGCATTTTAGGGGCCCCTAAAGCGTGAGAAGCGGTTTGGAATCCAAATGAGTAGAAATGTCCTGTGAAATCCTAAAGGTACTCATTGATTTAGGGCCCCTTTGCGCATCTTGGCTGCAAAAGTGCCACACATGTGGTATCGCCGTACTCAGGAGAAGTAGGGCAATGTGTTTGGGGTGTATTTTACATATACCCATGCTGGGTGAGAGAAATATCTCTGTAAATGACAACTTTTTCCATTTTTTTATACAAAGTTGTCAATTTACAGAGATATTTCTCTCACCCAGCATGGTATATGTAAAAATACACACTAAACACATTGCCCTACTTCTCTGAGTATGGCGATACCACATGTGTGGCACTTTTTTGCAGCCAAGACGTGCAAAGGGGCCCTAAATCCAATGAGTACCTTTAGGATTTCACAGGGCATTTTTACGCATTTGGATTCCAAACTCCTTCTCACGCTTTAGGGGCCCCTAAAATGCCGGGACAGTAAAAATACCCCACAAGTGACCCCATTCCAGAAAGTAGACACCCTAAGGTATTCGCTGATGGGCATAGTGAGTTTATGGAAGTTTTTATTTTTTGTCACAAGTTAGCGGAAATGTTTTTTTTTTCTTACAAAGTCTCATATTCCACTAACTTGTGACAAAAAATAAAATTTTACATGAACTCACTATGCCCCTCACAGAACACCTTGGGGTGTCTACTTTCTAAAATGGGGTCACTTGTGGGGTATTTTTACTGCCCTGGCATTTTAGGGGCCCCTAAAGCGTGAGAAGCGGTTTGGAATCCAAATGAGTAGAAATGTCCTGTGAAATCCTAACCCTGGGTTCAGACCTGAGCGTTCCAAAACAGCGCTTTACGCTAGCGTTTTGACTGCGCGCTTCTTGGCGCTGCTTGCAATAGGAAGCCTACAGCGAGGTCGCGCGTTCTTGTGATTGACTACTGTGGTGTCAATCACAAAACGCGGCCAAACGCCCCCAAAAGAAGCTCAAGTACTTGTTTATGCGTTGGGCGTTTACAGCGCGCTCAAACGCGCTGTAAAACGCTCAAGTGTGAACCACTCCCATAGGGATGCATTGGTTTTAATCTGTTGAGCGTTTTACAGCGCGTTTGAACGCGCTGTAAAACGCTCAGGTGTGAACCCAGGGTAAAGGTACTCATTGGATTTAGGGCCCCTTTGCGCATCTTGGCTGCAAAAAGTGCCACACATGTGGTATCGCCGTACTTGGCAGAAGTAGGGCAATGTATTTTGGGGTGTATTTTTACATATACCCATACTGGGTGTGAAAAATATCTCTGTAAATGACAACTTTTTCCATTTTTTTATACAAAGTTGTCAATTTACAGAGATATTTCTCTCACCCAGCATGGGTATATGTAAAAATACACGCCAAAACACATTGCCCTACTTCTCCTGAGTATGGCGATACCACATGTGTGGCACTTTTTTGCAGCCAAGATACACAAAGGGGCCCCAATTCCAATGAGTACCTTTTAGGATGGCATTTTTACGCATTTTTCTTCTCACGCTTTAGGGCCCCTAAAATGCCAGGGCAGTATAAATACCCCAAATGTGACCCCATTTTAGGCATGGCGAGTTCATAGAAGATTTTTTTTTTGGCACAAGTTAGCGGAATTTGTTTTTTTTTTGTTTTTTCACACAAAGTCTCCCTTTCCGCTAACTTGTGACAAAAAATTCAATCTTTCATGGACTCAATATGCCCCTCAGCGAATACCTTGGGGTGTCTTCTTTCCAAAATGGGGTCACATGTGAGGTTTTTGTACTGCCCTGGCATTTGAGGGTCTCCACAATCATTACCTGTATGGTCAGCATTAGGAGTTTCTGCTATTCTCCTTATATTGAGCATACGGGTAATGAGATTTTTTTTCCGTTCAGCTTCTGGGCTGGAAGAAAAAATTAACGGCACAGATTTCCTCATTCGCATCGATCGATGTGGATGAAAAAATCTCTGCCAAAAAATATGCAAAAAAAATAGAGGGGCCTGGCGATTGCCAGGACATAGGGGCTCCGCCCAAACATCCATACCCACTTCAGCTCCTATGTCCTAGCAAACGTGATTTCTCCATTCACATCGATCAAACGATCGGTGTGGAGGAAGACATCTTTGCCAGATTTTTGATACAAAGTGTTTGCCAAAGCATATGAACTCCAACACCTCTCCTCAGCTCATATGCCTGGGCAAACGTACCTGTCCTGCAGAGGAGAAATCTCGTCTTGCAGCGCCGCATACACCGACTTCACGTGTCTTCTGACAGCAGCGCAATGCTTCTCTCAGAATTCACATCAGTGCTGCGGCGTTTTCATCGGTTGGTCCGTTGATCTACCTGGAAAATAAAGGGTGGTTAGGGGAAAAAAAAAAAGAAGAAAAACAGGCAGCAGGCACATAACTTGAACGTTACAAACTTTATAAAACATGAATAAAACCTGAACATGAAAAAAAACTGAACTTTTAAAACCTGAACTAACTCAAGATTTTTCTTTTCTTGCTACCTGTTTAATTTTTTTCTTTTTTTAACCATTTCACTCTTTATTTTCCTAGCAGAAACCTCTCCTTTCCCATGGGACAATGTGTAAAGTGTAAATCACACAGAGATGGTGAGAAGTACACTATACACGTTATCCCAAGTGAAAGGAGAGGTTTCTACCGTTTCACACTTCTGCAGTAGCACAGCAGCACCGTCCCCTATGTGTTAGGGTCTCTCAAAACCTAGTATCCTGAGAGACCCTTGAGCCTGATTGTAAAAACTACCTGTGTCCTGCAATCCCTAGGTCCCTAAGTGTACCTGAGTGTGGTACTTCCGGAAACACTCCCTAGGCATAGGGCAGGGTGGTCAGGACAGTCAGGACAGAAATAACGGGTGTCACGCCTTATTCCACTCCTGCTACAGACACGACATCTTTTTCGGGGTGGCGGTTGGGTTGAGGTACCAGGCACAACGCTGGGGAAGTGCCGCTCGTGTAGACGGCTAACTACACTGGTGGATGGGGCCACGGAACCTCCTGGATACAGGAGTTCCGAAATGATCTCTTCCTGAAATTTGAGGAAGGATCCTGTTCTCCCAGCCTTACTGTAGAGAACATAACTATTATAGGCAGCCAATTGAAATAAATATACAGACACCTTTTTATACCAGCGTCTGGTGCGTCGGGAAATCAAATACGGGGCCAACATCTGGTCGTTGAAGTCCATCCCTCCCATGTGGAGGTTATAGTTGTGGACTGAGAGGGGCTTTTCAACGACACTGGTTGCCCGTTCAATTTGGACTGTCGTGTCTGCGTGAATGGAGGAGAGCATGTAAACGTCACGCTTGTCTCTCCATTTCACCGCGAGCAGTTCTTCGTTACACAATGCAGCCCTCTGCCCCCTTGCAAGTCTGGTGGTAATGAGCCGTTGGGGAAGCCCCGGCGACTAGGTCGCGCGGTGCCACAGCAGCCAATCTGTTCTAGGAACAAATGCTTGAAGAGGGCCACACTTGTGTAAAAGTTGTCCACATAAAGATGGTACCCTTGCCGAATAAGGGTGACACCAAGTCCCAGACTATCTTCCCACTGCTCCCCAGGTAGTCAGGGCAACCGACCGGCTCCAGGGTCTGATCTTTTCCCTCATAGATCCGAAATTTGTGCGTATAGCCTGTGGCCCTTTCACAGAGCTTATACAATTTGACCCCATACCGGGCGCGCTTGCTTGGGATGTACTGCTTGAAGCCAAGGCGCCCGGTAAAATGTATTAGGGACTCGTCTATGCAGATGTTTTGTGCAGGGGTATACAAATCTGCAAATTTCAGGTTGAAATGGTCTATGAGGGGCCGAATTTTGTGGAGCCGGTCAAAAGCTGGGTGGCCTCTGGGACGGGAGGTGGTGTTGTCACTAAAGTGCAGGAAACGCAGGATGGTCTCAAAACGTGTCCTGGACATGGCAGCAGAGTACATGGGCATGTGATGAATTGGGTTCGTGGACCAATATGACCGCAATTCATGTTTTTTGTAATGCCCATGTTGAGGAGAAGGCCCAGAAAAGTTCTAAGTTCGGAAACTTGGACTGGTTTCCACCGGAAAGGCTGGGCATAGAAGCTTCCCGGGTTGGCGTTTATAAATTGAGTGGCATACCGATTTGTTTCTGCCACGACTAAGTCATAGAGCTCCGCAGTGAAGAACAGCTCAAAAAACCCCAGCGCCGATCCTATCTGAGCTGTCTCCACCCGAACTCCTGACTGGGCGGTGAAAGGGGGAACTACTGGTGCGGCTGAAGTTGGGGGCTGCCAATCAGGATTTGCCAGCACCTCAGGGACTCTAGGGGCTCTACGGGCCTGTCTTTGCGGTGGCTGCGACGGGGAAACTACTGCACGTGCCACCGTACCAGCTTCTACTGCCCTTCTGGTGCTCGCCACTTCACCATGTTGTACGGCAGTGCTGGTACTAGGTCCAGGACGGGCTGCGCTGCTGGTGTATGCCTCACCACGTAATCCGGCAGCGCCAGCCCCACTCTGCTGCCCTTGAAGCGGATCCTGCGCAACCTGCGGTCTAGCAACACGGGGCCGGGTACGCCTGGTGGTATCAGGGACCTCAACCTCCTCGTCCGAACTTTGGGTCAGACTGCCACTGCTCTCTACAGGTTCGTATTCTGACCCGCTAGATTCGTCAGATGAGGGTTCCCATTCCTCATCCGACTGGGTCAGAATCCTGTAGGCCTCTTCAGAGGAATACCCCTTGTTTGACATTTGGGCGTCTAAATTTAGGGGTATTCCCTGAGACTACCCAAGAAAAAAGCAAGCCTGTCTTACAAATGGGAGTGTAGCGAGTACAGAAGCCGCTGCGATTGATAAAAAGATCAAAACTGATTTTTTATTGCCGCAGCGCTTGTGAAGTGATTGTGCAGTGATACAAAAAAAAATATTTTTGTCACTGCGGCGGGCGGGCGTGGGTGAACGCAGGTGTGGGCGACCGATCAGGTCTGATCGGGCAAACACTGCGTTTGGGGTGGAGGGCGAACTAAAGTGACACTAGTACTATTATATATCTGACCGTGATCAGTTCTGATCACTTACAGATACTATAAAAGTACAAACGCTGATTAGCGCTACGCTAATCAGCGAATCAGTGACTGCGGTGCGGTGGGCTGGGCGCTAACGCTAACTACCTACCAAAGGGACCTAAACTAACCTAAACCTAGCATTCAATACTGGTGGAAAAAAAAAAGTGACAGTTCACAAAAGTGACACTGATCACTTTTTTCCCTTTCACTATGTATTGACAGGTGATCAAGGGGTTAATTAGGGTGATGGGGGGTGATCAGGGCCTGATATGTAGTGATTTGTGCACTTACTTGGGATCTGTGCTCTGTGCTGGGTCCAACCGATGAAAAGGACCCAGCACATGACACTGATCCCTTATAAAACATATATATTTGTAAATAAAACTTATATCACCTTTTTCCATAGGTGATTTTGAAAATCACCAGCCTGCCAGCGCTGATCATTGGCTGGCAGGCTGGTGACTCACTTCTCCTGAGCCCGGCGGTGCATTCCATTTGCGTTCCACCGGGCTCAGGAGCGCGTCAAGGAGGAATGAACCGACCGCCCGCAGGACGCAATCCTGCGTGAGGCGGTCGGAAAGAAGTTAAGTTCAATGTTTTGTTAATCTGAATTTTATGTGATGGATCAAAACACTATAGTCTAAGTTGGTGAAGTGAAATGAGAAAAATATATAAATAATACTATTGTTTAGAAATAGAAAACAGAAAATTGGCATGTGCGTATGTATTAACCCCCTTTGTTAGGAAGCCCATAAAAAGCTCTGGTGCAACCAATTACCTTCAGAAGTCACATAATTAGTGAAATGATGTCCACCTGTGTGCAATCTAAGTGTCACATGATCTGTCATTACATATACACACCTTTTTTGAAAAGCCCCAGAGGCTGCAACACCTAAGCAAGAGGCATCACTAACCAAACACTGTCATGAAACCAAGGAACTCTCCAAACAAGTAAAGGAAAATGTTGTTGAGAAGTAAAAGGCGGGGGTAGGTTATAAAAAAATAGCCAAATCTTTGATGATCCCCAGGGGCACCATTAAATCTATCATAACCAGATGGAAAGAACATGGCATAACAGCAAACCTGCCAAGAGACGGCCGCCCACCAAAACTCACGGACCGGGCAAGGAGGGCATTAATCAGAGAGGCAGCACAGAGACCTAAGGTAACCCGGAGGGGCTGAAGAGTTCTACAGCAGAGACTGGAGTATCTGTACACTATGACAATAAGCCGTACGCTCCATAGAGTTGTGCTTTATGGCAGAGTGGCCAGAAGAAAGGCATTACTTTCAGCAAAAAGGCACACTGTCAGTTTGCGAAAAGGCATGTGGGAGACTCCCAAAATGTATGGAGGAAGGTGTTCTGGTCTGATGAGACTAAAATTTTACTTTTCATTAAAAAAAACGCTATGTCTGGCGCAAACCCAACACATCATTTCACCAAAAGAACCACATCCCCACAGTGAAACATGGTGGTGGCAGCATCATGCTGTGGAGATGTTTTTCAGCAGCCGGGACTGGGAAACTGGTCAGAGTTGAGGTAAAGATGGATGGTGCTAAATACAGGGATATTCTTGAGCAAAACCTGAACCACTCTGTGCGTGATTTGAGGCTAGGATGAAGGTTCACCTTCCAGCAGGACAATGACCACAAACACACTGCTAAAGCAACACTTGAGTGGTTTAAGGGGAAACATGTAAATGTGTTGGAATGGCCTAGTCAAAGCCCAGATCTCAATCCAATAGAAAATCTGTGGTCAGACTTAAAGATTGCTGTTCACAAGCGCAAACCATCCAACTTGAAGGAGCTGGAGCAGTTTTGCAAGGAGGAATGGGCAAAAATCCCAGTGGTAAGATGTGGCAGGCTCATAGAGATTTATCTAAAGTGACTTAGAGCTGTGATTGGCGCAAAAGGTGGCTCTACAAAGTATTGATTTTTGGGAGGTGAATAGTTATGCACATTGACTTTTTCTGTTATTTTGTCCTATTTATTATTTGCTGCACAATAAAAAATAAAAACACTCAGATCTAAGTTGAATTTGCAATGCGATTAATACAGGTTATATTAATCGCATTGCGATTACAACTTAGATCTGAGTTCCTAATGGTTGTATTGCTAGAATTGACGAATATAACAAATATAGCGCTATAGTCTCAATCTTCGTTATATTCTACCAATACAACCAAGCTATGTTTGCCGGGAACCATTCGCCGGTGAATAGTTCGGGACATCTCTACCTGCAGCGCCACAGGCCTGATTCACAGCTTCTGGCGCAAGACAACCATACATGGGAGTTGGAAAAGTTGTCATCACAGACAAGACGGATTCATGCCTGCCTGCAGTGTCACATCACAGGCCTCATGCACAGACTCAGGCCAATGTCAACCGTACATGGGAGTTGAAGTTGTAATCACAGCCAAGAAGGAATCATGTCTGCGTGCAGGGCCACAGGCCTCATTCAAACATTCAGGCCCACGGGACCCACAAAGAGGAGAGTTAAAATCACGCCAAGACAGTATTGATCTCACCCAGAAATGCCACAGGCCTCATTCACAGATTCAGAGCCATGTCACCCATAAAGAGGAGAGTTACAATCATGACAAAACAGTATTGATTTCACCCAGTAGTGCCACAGGCCTGATTCACTAATTAAGGACCATGGCACCTGCAAAGAGGAGAGCGGTCCCGTAACAGCAACACAGGCCTCAGGTCAACCTGCAATGGAACAGGCCATTATCATTTATGTAGGCCCCTGACACCCAGACAGAGGAGAGGTCATTTGACAGTAAAAAGAGGTTAATGTATCCCACCAATGCAGCAAGCGATGAAACTAAATATAGGCCCCTGACAACCAGACAATGTAGAAGTCATTTGACATTATAAAGAGTTTACTGTCTCCCACCAATGCAGAAAGCGATGAAACAAAATATAGGCCCCTGACAACCAGACAATGAAGAGGTCATTTGACACTATAAAGAGTTTACTGTCTCCCACCAATGCAGCAAGCGATGAAACAAAATATAGGCCCCTGACAACCAGAAAATGGGGCAGTCATTTGACAGTAAAAAGAGGTTAATGTCTCCCATGAATACAGCAGGCGATGAAACAAAATATAGGCCCCTTAAAACCAGACAATGTAGAGGTCATTTGACAGTATAAAGAGTTTAATGTCTCCCACCAATGCAGTAAGCGGTGAAACTAAATATAGGCTCCTAAAAACCAGACAATGTAGAGGTCATCTGACAGTATAAAGAGTTTAATGTCTCCCACCAATGCAGCAAGCGATGAAACAAAATATAGGCCCCTGACAACCAGACAATGTAGAGGTCATTTGACAGTATAAAGAGTTTAATGTCTCCCACCAATGCTGCAAGCGATGAAACAAAATATAGGCCCCTGACAACCAGAAAATGTAGAGGTCATTTGACAGTATAAAGAGTTTAATGTCTCCCTCCAATGCAGCAAGCGATGAAAAAAAATATAGGCCCCTGACAACCAAACAATGTAGAGGTCATTTGACAGTATAAAGAGTTTACTGTCTCCCACCAATGCAGCAAGCGATGAAACAAAATATAGGTCCCTGACAACCAGACAATGTAGAGGTCATTTGACAGTATAAAGAGTTTAATGTCTCCCACCAATGCAACAAGCGATTAAACGAAATATAGGCCCCTGACAACCAGACAATGGTGCGGTCATTTGACAGTAAAAAAAGGTTAATGTCACCCACCAAAGCAACAGGTGATTATCTGAAATGTAGACCCCTGGCACCCAGACAGAGGAGAGAGGTCCCATAGCAGAAAATAAGGCTTCATGTCACCCAGCTAAGGAAAAGGCCATTTTCAATTATTTAGACCCCAGCAGCCAGACAGAGGAGAGAGGTCCCATAGCAGGAAATCAAGCTTGATGTCACCCGCCAAAGCAGCAGGCGATTAACAGAATTTTAGGCCCCTGACACCCAGACAGAGGAGAGGTTCATTCAAATTGGGGTTGCCCCCAAATAGATGGTACAATTAAAAAAAGAGGATTCAATAAAGAAGTGCCCTGGAGTACAAGAATGTATGTTTGAGGGCGAGGCAGTTATAAATATCTATTCTGCACAAGGTACAGACAAGTCTTGTGAGATCCATGCCTGGTTCATTTTAATGAACGTGAGCTTGTCCACGTTGGCTGTGGACAGGCGGCTGCATTTGTCTCTAATGACGCCCCCTGCCATGCTAAATACACGTTCAGAGCAGGGCAGGCCAGCACCTCCAAGGCATAAAGAGCAAGTTCTGGCCATGTGGACAATTTGGAGACCCAGAAGTTGAATGGGGCAGAACCATCAGTCAGTACGTGGAGGCTTGTGCACACGTACTGTTCCACCATGTTGTTGAAATGCCGCCTCCTGCTAACACGCTCCCTATCAGCTGGTGGTGCAGTTTGCTGTGGCACGGTGACAAAACTTTTCCACAGCTTGGCCATGCTAACCCTGCTGTCTGAGGAGCTGGCTATGACACAGCTGCGTTTGCAACCTCTTCCTCCTCCTCCTCCACCTCTGCCTTCGCATTGTGCTTCTACTTGTCCCCCCGTGTCAGTTGGGAATGCCCTCAGGAGTGCATCTACCAGCATGCGCTTATAGTCGCACATATTCCTATCACGCTCCAGTGTGGGAATTAGGGGGGCATGTTGTCCTTGTCCAGCAGGGTGGCAACCCAGTAGTCAGCACAAGTTAAAATGTTGGAAACTCTGCTGTCATTGCGCAGGCACTGCAGCATGTAGTCGCTCATGTGTGCCAGGCTGCCCAGAAGTAACGATAAGCTGTCCTCTGTAGGTGGTGTATCGTCTGTGTCCTCCGTATCCCACCAGCCACCTTCCAGTTATTTATCCCTGAGCTGCGTAGGGTGCCATCCTGCAGTGAAACCGGTTCCTCCTCTTCCTCTACATCATCCTCCTCCTCCTCCTCCAGAAGTGTGCCCTGGCTGTCCACATGTGTACTTGGCCTCTGCTGGTGCAGGAACCCACCCTCTGAGCCACTTCTGTATGACTGGCCTGAAACCCTGGGAATGCCCCCTCTTCCTCCTCCTCCTGTGCCACATCATCTTCCATAATTGCCGTAATATTTTTTTCAAGGAGACATAGAAAGGGTATTGTAATGCTAACAATAGCGTCATCAGCACTGGCTGAGTACTCCAAAGACCGCAACAAGGTACACAGGTCTCAACATGCAGACCCAGTCACTGGTGGTGAAGTGGTGCTGATCCGCAGAGCGACTGACCCGTGCATACTGCATCTGAAACTCCACTATCGCCCACTGCTGATCGCACAGTCTCTCCAGCATAAGTAAGGTGGAGTTCCACCTGGTGGGCATGTCGCATATGAGGCGGTGAGCAGGAAGGCCGAAGTTACGCTGCAGCACAGACAGGCGAGCAGCAGCAGGGTGAGAACGCCGAAAGCACACACATACGGACCGCACTTTCAACAGCAGCTCTGACATGTCTGGGTAGTTTTTAAGAAACTTCTGCACCACCAGATTCAGCACATGCGCCAGGCAAGGGATGTGCGTCACACCGGCTAGTCCCAGAGCTGCAACGAGATTTCGCCCATTATCGCACAGCACCAGGCCGGGATTAAGGCTTACTGGCAGCAACCACTCATCAGTCTGCTGTTCTATGCCCCTCCAAAGCTCCTGTAAGGTGTGGTGTTTGTCACCCAAACACATGAGTTTTAATCCGTCTCGGACCCAGCCGCCACTACGTTTACCCAGTGTGCAGTTAGCGAGATATAGTGACCCTGGCCGTGCTTCCTGGTCCATGTATGTGTGGTTATGTGGACCTTGCCACAGATGGGGTTGCGCAGCGCACACTTGATTTTATCCTCCACTTTGTTGTGCAGGGAAGGGACGGCTCGTCTGGAAAAGTAGTGGTGTCTGTGAACAATGTACTGGGGGACAGCCACCGCCATCAGCTGTTTGAAACAGTCTGTCTCCACCAGACGGAATGACAGCATTTCAAAGGTCAGTAATTTTGAAATGCTGGCATTCAGGGCCAGCTCTCGAGTGTGGGTTGTTTTTTTTTTTCCTCCTTCTCTCCAATGTTTGGGAGATCGACAGCTGAATGCTGCCGTGTGACATGGTGGAGATGCTTGGTGATGGTGTCGTATGTGGGGGTGTTGGTGGAACATCCTCTGTTTGCTGGTCGCCAGGTGCCACGTTGAGGCCAGAGGTGGAGGGAGAGGCCAAGCCAGCAGCAGAAGAGGGAACAGGAGGAGCATGAGAGAGTTCCTTGTTTTTAAGGTGTTTACTCCACTGCAGTTCATGCCTGGTCATGCAGGTTGTGCTCAGGTTTAGAATGTTTATGCCTCGCTTCAGGCTCTGATGGCACAACATGCAAACCACTCGTGTCTTGTCATCAGGACATTGTGTGAAGAACTGCCACGCCAATGAACTCCTTGGAGCAGACCTTGTTGTGCTCGGTGCCTGGGTGCGGTGCACAGTAGCAGGCGTACTTTCTCTGGAATGGCCGCTGCACTTTTGCACCCTGCTCCCTCTTTTGCTGTGCTGTTGCCTCTGTGCGACCACCGCCTCTTCCTCAGAACTGCACGCCTCACTAGCCCGACCTTCAGTCCAGTCTGGGTCTAGGACTTTGGAATAGGTTTTTCCCCCAAAATTTCACGGATTCTCTGTTTCACCGCAGAAATGTCAAATATATATTTTGGTGGTATAAAATAGGCTTGGTGGATCAGGATAGCTGAAATGGAATATACGGTTTAGTGCATATTATTCAAAAGTGTTTGTGGCACCACAGAACCCACGCTAGACAAATGGACTATGTCACCCCTTAAACATACAAAAGGCAATATAGGGGACTCGAGCAGCCAGAAAAAAAAAGTTTTTTTTCCCTTCACTGAGCTACAAAATAGGATTAGGCTGATGTCTCTGGCTGGCTGGCACACATGCAGTACACTGCAGTGGCCAATATGGCCGCCGAGCACCACCTCAGTAAAAGATGTATTGCAAAAAAAAGATTTCCCATGCAGTGGCTGGGTACAGAAATGTCATGTCGGATTGCTGAAGCTCCCTCCATCTCTATTTGCTGTATCTTGTGAATTAAAGTAGCACAGGTTCTTCTGATTTCTGCCCTATTCTGTCCCTGATCGCAGCACCAATATCCTCTCCCTAAGCTCAAATCAGCAGAGTGACATGTGGCAGTACGTTACTCCAGCTTATGAAGAGGCTGGGTCACTTGCTGCACTCAGCCAATCACAGCCATGCCATTAGTAACCCCCCCCCCCCTTGTGTTTCTGTTTAGTATATGTTGGAGGTGTGGCAGCTAGTTTGTCTGCCTTAGAGGCTGGTTTTAATCAGAGTGAGTATAAAACGGAACTTGCATTCATAGTGCCTGCTAGTAGCCATCTGGCTCCAGGAAGAGTACACAGTGGGCTCAGCATGCATGTTGGTACCTGCAGAGTGCTGGTTGCAGAGTGCTGTTGCATTTTTGTGTTTGTGTATTTTGCCATAGCTACGTGCACCTGCATACAGGGACATGCTGACTGACCCCCCCCCCCCCCACGACCTTGTGTTTCTGTTTAGCCATGCCATTAGTAGGAATGTCTGTGATGACTTCTTGGGGAAAGGAGTAAAATGCTTGCTGATTGGCTGAATTGGCAGCAGTTCAGAAAGTGGGAATAAAATGTTCTGGTTCGGGTCCGTGTCCCGGACACCTCAAAATTCGGTTAGCATGGCCAAAATGTGGAAAAGCTTTGTCAGCTCGCTACAACCAGCACCACCAGCTGATACGGAATGTCCTATCAGGATGTAGCATTTTGGTGGAACAGTACATGGGCACATGCCTACACGTACTGACTGAATGGTCTGCCCCATTCAACTCCTGGGTCTCAAAATTGGGCACATGGCCTGAGCTTGCCTTTTACGCCTTGGAGGTGCTGGCCTGCCCTGCAGCAAGTGTATTGTCCGAATGTGTGCTTAGCATGGCAGGGGGGTAACCACAAACAAGCGCAGCTGCCTGTCCACAACAAACGTGGGCAAGCTTACGCTCATTAAAATGAACCAGGCGTGGATCCAACGGGACTTGTCCGTAACTTGTGCTGAGTAGATAATAGTGTTGATCGAGCATGGTCACTGGCATTACAGTGATTGGCTGGTCGGAACCCGTCAGCACCCGATGACGCATGTTCGGCTCAGTCTTAGTCTGGGAGATCTGTGTTAAGGAAGGGACAGACAGTGTAGGAAGGGAGATAATTTTATTAGAAAAACTTTTCAGAGACCCAAAAGTCATTTTAAGGAATATTGTGTGTGGCAGCAGCAACATATAATTTTAGCGCAACCTGCGCTAAATTGCTAAAACTTTACAGACCCAAAAGTCCTTTTAGTAATATTGTGTGTGGCAGCAGCAATATCTATTTTTAGCGCAAAATGCACTAAATAGTTAAAACTTTACAGACCCATAAGTCCTTTTAAGGACTATTGTGTGTGGCAGCAATATCTTTTTTTTAGCGCATCTGCACTAAATAGCATGCAATAGTTAGCCCGCTGCAGATAGCGACACTAGTTGCACCACATCTCCAGTGTAAAGTGTGCGCATCCAAAAAATATCTGTGTCATCCAGTGTCCTTCTTCCGTAGACGGTGTCCTCTGTGGACAATGACATTAGTTGTGCCACATCTCCTGCGTAAAGTGTGCTCATTCCAAAAATATCTGTGACATCCAGTGTACTATTTCCGAAGACTGTGTCCGCTGCGGACAGTGACATTAGTTGCGCAACATCCCCGGTGTTAAGTGTGCGCATCCAAAAAATATCTGTGACATCCAGTGTACTATTTCCATAGACAGTGTCTGCCGTGGATAGTGTCATTACCAGCGCCACATCTGCAGTTCAACGTGTGCGCTCAAAAAATGTATCTGTGACATACAGTGTACTATTTCAATAGACGGTGTCCGCTTCTGACAGTGACATTTCCAGTGCTACATCTGCAGTGTACCGTGTGCGCTCAAAAAATGTATCTGTGACATACAGTGTACCTTTTCAATAGATGGTCTCCTCTTCTGACAGTGACATTACCAGTGCAAAATCCTAAGAGTAACGTGTTCGCTTAAAAAAAGTATCTCTGACATACAGTGTACATTTTTAATAGACGTTGTCCACTTCTGACAGTGACATTACCAGTGCCCCATCTCCAGTGTAAAGTGTGCGCATAAAAATGTTATCTGTGACATACAGTGTACTTTTTCTGTAGACGCTGCCAACAGTGATGCTACCGGTGGTACTTCTCCTGTATAACGTTTCCTCATCCCAAATACTTGTGACATTCCCTGTAATTTTTTATTAGCCGCTGGTGACAGCATTGACATTATCTGCGGGACATCTCCTGTGTGACGTTTCCACATCCCAAATACCTTTTAAAAATTTTGCGCATACACTTCCAAATCCTACGCTACTGTACGTGTGACATACTTTCAAGCATATATAACATTTAATATGAAGAAGGCGAGCAGTAAGGGATGGGGAAGTGGCCATGATGCTGATGGTGCACAGCAGCAGACCCTCACCCGTAATGTTTTAGAGGGTCAGCTCATCAGCAGGCCCTCGCCAATATTGTTTTAGATGGTGAGATCAGCAGGCCCTTGATACAAATGTTTTTGAAGGTCACCAGCAGGCCATCAATCATAATTTTTCAAGGGTGTGTATGATGCCCTCAGATCAGGTCAGATCAGCAGCAGGCCCTTGCCCATAATTTTTTCGATGGTCAGCTCAGCAGCAGACCCTCACCCCTAATATTTTAGAGGGTCAGCTCCGCAGCAGGACCTCGCCAATATTGTTTTAGATGGTCAGATCAGCAGGCCCTTGATACAAATGTTTTTGAAGGTCACCAGCAGGCCATCAATCATCATTTTTCAAGGGTGTGTATGATGCCCTTTATGTGTAACAAAAGGTGTATTGGAGTGTTGGTTCCTTGTAATTCTTGTCAGCCTTTTCACTTAATGCATAGGCTTTATGAGTGTAGGAGTCCCACTACCTAAACAATTGTAGCACAATGTGAATAAGGCCCTCCCTTATATTTAGGTTGTATTGGAGTACCTCTTGCTTGTAATTTTTGGCAGCACTTGCATTTTATATACAAGTAACTATACAGAAAAGAATGTTTCCTAACAATTTTTCCTATAAAATCGATTTTATCTTTGATTTTGTGCGTATTATTGTCAGTCTGTAAAAGTGGCGTACTACTTGGACAACATTGTTCCCAGCAGTGACCTCGGAGTCCAAGATGCATCCAGACATCCTCCCCATGCTGTTCCCGAACCATTTTGGTGGTGTTTCCATCAATATCTTACCTTTTCCTTTAAACCAGTCATCCTCCCCTCTTCAGAGCCTGGTTTATTGATGGGGTTCTCCCATTGACTTCCATTATACTTGGGTGCTCTGTAGAGCACCCGAGCATCCCGATATGTTCGGCCTTAGCACCAGAGCACTTTGGTGCTCGATCAACACTAGCAGACAAGTATACCGGCACCCAGCCATTGTTATACTTCAGCGCACTTTCTCTTTGCATTCTCTTTTCCACTTCTCACTGTTTCAGGGTCTTCCCAAATTTATAAAAAATAAATAAATAAAGGGAAAAAAAATACAAAAACAGTGTTGGCTACCTCCTCTACCGCTGCTTCCACCTACACCACCACATCCACCGCCTCCTCAACCTCCTACTCCACTTTTACCTCCGCCTCCTAGTTCAAGATTATTAATTTATTATTTTTTTCCTATTCTATGTTATTTTTGTAATTTCCCTATCCATATTTGTTTGCAGGCCAATTGTCCTGCTCTTACCCCCATTTTGCTTCCTTTTGCAGCCCTCTAGCCCTCACTACAACTATATACAGCCATTTTAGTGCACCAAAGTTCAGGTCCCCATTGAATTCAATGGGGTTTGGGTTCAAGTTTGGGTCAAGTTCAGGTCCCAAACCCAAACTTTGACCCTAAGTTCGGCCGAACCTGGCGAACTGGAACATCCTCGGGTCAGCTCATCCCTAGTTGTGAAAGTATAAGATATATTATGTTAGTTTTAGATGAAGAGCACTATGAAAAACCACTACACATGGTGTCATATGGAGGACTTGTTCCATGCATATAATGTGACAGTTGTAGATATTTTGAGTTTTACGTGCCCACCTCATACACCTATGGCATCCAAAGTGTGTATATTGCCACAAGTGTATCCATTATACACTTAGAGGGACATTCATCAAGAATGGTGTTTTCTTTGCCGGTCTTGATTTCCCCTGTGCAGCTTGAGAAGGTGCCTAATTTATGCTGAGATTCAGTCCTCCTTATATATTTTGTGAATCCTCCAGCAGGCCATGTGACAGACTGAAATGTACATAACTACATAAATGGCATAAATGAAGATAAATGTGCTGGGCCAACTGCCCCCACCTACCTCCCCACCTTCACCACACACACTTTTCAGAAAGTGGTGAAGGGCATCGTAGAAACACCACTCGTGACACAGGGTTTGTGATTTTTTTATACCAGAAAACTGGCATGGCGGAATGATAAAGCTCCCCATAATATTTATTATTATGGGCTAATATTATGCATTGAGAGTTAATTATTGAGATGAAGAATTTTATACAGTACATCACTTATACATACTTGACCAAACACTTGGAATTTTGAAAAGCATTTATTAATGTTTATTTTACTATTGTGGCCTTAATATGTCACAAATGATGGCACTTGCCTTATCTGCACCATGATTTGCAACTTTGTGAGCTTCTCTACACTTTACTGAAGTGGCAAGAAAAGGGGTGGGACCTAGTTGGAGGGGTAGAGTATATAGTGGCTCTTCGGATCTACTATAACTTACACCAGAAACTGGCGCAAGTTACAGCTTAAGCCTACTCCATCATCTGACTGAAGTAGATTTGAGTTTCTGGTGCACACAGTGCCCGAGATGCATCTAATTTATTAAGAAGCACTTGCTTCTTAATATACTAGATGCATCTTACTCCAGAACCCAGGGGATCAAGACTTGCATATGGGAATGCCAGTCTTGATAAATGTTGCCTTTATGTATGATTTCACGTGTATGAAGTTTACAGTTATTATTACTAACTTATTACTCTGCACATATTTTAATGATTTGCACTCTTTGAACACAACAGATATGTGTTCGACATTTGTCTTTTATCTTAATCTTGTAGTATACATGAGAATAGCAGCCAGTATGACACAAAGATTCTGTCAAAAACATACCTGTCCGGGCACCGAGAGAGGCGCGCTGCTAAGTCACACACCCTGGTGACACAACAGCATCCTTAGCAACAGGATGCAATTCTCTATTTCCCACAGCAGACATGTGCTGGAGGAGAATAACAGTGGGTTTATTGCTCAGCTGCATTATTCGTGTGTGCTAGTATTCCTGGTTCCTGTGCTTTCTGAGTTGCTCGTTCCTCTGCTTGTCTTCTGACCACTCTCTGTCTCTCCTTCAGTACTTCAAAGCATGTCTGGTTCTGACCCATTTATGTACGACCCTGTTTTTGTGTTGTTTTGTCTCTTCATGTTTGTTTGTCTCTGTACCTTATTAGTATATTAGCAGTAAAGGAATTGTTGACCAGTTGAAGTCTTGCTACCTAGGACTTGTACTGCAAGTAGGTAGGGAAAGAGGAGCTGGGTTCTAGGTCAGGGCTCACTGTCTGTGTTTGTCCCTACCTACAGGTATTAAAGAGTAACTAAACCTTTGAGTCAAATTTTAATAAGAAGTCCCTAATTCCCTAATAAAAGTTTTTCTAATATACTTTATTATTGGATTCTGTATTTTTATTACACTTTTCCCTACCTAAAGCGCACCATTCCCGCACTATTGCGCTTAATATTGACATTTCTGTACACCACTAACTGCTCAGCAGTGTACGAGTATAGGCTGTAGATACTTTATGAATGGGGCCGCAGCACCAGTGAGTACAGGCAGGAGCAGCAATATGTACCCATGTACTATGCCAGGATTAGCTGAGTGGAGGGACTCATGCCTGTGCCTGCTCCGCTAAGCTAAAAGCTGACATGCAACTAATCCTGGATACCCATGTGCTATGCCAGGAGTTAGTAAACCTCCTGTGGGACACGGGCAGAAGCAGCAATATGCACTCCTGCCTGTACGCACTGCTGCTGCAGCCTCATTCAAGTGTCATTTTCATACACCGCTGAACAGTCATCAATGTACAGAAATATCAGATTTAAGTGCACAGCGAATGGTACGCTTTAGGTAGGCAAAAGGGCAATAAAAATACAAAATTCATTAAAAAAGTATACTAGAAAAACTTTATTAGGGCATTAGGGACATCTTAAAATTTTACTCAAAGGTTAAGTTACTCTTTAAAGATTCAACTGGCAAGTAAACAAGCAGACGTCTTGATAATTTTTGCATCCATTTCTTTCTTAATAATGAAGTCTTGTGGCCAACTACTGCACTCTTACGTTAACGCACATTTGTGTCTGGACGGTTCATCTCTAGCATAGAAGCCAACAGTTCTCTTGCCCTTGGCACATGCCGTGTGTGAAAGCTATACTTTGTAAATTCCATAAAATGAGTGGAACGTTACTATTGTTCCATCTAATATACAAGAAAAGTGAAGAATATCTACATTTGATTCCTCTAATGATTTACAGTTTTATATCTCATTTAACATCAAAAGTGTTTGCAAAAAATGTCACTTTGCTAGAACATTAACTTTTTTTCACACAAAATTGGATGTACGCTGACCTGTCATTCAACCCCTCTAGATGTTTTTCCTTCTGGCTCACTGAGGTCATCCAGGGGACAATGATTAACAGCTAATCGGTATAGAAAGGGTGAGTTAAAATCTACTGTGGCTTTGTGGTAAAATAGCAATGCTTAGTAAGCTAGCATATCACTGCAGATGTGGTATGTTTGCTTCAGCAATGATACAAGCCGTCATTTTCATTCATGGAGGCCATTGCTGCATGGTTTTCCATAGATAATCAGCATTTATAATTTTATATGCTTTTAAATTGAATGCATGATTTCTTAAAACAAAATACCAGTATGTCATATCAGTATATAATTTAGTTAAACACTGGTGCAGAGGATATACAATGCATACACCGACACATATGAAAATGAACAATGTATTTTTGCCATGTTCTGACATCAGAATGCTTAGTAAAATGAAGATAAAGGGTTAAAAATAATAAAATTTTACTTACCTTAGCCACTTGATCGTGTAGTTGCGATCTGTCTTCTGTCCTCAAGCTTCAGCTAACAGCTAAAGGACCTGTGATGACATCACATCACATGGTCCATCACCATGGTAAGATGGACCATGTGATTGGACCATGTGATGTGACGTCATCACAGGTCCTTAAGCTGTTAGTTAAAGCATGAAGAGAGATGACAGATCGCAACTACGCGATCAAGTGGCAAAGGTAAGTTAAGTTTTATTATTTTTAACCCCTTTATCTTCATTTTACTAAGCATTCTTTATTAAGAATGCTAATATTTTCCCTTATAACCATGTTATAAGGGAAAATAATAAATTCGCCAGAATACTCTACCCGAAACCGGACTTCAGTGATGAAATCCGGCTTCGGGTCTGGTTACCAAACATGGCGATTTTTCACACGCGCATGCAAAACGCATTACAAACATTTGCACCTGCGCGGAAAAATCGCGCATATTCCCGCAACGCACCCGCCCCTTATCCGGGCGTCAAACATGACGCCCGTGTGAAAGAGGCCTAATACTGTTGACACTGCTGTCAATGACTGGGATCAGAGATAACTGTGATCCTAGTCCTTTAACTTCTCTGATGTCATGGCCTATAGCAACCATGGTTTTTGAGAGGTTAGTCAGAAGAAGTGAAACTGTGTCTTTTGGTTGTTATGGCAACCTATGGCTATGCAAAGTACAAAGAATCCCCATAGCCTGCAGTAGTATACTATTACATTCCATGTTATATAGTAAGCGACTGAATGTTTGCATGTTCAAGTCTCCTAGAATTAAAAAAAAAATATATATATATATATATATATATATATATATATATATAGAGAATGAGGAACAGCACACTGTAAAGCGGGTGCAAATTCAGTCCAAGACCCACAACAAAGTCCTGTAATCGATAAATCCAAAGAGAGGGACGGCAGCACTCCTTTCAAAAAACCATGAAGAGTTTATTAACCCAGTGCAAGCTGTCACTGGGTTAATAAACTCTTCATGGTTTTTTGAAAGGAGTGCTGCCGTCCCTCTCTTTGGATTTATATATATACATATATATATATATATATATAAAACTAAGAAAAATACCTCAGCAGTCTGAATATTACGACGGGTGCAATCCTTCTAAACCAGCTGACTCCGCTGTTAACTAGGTACAAATATCCAAAAATTGAAGCAGCACACCAAAAATGTGAAAAATTAGTGGACCGACTTTTATTCCCCTGCAACGTTTCAACTGCTCAATGCAGTCTTTCTCAAGCATACAAAATGGTGTTCACATGGGGTATATATACTCATAATGCATAGCAATACAATTAAACATGATTAAGTGTAATGAACAAATAAATCAATATCTTATACATAGAAACAAGTAAAAAAGTGAAAAAAGTACTTCAATGTGTCCATATAATTCATACTCATAAATTTCATACATTTCATATATCATAATATATATAAAAAGACTAAAGTGCATAAGTGCTTATAAGGACAAATTAATCCCCATATGTGTATGTCCATCAAGGCATATCCAACCTCTTAGGATGATTATACAACACCTGAGTGAAGATAAAAAAACTTGATCATAAAACAAACTCTCACAGCGATAAAGGAACATGCCGGTATTGCTTGGCGTCATCAAACTGCTACTGCGCATGCTCCAAAAAACAGACGGCCGATGTCATGAATCACGTCATTCAGTCGTCATCTAGTCACATGATAACACATAATGTCATCACCTGACTACCTTAGAGACCCAGGACCCCAAATTGTCCATCACCACTATACAACTGCATCCGGGTTAGAACGAGTGCATCCAGGTCGACATATTCACATGACCAAGTCATGTGTTCGTCACCTAGACAACAACATCGCATCTAAACATCGAACCACAGTCTGTGAGATGTCAAACATTATGCGCCCAAAGAAACAGCGCAGTAGCACCTACATGTCGCAAATCGCAAAAAAAGCAAAACTGCAGGGACAATATAGACAAAGAATAATTTCAAGCAAAATACTGTGTAGTCATAACAGTGTATCATGTCATCGGTTACGTATAAAAGTAACTGCCCCCAAAAAGGGAAATATCGGAGCAGAACTTAAACTGACTCTTAAAGGGGTACGATCCAAATATGGACCGAGGGAGGGCCCTACAGCTGTACCAGTATCAGTGGTCATCACTGTTAGCCTATTATGTGCAATAGGTGCCAGGAACAGTCATGTCCCCAACCCCCAGCGCACAAGATCTTGCCCAAACAAGCCCCCCTGCCATAATTTAATATATAAATCGCAACCCTTAATTCACAAACACTGAATTCACACAAACAAAAATAAATCATCCTTTGTCTCCTGTAGTGCTCCACATAGGTAATATACCAAAAGGCAAATATTGGCAATCCCCATCGCTGTGGAAAACTTGAGGGTAATATCTAAAAACATAAAAAAATACTCAATATTAGTAAATTATAAATATAACACCTTCTGTATTCACGTACTACCTCACCAACAAATAAGCTGGATATACAGAAATGGACATACACCCTCAAATTATGTGCCACCTTAAATCAACATTAAGCCCATGCGGTTTCAATGTATGTAGACGGTAAACCCACCTCAATTCTCTCTGTTTAAGGGCCAAAGACCGATCACCACCCAGACAGGGTAAAGAAACCTGGTCTAGAATGGTAAATCTGAGGTCTTTCTCATTATGTCCACAATCCACAAAATGCTTAGGAAAAGGTAAGTCTTTTCTCTTCTGACTAATGGAGAACCTATGATTGTTGAGTCGTGTTTTCATGTCACATGTGGTCTCCCCAACATATAGGAGACCACATGGACACTGTAATACGTACACAACAAAAGTACTGTCACATGTTAAAAATTGTCTAATGTCATATCGTTTGCCTGTACCTGGATGGATAAAATATTCACCTTTGACCATATATCTACAATTTACACATCCCAAACAAGGAAAGCTACCTGTTCTTTTAGGTCCAATATAGGTCTGTTTTAATGCCCTAGTCTGGATATCCGCCCTAACCAGCTTGTCCCGTAAATTGGGGGGACGTCTATATGACATCAAGGGAGGTGTAGAAAATTCTTCTATTTGTGGAAAATTGCTCCTCAAAATACCCCAATGTTTTCTAATAATACGAGCAATATAGTCGCTCTGCTCACAGAAAGTAGTGACAAATGGAATACGTTTAGGTTCAGACCTGTTATGTATAGCTGATTGTACTGGATCTTTTATTCTCTCAAGATGACGTGAAATCACCAAAGAGGGGTAACCCCTCTGATTAAATCGATTTGTCATCTCCTGATATCGTTGTGGTAAAACACTACTATCTTGTACAATACGTGTAACCCTAAGTAGCTGACTATAGGGTAGAGATTCAATAGTGGATCTAGGATGACAACTGTCAAATCTCAACAATGAGTTACAATCAGTTGGTTTGGTGAACATATCAGTAACTAATCTGTCCCCCTGAATGGAGACAGTGGTATCCAAAAATTGTACCCGTTCATCTGAATAGACCAACGTGAAAGAAATATCAGGATCCAAGTGATTCAGAAAGTCATGAAACAGTTTCAATGAATCACTGTCCCCCTTCCAGATAAGGAAGACATCGTCTATGTATCTCCACCACCCCAAAACATTTCTGAAGTGGTGGGACACATAGACAAGGTCCTCCTCGAGGGCCGCCATGAAGATGTTAGCATAAGTGGGCGCCACATTACACCCCATGGTGGTCCCCCGTATCTGGAGAAAGAAACTGTCCATAAATTTAAAGTAATTCTGTCCAAGAACCAAATCCAACAAAGACAGTATAAAGTTGTTACAATCTATTGAATACTGTCGACGTGAGAGGCATCTGCGCAATGCTGAGATGCCCCGCCCGTGATCAATAGACGTATACAAACTGGTGACATCACAAGATGCCACCAGACAATCCTGTGGTAATCTCATAGTTGTAATCTTATCCAAAAAGTCACACGTATCTCTGACATAAGATCTAGTATCTGTAGCATATGTGCGTAGCACTCGGTCTAGAAAAATTGCAATATGTGAAAAGATGGAATTAGTGCCAGACACAATTGGGCGACCAGGAGGATCAATCAAACTCTTGTGAATCTCTGGCAGAACATATATAACAGGGGTACATGGATGTTCAACAATCAAAAAGTTGTACAATTCACCATCAATAATATCCTGTTCACGTGCTGTGTTCAATATGCCAGTAATTAACCTGGCTATATCGAACTTAGGATCACGTTGTAACTCTCTATATATGTTCTGATCTGCAAGCTGTCGCTTGATCTCATTAATATACCAACTGGTATCCATAACAACAACAGCACCACCCTTGTCAGCGGGTTTAATGGTAAGGCTGTTGTTATGGCTCAGTTCCTCTAGTGCCCTAATGTCACTACTGCACATATTAGGATGTACAAACCTCATATCAGAGATATTCTGAAGCTTATCAATCTCACAAGTGATGGCTTTAGTAAAGGCATCTACAGCAGATGGATTTATCTGAGGACTGAAGTCACTCTTAGAGTAAAGACCCATCTGTCCAAGAGTGAGTTCAGTCTGTAAACCAATGGTTGTTGGTACTGTGGGAGGACGATCAACATGCCAAACACGTAATTTAACATTCCTATAAAATCGCTGCAGATCAACCTCCAACTGAAACCAGTCAACCCTGGTGGCAGGACAAAAAGATAACCCTTTAGCCAGTGGACATTGTTGAGCATCTGTCAATGGTACTGAAGAGATATTTACCACAATAGGTTTAGAGCAAGGAGAGTCCACATTATCTACTGATTGCCCATTTTCCGAAGGGCCATCTGTTTTTTCTGTCTTTGAGATTTGTAGTTTCCTCCATTTGTGTTGCCTTCTACCTCTCCGTCTGGTTCTTTTACATTCGACTCCACCTCTAAAAAAGATTGCATGGTTGACTGTGTTGTAGGGATAGATGTTGGAGTAGTACGATCAAGGTGTGGTTGTCTTTTGTAATTGGACCGGTGATAAGATAATTGTTTCCTAGACGAATCATCCTGCCATGTGTATACTTTTCCTCTCTGATAGTCATCAGCATCACGGAGCCACTTCCTCCTTTTTGTAGCTTCTTGTTCATTAATAAACTTATTTAGGTAGGTTAGGTTGGAGCATGCGCAGTAGCAGTTTGATGACACCAAGCAATACCGGCATGTTCCTTTATCGCTGTGAGAGTTTGTTTTATGATCAAGTTTTTTTATCTTCACTCAGGTGTTGTATAATCATCCTAAGAGGTTGGATATGCCTTGATGGACATACACATACAGTTGTGTTCAAAATTATTCAACCCCCAATGCTGTAAAGGGTTTTAGGGAATTTAGTGTACATTTGTAATTGTGTTCAGAATGAAATCTTACAAGGACTTTTTAAAGAACCAAATGCAACTAAAATGACATCAATTGTTTTTGTAATACAGTATTAAATGTCTTTTTTGTGATTTCTTCATTGACACAATTATTCAACCCCTTAAAGACTACCACTCTTAAGAACAGAGGTTCATTCAAGTGTTTTCGATCAGGTATTGAAAACACCTGTGGATGTCAAGGAGCAGCAATCAAGCATAATAAGCACCAATTAGGCAGATTTAAAATGACTATGATACTCAGCTCCTTCTAGACATTTACTGGTGTGTTTACAAACATGGTGAAGTCAAGAGAATGGTCCAGGAAGACAAGAGAAGAGGTGATTTCTCTTCACAGGAAGGGCAATGGCTATAAGAAGATTGCAAAGATGCTAAACATCCAAGAGACACCATAGGAAGCATCATTCGCAAATTCAAGGCAAAGGGCACCGTTGAAACGCTACCTGGTCGTGGAAGAAAGAAAATGCTGACTTTGACTGCTGTGCGCTATCTGAAGCGCAAAGTGGAGAAAAGTCCCCGTGTGACTGCTGAGGAACTGAAAAAAGATTTGTTAGATGCGGGTACTGAAGTTTCAGCTCAGACAATAAGGTGCACACTGCGTAATGAAGGCCTCCATGCCAGAACTCCCAGGCGCACCCCCTTGCTGTCTCCAAAGAATAAGAAAAGTCGACTGCAGTATGCCAAAAGTCATGTGGACAAACCACAAAAGTGTTGGGATAGTGTTCTGTGGACTGATGAAACAAAATTAGGGCCCATGGATCAACTCTATGTTTGGAAGAGGAAGAACAAGGCCTATGAAGAAAAAAACACCTTGCCTACTGTGAAGCATGGCGGGGGGTCAATCATGCTTTGGGGTTGTTTTGCTTCTACAGGTACAGGGAAGCTTCAGCGTGTGCAAGGTACCATGAATTCTCTTCAGTACCAGGAGATATTGGATGAAAATGTGATGTAGTCCGTCACAAACCTGAGGCTTGGGAGACGTTGGACCTTTCAACAGGACAATGATCCCAAGCATACCTCCAAGTCCACTAGAGCATGGTTGCAGATTAAAGGCTGGAACATTTTGAAGTGGCCATCGCAGTCACCAGACTTAAATCCGATTGAGAACCTCTGGTGGGACTTATAGAAAGTAGTTGCAGCGCTCAAGCCTAAGAATGTGACTGAACTGGAGGCTTTTGCCCATGAAGAATGGGCGAAGATACCCGTAGATCGTTGCAAGACACTTGTGTCAAGCTATGCTTCACGTTTAAAAGCTGTGATAACTGAAAAAGGATGTTGTACTAAGTACTAAGATTGAATGTCCCTTGGGGGTTGAATAAAACTGATAATGAGCCTGGTGGTGAAACACGTGTCGAGGTGCTCTTTTGACTGGGTTGGTCTACATTGAGACATTATGGGTACGTGCTAATTTGTTATTTGTATTCCCTATTGTGGCAAAATACTTGTGTGCTATTATAGCTTTTCTCTAGTTATCTCCGTCCAGATGGTGGCCATTTGGGTATTTACCGTTCATCCTTGCCTCACATCTCTGTGATTTTCAGAGATTCTGACCCCCATCTGGATTGACATTTATCTGAGATATATTTGAATGTATGGATAGGGGATATGTACTCTAATGATAGGTATTTGGAGATTAGTATTGATTAATTTACCGATACCCCCCAGTCAATATTTTCCCTGTCTCGGGTGTGTATTGTAACATCTGGCTCTCTCTTGCACTTTTTTGCTCCTATTTATTGTAATCATGTGTATTTATAAATTTTTCCAATAAAGAGATTTTATATTGATCAGAGTTGTTTGTGGTCTGAGTAGGTTAAGTTATGGTTGTTGTGTGACCACTGATGTATGTGATGTTATATGAGGTTGTGTAGGTTTACATGATAATGATGTGAGCACAGAAAAGACATTTGTGGTTATTTTATTATAAATGTTATGTTATATTTGTCTGACTTACAATTGCCTCTTTGATTTAATTGTAAACAAGATGACTGAAATGATCAAAATCAATGTCAAACTGGCCAAAACACTCAATTTCAGTGGGGGTTGAATAATTTTGAACACAACTGTATGGGGATTAATTTGTCCTAATAAGCACTTATGCACTTTAGTCTTTTTATATATATTATGATATATGAAATGTATGGAATTTATGAGTATGAATTATATGGACACATTGAAGTACTTTTTTCACTTTTTTACTTGTTTCTATGTATAAGATATTGATTTATTTGTTCATTACACTTAATCATGTTTAATTGTATTGCTATGCATTATGGGTATATATACCCCATGTGAACACCATTTTGTATGCTTGAGAAAGACTGCATTGAGCAGTTGAAACGTTGCAGGGGAATAAAAGTCGGTCCACTTATTTTTCACATTTTTGGGGTGCTGCTTCAATTTTGGGATATTTATATATATATATATATATATATATATATATACATTTTAGAGTCTGTAAAACAAATAAAACCATACCAGTTTGATATCTCTGTAATCACACAGACCTAATGAATAAAGCTGTCATTTTAGTGTACAGTAAATGCTGTAAAACAAAACCCAAAAAATAATGTCAGAATTGTGTTGTGTGTTTTTTTATTTCCCCTCACAAAGCATTTTCCTGTTTTTCAATGCATAATATGGTAGATTAAATGGTGCAGTAGTTAAAAAATACAACGTTCCCCACAAAAAATAAGTTCTCATATGGCTATGTGAACAAAAAAGTAAGGCGGGGGAAAAAAAGCAAGAATGAAAAATGAAAATTGGCCCGAACCTGAATTTTAACTAAATAAGACTTCAAACCAAAAAAATACAGACCCCAGAAAAGTCACCAAAATGAATACAGACCCCTATGTGTACCCAAAAATAAATACAGATATCAGAATAAACTGTAAAATGGATCCAAACTCCAGACCCCGAAATAATTCAGATACCCAGACTCAAAATCATTCTGGAGATAAGACAATTTATTTACATTTACTTACCACTGTTCGCTCTCAGATATGGTAATCTTCATCTCTGGATGAGACTATACAAGTATGTTTACACAGTGTGGTCATGTAATGTTTGTGACACAGCAGCACTTCATTCGAGTACCGCAATGCCAGAAAGACAGCAGTGAACTCTAAATAAATTAAAACAACACTATTTAGTGGGTCTGTATTGTTAATAGTCACATGGCACCTTTAATATCATGTGGCCATTAACAATACAGACCCACTGAACAATGCGGTGTCATTAGTTTAACCCCTTCCTGACATATGATCTAATAGTACATCATATCGGTAGGTGACTGATAGACGGGCCCCAGCTGTATCCACAAACATCCCTGTAAAAGCCGACGTCGGTGGATTAACCCCTTCTATGCCAAATTCAGCGCTGATCGCGGCATAGAAGGTATTTACGGCGGGAAAACAACTCACTTCATTCACTTGATCGCGTTGCAGCAGTCTCTTCTATCTTCATTCAGCAGGACCTGCAAAGGACCTACGATGTGCGCGATGACTTCACTGCACTCTCCCACGTGGTGTGCGTGGTGACGTCATCGTGCACATTGCAGGTCCTGCTGAATAAAGATAGAAGAAGCTACTGCAGCGCGATCAAGTGGATGAGGTGAGGTTTTCTTTAACCCTCATTGACTTTAATCGGATTCGGATTTGGGTTCAAGTTTGGCCGAACCCGGCGAACCCAAACTTCCACGGGCTAACTCATCCCTAGTTAAGAGTAATGACAATGTGCCAGAATTCTTGTGCAATTTGCTCCAAATGGTGTACATGCCTTGCACCACATTTAATAAGTGTTTTAGACTTTTTTTTTTTACATTGTCTGATAAGAAAACATGGCTTAATTGAAAGAGTGAGAGAATTAAGATCTTAAAATATAAGTCCAAATTGCGCCAACATTTTGCCACAAAATTTTGGTACAAAGTAAGTGAACGGAAAGGTGGTGAAAACAGTCTAAAGAGTCAATGGATTTACAAATTTACTATCCATCATCAGCTGCTGTAAAAGTTTACTCTGTCTAAATATCAGTTATGATTAGTAAATCCGCCCCAGTGTGCCCTTTGCATTATTGATGTGCTACAAAAAATGATGTCTGAATATACAGACTGCAAAAGTCGGAATACAGGAAAGTAATAAAAGTTACTGGTTACCAACTTGATTCTTTGTTTTGTTTTCCTCCAAGGTTTTTACTTTCTCACAAACAGCAATTTTCACAGAAAATTCAATCTTGAAGCTAACAACCAGAATAAATACTAGCTGCATTCCCAGTTAGAATTTTTTTAATCAAGTGTAATAATTGCAGTATGTTTATTGCACTGAACCTTTATACTTTTCTTTCTTGTGAAAAACAATAAGGTTATTGATTACCATTAGCAAGTGCAACAGGGGGCTATAGCTTCGAACATTGTTCTTATTCTGCTCTGTGCCCCATGAGTTCTGGTCTCTCTCTCTATAACCAGCTTGAACTTCATTCGCAAGTGATGTAAAGGTTTTGGCTTATTCCCTCAGTAGCTATGGATAACACAAGGACGCTACCACCTTGTACAGCAATGCAAAAAGAAATGTAAAACACAAACATAGCAAATTCTCAGGGGACTGAGCCTGAACACAAAGTAATCTTTGCTATACTTAGACCATATTTTGTGTTCTTGAGTTAGAGATGGAAACAATTTCTAATGATCAATCCGTTAAGGAGGTTTTAGGAGACTATTGTATCCTTATATTGTTTTTTTCTTAGATAACTTTTCTTAGACGAGGAAGACATTTAATCAAAACATTTTAATAAAAGAAGAAATGAACTGCAGATACTAATTTTATATATACTTATATATTTTTTTTTTGTGAACATGTAGTTTATATACTTATATTTAAGTGTATTACTTTTACCAGTATTGTGTTTGAAGCATAGCACTGAAGGTGCTCTCATATGTTTCACTTTGATGCAGTTTTTAAAGCCAAAACGGAGTAGATTTAAAAAAGACAATTAGACAGGTAAAATCTTTTCTTTCCGATATCCTTTACCTCCCTTTACTAGCCCCTGAAATTAGATTTAAAAAAACCTTATGAAATTGACAAAAGTAAAAGTACCATTAGGCCTTAATCAAGCACACTGTTATTAAGTATTTGTTCCCCTTATATTTTTGCCATGTATTTCACACCATTTTTACAATACTTTTTGGTGATATTTTTTGTTTTGTCACATTTGTAACATATTTTTTCTTGCCTTTTTCCCTGTCCAAAAAATAAGCAGAAAAAAGCCATCAAAACAGCAAACATACAAACACACACCCGCCGCTGGGACCCGCACCTATCAGACAATGGGGGCATATCCTAAGGATATGCCCCCATTGTCTGAGATTGCAAAACCCCTTTAAGGAATAGAGTTGCCATGAAGGGATGTACTTGGCCTGCAACAGCATTTAAGTACGTGGGGGGAGAATGGCCGGAAGGTAGAGGTTCGCTGACTAGATCGGGTGGACCAATAGAGAGGGGGGGGGAGGGAAGGGGGGGAGGGAATCCACCTTGCAGAAATTTTTTTTTTTTTTTTTTTCCTCCCCCGCTTTAATTGATGTCTATTAGAATTGTTTCCTGGAATGTTAGAGGTCTTGGGGAAAGGGTTAAAAGGCAAGCTATTATGGATGCAGTAAAAAGATATCTTCCTGCAATTATTTGCATAGTAGAAACCCATCTTACCAAAGAGACCGTGACCCGTTTGATGATGGGATGGCACTCTCAATCCTACCACTCCACTTTTAGCAGTGCCTCTAGGGGCGTTTCGGTTCTGATTCATAATTCTGTAGATTTTATCTTGATAGAATCTCATATAGATGATCAGGGCAGATTTATCTTTTTGTACGGTAAGCTCTATGGCTATAGCTATATTCTCTCTTTTTTTTACATACCTCCGCCATTCTCGATGTATCCACTTACCCAACTACTGCTTTTTTTGGAAAAGAGACCAGAATGTCGGCTTGTTCTGATGGGAGATTTTAACGCTGTTATGGATCCTAAAAACGACAGACTGACGTTAGATGCAGACTTGGGGAGGAAAATTTGTAATTCTCCACTGCCCCAGTTTTGTTCGCAGGTTGGAGTGGTGGATATATGGGAATATATTGGCGGAGGAAAGAGAGTATTCTCCTGTGTTAGCAGGGGTGGTAGAGCAATGTCCAGGATTGACTTAACACTCACCAATGAGAGTAACTTGAACAACATTAGAAGGATACGATATGGAGTAAGAACAGTCTCAGACCATGCACCCGTATTGATTGAGGTTCGCACTGGGGAGAATAAGGACAATAGGGGGCTTGGATTCAAGCTGAATCCATACTGGTTTACCATTATGGACAACCACCAGTCTACTAAACTACTTATATCCTCCTTTTGGGAGGTAAATCTCCCCTCTGCTAACATCAACTTAGTATGGGATGCCCTGAAAGCATATTTGAGGGGGGTCTTTATAAGCGATATTGCTGCAGTAAGGAGAACATTTAAGAAAAAATAGGAGGAACTGGTTAAGACTGTGGCATTTACAATGGAGTGATTTATTAGTCAACCTACTGAACATAACAAGGAAGAGATGCAGAAGGCTAGCTGCTATCTGGAAGAATATGTAACCAAGAAGGCTAACCATAGAGTATTTTTTAAGGGACAAAAGTATTTTTCGGAGTCTGGATGCCCTGGCAAGCTCTTAGCCAGAATAATTACACAACAGGATGAGAAAAAGAAATCTATTACTTCGATTCGCAATTTAGATGGAGAAATTATATCAGACCCAGAGGGAATTAGAAATACCTTTTTACAATACTTTATTAAGATATATAGACCCTCTCCCGGTCTGCCACCTGACCTGGCGAGGCTTTTCCTGGAGAAAATTCCTCTTTTGACCTTAACGGAAGCTCAAATAAAATCTTTGGAAGAAGAGTTGTCTCTTCTGGAGATTCAGGAGGCCTTGAGGTCTGTCTCTGGGAACTCATCGCCAGGGTTAGATGGTCTTCCGTATGAATTTTATCGCAAGTATAGTGATGTGATCCTTCCTCATATACTAGAAGTTTTTTCTCAAGCATTACAGGAAGGGAGTTTACCACACTCCATGATGGAGGCTCTGATAGTTTTAATTCCTAAAAAAGATAAAGATCGGGTAGAACTGAGTTCTTATAGGCCAATCTCCTTATTTACTGATGTTAAATTATTATCAAAAGTTTTGGCTAGGAGGCTCTCTCGGGTTATGCCTTCTATTATCCACCCAGATCAAAATGGCTTTATGCCGAAAAGGGGCACTCATCACAATCTGCATAGGTTATTTACGAATATTCAGTCTCCTGGGGGTGACGCCCGCTCCATCCTGTTGTTGGATGCCACTAAGCGGAACACAGTTTCGCTAATAAAAATGGTGGTGTTGCCCCAGGTTCTTTATGTTCTGCGCAATTCGCCTGTATGGATTGAGGATAAGTATTTTAGACTGATAGAGCGGATGATTAACGATTTGTTATGGGGGAGGAAGCACGTGAGATTAAAGGTGCTCTACTTCTCTATGCCTTATAATCGGGGAGGTCTCAACCTCCCCTTTTTTAGGGGCTACTTTATGGCCTCCCAACTTTGTTTTTTCAATGACTGGGAAAATAGCCATCTCTGCAGAAAATTGGTGGAAAATTCAGGTTTCCTGGATTTTTTTACCGTATTAGAGTCCGATTACTTATTAAATATACAGACTAGTTATAAACTTTTCTGCGGAATGGCTACAAAAGCCTGGCTGGTTATAAAGAGCTGGTTTAAAGTTAAGGCATCACTGATTTGCACCCCATTATGGTATAATTTAAAGCTTTTAAATCTAGATGATCCAAACTGTCGGCAATATTGGAGGTCAAAGAATGTTCAGTATCTGAACCAAGTGGTCAAAGGTGGATGAATCCTGTCTCTCATGGAGCTAAAACAAAAGGAAAATGTATTTGAGGTGGCTTGGTATGCATATTTTCAATTGAGGTTGGCACTTTTTAGTATTTCTAATAGTCACTTACTTACTGTAGACACTCCTGAATTTTTACACAATTTAATTAGTAAGAAAGGTTTGGCCCTGTGGCCATTTCAGTGGTTGTGCATCCTTGGACCACTTTTGATGGTTATATAAACTAATAACCACTGCATACAGAGCACAGCCACACAAGCTAATGTTTTGGATATGCTATAAACACATTGCTATAAACACTTAATACAAAAATTTTTTTGGAAGTTCTCTCTCCAGGACAGAGATCCTGGTCCACTTTACTTTCAAAGGTGGGTTCTCCAGACTGGGAGAATATAGGGGAAAGTTTAAATCAGGTTTCGCATAACTTTAATCACATTGTTGTACAATTTAATATTATCCACAAAATATATGTGACACCCTTATGGCTTCATAAGAGAGGATTTAGAGCTTCCTCTGACTGCCCCCGTTGTGGTGACCCCGGGGCAGATCATTTACATCTGTTCTGGGATTGCCCGATGGTGAGTAGGTATTGGAGAATGGTTCAAACCACTTTGGCTCGGAGACTTAATATTGACATTCCCTTGTCTCCCAAGATATGGGTTTTGGGGGATCTATCGTAGGTTAATTGTCAGCCTATGAAATGCCGACTGTTGATCAAAGTGTTGTTTCTAGCCAGGCTTCTTATATCCAGAAGATGGTGCTCCTCCTCTGCTCCAGATTGTAACAACTGGTTAGGTTTAGTCGAGAAGGTGAAAAGCTATGAGAGGATTCTGTATAGACAAAGAGGGTCTTACTTAAAGTGGGGCAATATCTGGAAGGAATGGGACACGGTTAATTAGCCTGTTTCCCCCCCCCCTTTTTTTTTCTGCAAGGTGGGGGGCGGGGGGTGCTTGTGGGGTGGGTTGGGGGGGATTTTATAATTCTGTTTTCTTTACAAACTGTATTTTTTGATTTGATTAAAAAAAAAAAAAGTACGTGGTAGACATTAAAGTAACATCAATATGAATGTCAGGATCCAAGGTTTCCCAACAGAACATTTGCCACAGCATCACACTACCTGGGTTGACTGACTTTCTTCCCATAGTGCCACCTCTAGAACCTTGGTTGCCCATGACCCTGTGGCCATTTCAGTGGTTGTGCATCCTTGGACCACTTTTGATAGGTTATATAAACTAATAACCACTGCATACAAAGCACAGCCACACAAGCTAATGTTTTGGATATGCTCTGGCCAAGTTGTCTAGCCTTCTCTCTCTAACATATCGCGAAACTCACGTTAGATATACAGTATGGACATATGAGGTTGGTATATATAATTTATATATTCCTTTTCTAAGCTCAAGACTGTTTTGTGAAATTTAGTACATGTATTAGCTTTCATGTGGTGCTTATCATAGCTTTGTCCACTTTGGTTTCATTATGGAACATTTGTTTTTTCTGCTACGTCCCCCCCCCCCCCCACTGCTTGTTATTGGTGCTATATATTTAAATGTCTTTTGTGCTATTTGCATTTGTGGGTAGGGTTGAGCGAACCCGAACAATTTTGGGGTGTTTGGGACATGGATCCGAAGCCGAACATTTCCGTAAAAGTTTGGGTTCGGTGTTCGGAGCTTTCTTGGCGCTTTTTGAAAGGCTGCGCAACAAGCGTCATTCTACTTGCCCCAAGAGGCCATCACAGCCATGCCTACTAATGGCATGGCTGTGATTGGCCAGAGCAGCATGTGACCCAGGCTCTATATAAGCTTGAGTCACATAGCGCTGTACGTCACTCTGCTGTTACAAGTGTAGGGAGAGGATGCTGCTGGACTTGTGATTTCAGGGAGAGAATAGAAGAGAATCTAACTCAGCGATCTACCTAGAAATAGTTGTGTGGGTGCAGGAAACTATCCTTTTACCCTGCCCTGAGCTCATTGACCAAAAAATACAAACTTTTAGAATTCTGTTAGTTAGGTGGGTGGCGGCGGCCATTTTATGCATGCTCAGTGCACCAGCACTGCATCTAAGCTTTTGGGTCATTGCAAATCACCATTTTTTGGGGGCAAACTACAACATCTGTATTAGTCAGTGTGCAATTTAAGTTAGAAATACACCCATAATTTTCTGTGGTTTGAAAAACACACTTTTTTTTTTCAAAACACAGTATTTTCCAGATCTGCAAGTGTTAAATTCAAGTTTAATATATACAGCATTCATATTCTGTTAGCAAAAAAATACTTTTTGAGCAATCTACAACATCTGTATTAGTCAGTGTGCAATTTAAGCTAGAAATACACCCATCATTTTATGGGGTTTGAAAAACACTTTTTTTAACAAAAAACACTATTTTCAGGCATTGCAGCATCAGCACGTGTGAAATTACAGGCTTATATACTGCTGTCAAATTCAGTTGTTAAACAAACTGTCGTTTGGGCACAAAATTTTTTAGTTGGCAGCCTTTGATGCAGATGTCATTGTGAGATACACCCTTAATACATTTGGGTTACATTCAGAGATTTTAAATACCGCCATTTGGTGCACCAATATTGAATTCAGGCCTACAGAGGTTCAGGCCCTGTGAGAACCCCCCCCCCCCCCTATACATACAGGGGTTTGAATTAGGCATTTGAAATACAGCCTTTTTGTGCAAAGATATATTTACTTCAGGCATACACTGATTCAAGGCGTGTGTGATTCCCCCTATACATACAGGGGTTTGAATTAGGCATTTGAAATACAGCCATTTGAAATACCGCCTATTTGTGCAAAGATATATTTAGGTCTACACTGATTCAGGGCGTGTGTGATCCCCCCTATACATACAGGGGTTTGATTCAGCCATTTGAAATATAGCCATTTGAAATACAGCCATTTTGTGCAAAGATATATTTACTTCAGGCCTACACTGATTCAGGGCATGTGTGATCCCCCCTATACATACAGGGGTTTGATTCAGCCATTTGAAATACAGCCATTTGAAATACAGCCAGATATATTTACTTCAGGCCTACACTGATTCAGGGCGTGTGTGATCCCCCTATACATACAGGGCTTTATATTAGGCATTTGAAATACAGCCATTTGAAATACAGCCATTTTGTGCAAAGATATATTTACTTCAGGTCTACACTGATTCAGGGAGTGTGTGATCCCCCTATACATACAGGGGTTTGAATTAGGCATTTGAAATACAGCCATTTTAAATACAGCCATTTTGTGCAAAGATATATTTACTTCAGGCCTACACTGATTCAGGGCGTGTGTGATCCCCCCTATACATACAGGGGTTTCAATTAGGCATTTGAAATAGAGCCATTTGAAATACCGCTTTTTTGTGCAAAGATATATTTACTTCAGGCCTACACTAATTCAGGGCGTGTGTGATCCCCCTATACATACAGGGGTTTGAATTAGGCATTTGGAATACAGCCATTTAGTGCAAAGATATATTTACTTCAGGCCTACACTGATTCAAGGCTTGTGTGATCCCCCCTATACATACAGGGGTTTGAATTAGGCATTTGAAATACAGCCATTTGAAATACAGCCATTTTGTGCAAAGATATAATTACTTCAGGCCTACACTGATTCAAGGCGTGTGTGATCCCCCCTATACATACAGGGGTTTGAATTAGGCATTTGAAATACAGCCATTTGAAATACAGCCATTTTGTGCAAAGATATAATTACTTCAGGCCTACACTGATTCAAGGCGTGTGTGATCCCCCCTATACATACAGGGCTTTATATTAGGCATTTGAAATACAGCCATTTGAAATACAGCCATTTTGTGCAAAGATATATTTACTTCAGGTCTACACTGATTCATGGCGTGTGTGATCACCCCTATACATACAGGGGTTTGATTCAGCCATTTGAAATACAGCCATTTGAAATACAGCCATTTTGTGCAAATATATATTTACTTCAGGCCTACACTTATTCAGGGCATGTGTGATCCCCCCTATACATACAGGGGTTTGATTCAGCCATTTGAAATACAGCCATTTGAAATACAGCCATTTTGTGCAACAATATATTTACTTCAGGCCTACACTGATTCAGGGTGTGTGTGATCCCCCTATACATACAGGGGTTTGAATTAGGCATTTGAAATACAGCCATTTGAAATACTTCCTTTTTGTGCAAAGATATATTTACTTCAGGCCTACACTGGTTCAGGGCATGTGTGATCCCCCTAAACATATAGGGGTTTGAATTAGGCATTTGAAATACAGCCATTTTGTGCAAAGATATATTTACTTCAGGCCTACACTGATTCAGGGCATGTGTGATCCCCCCTATACATACAGGGGTTTGAATTAGGCATTTGAAATACAGCCATTTGAAATACCGCCTTTTGTGCAAAGATATATTTATTTCAGGCCTTCACTGATTCAGCGCCTGTGTGATCCCCCCTATACATACAGGGGTTTGAATTAGGCATTTGAAATGCAGCCATTTGAAATAAAGCCTTTTTGTGCAAAGATATATTTACTTCAGGCCTACAGTGGTTCAGACCATGTGAGATACCCCCTATACATACAGGGGTTTGATTCAGCCATTTGAAATACAGCCATTTGAAATATAGCCATTTGAAATACAGCCATTTTGTGCAAAGAAATCTTTAATTGACGCCTAGTCTTATTCAGGTATTGTGAGATACACCCTTTGCACACTGTCATTCTTTTCTACTATTAATTAAACACCCATTTAGGGCAAGATCTTGAATTAAAAAAATATGAGGAGAGCGTCAAATAAGGGACGTGGCCCAGGTCGTGGTGCTGCTGGTGGAGCTCCTATTGCAGTAAGAGGACGTGGTCGATCTGTGCCAGCTACACGCACAAGTGAAACCCCTTTCTCAGGTGCGAGTAGGCGACAAAACCTGCAGCGGTATTTGGTCGGGCCTAATGATACTCTATGAATGGTGAGGCCTGAACAAGTACAGGCAATAGTAGATTGGGTTGCTGACAGTGGATCCAGTTCCTTCACATTGTCTCCCTCCCAGTCTCCTGCTGAAAGACCACAGTTGGCACCTGCAGCCGATGTCCATCAGTCTTTCACCTCAACACCTTGCAAATCAGCCAAACAGTCTGAGCCCCAAGTCATGCAGCAGTCTTTTCTGCTTTTTGATGACTCTGTTAGCAGGGTTTCCCAGGGTCATCCACCTAGCCCTGCCCCAGAAGTGGAAGAGATTGCGTGTACCAATGCCCAACCACTTATTTTTCAAGATGAGTACATGGGAAGACCAACGCAGCACGTCTCGGATGATGACTAAACACAGGTGCCAACTGCTGGGGCTTTCGAAAGTGTGCAGACCAACAAGGAAGTCAGGGGTGAAGACTGGGTGGAAGATGAAATAGAGGACAATCAAGGTCATGCGAGTTACCGATGTAGTTCGGAGGAAGAGGCGGTGGTCAAAGAGAGCTACCAGCACAGCAGAAGAGGGAGCAGGGTGCAAAAGCGGAGCAGCCGTCCTCTAGGCAGTACGCCTCCTACTGCCCACTACAGCAAGGCACCGAGCACACCAAAGCCAGCTCCAAGGAGTTCCCTGGTGTGGCAGTTCTTCAGACAATGTGCTGATGACAAGACACGCTGTGTTTGCACGCTGTGCAATCAGAGCCTGAAGCAAGGCATAAACGTTCTCAACCTGAGCAAAACCTGCATGACCAGGCATTTAAGTGCAAAGCACTAGCTGCAGTGGAGTAGACACCTCAAAAACCAAGAAAGGTCTCTGGCTCCTCCTGCTTCCTCTTCTGCTGCAGTCATGGCCTCTTCATCCACCTCTGGAGTTACAGTGCCACCTGGCACCCCAAAAACAGAGGATCTGCCAGCAACACCAACACCTGGGTCACAAAGCATCTCCACAATGTCCCACGGAAGCGTTCAGCTCTTCATATCCCAAACGTTGGAGAGGAAGAGGAAGTACCCCCCTACCCACCCGTGATCCTTAGCCCTGAATGCCAGCATTTCTAAATGACTTGCCTTTGAAATGCTGTCATTCCGTCTGGTGGAGACGGATAGTTTTAAAGACCTTATGGTGGCGGCTGTTCCACAGTACGTCGTGCCCAGCCACCACTACTTTTCAAGGCGAGCCATCCCTTCTCTTCACAACCAAGTAGGGGACAAAATCAGGTGTGCACCGTGCAACGTCATCTGTGGCAAGGTGCACCTGACTACAGATATGTGGACCAGTAAGCACGGTCAGGGGCGTTATATCTCCATAACAGCACACTGGATAAATGCAGTGGCGGCTGGGCCTGAGGCGTCCTTCCACCATCAAGGATTGCAGGGCGCTTCAGTTTGCCTCCTGTTGCTTCCTCCCACTCTGCTTCTTCATCCTCTATCAGCTCGCCTACACGAACTGACTGACAGGGGTCAGCCCCTGCAACTTCTGGAAGAGCGGTTAGGTGGTCACTTGGACCTAGCGTAACCTTTGCAACCTCTCTGACTAGTAATAGGTAAAATTTAATCTTTATTAATCACTCTATTAAAAATACATTAACTACTTGGGAACATGCAACTTATGGGTCTCCAAATTGGGCACATGGCCTGAGCTTGCCCTTTACCCCTTGGAGGTGCTGGGCTGCCCTGCAGCCAGTGTATTGTCTGAACGTGTGTTCAGCATGACTGGAGGTGGTTATCACAGGTTAAATTTCCCAATGTTTTGGGGTGTACCCTAATTTTAAAAATAAAATTTAAAACCAAAAAGCAGTGTAGGCTACCACCTCCTTATTCACTGCTGCTTCCACCTACACTGCCACATCCACCACCTCCTCAACCTCCTACTCCATATGGACCTCGTCCTCCTAGATCAATATTATTATTTTTTATTTTTACCTATTTTATGTTATTTAAAGTCATTTCTTTATCCACATTGCCGTGCTCTTAACAACATTTTGCTGGCATTTGCAGCCCTCTAGCCCTTTCCATTACATTTTTACAACCATTTTAGTGCTCAAAAGTTCGGGTCCCTATTGACTTCGAACCCGAACATCCAGGTGTCCGCTCAACTCTATTTGTGGGGCGGTTATAGCCAGAGCTCTTAATGTATTTCCTATTCAATAAACATATTATTTCTAGCAATTGAATAATAGTGTTCATGTTTGGGTGTTTTTGGTTAACGTATTTATGAGTGCCCTGTCATTATGTTTAATACATGTGTGTCTATATTATAGAGCTATTGGCCTTTGATTAATGCAGATTTGTTGTTCATGTTGGCTAGGCTGGATAAATCAGAAGTACTATGAAATTAAAGTAACATTGATCTATTTAATTATATTTGTCAGTGAAATAGTTAAATTAGATACAGCCATCATTTGCCGTCTTTTACTGTTGCTACTATGTGAAACTCATGCAATGATAACTATCACTTAGTGACCTATTTTTGAAATTACATATAAATTAATGTCATATATTTGATGTTACATGCCACATTTAATGGTATCTAATTCAGGACTACATATTATTTTATGACATATTCTGACCTACTTGTCCATTAGTGACATCCACTTAAAATATAGAGTATAGTGAGTACTATGCAGTAGCTACATATGACTGTACTCTGCTCTGCACTGACATTCTAAATATTGCTATTAGCTGTTGCTTTGCTTTAGGTTTGGCTTATATTCAATACGCTGAAAAGTTTATGTAAGATTAAGACAATATATGGAATAATATAAAGATATAATAATAATTATAACATTGAATTGAAGGAACAGTCTGTACCTTGCACTTACTAGTGAGATTTAAAATACATCAAGTACATTATACAGTGTAGGACAGAGGTCTGCAATACCTAAAAATGACAGGTTATGGTAGAGAAAAGACTAATAAAAATAATAACTTTTCAGACAAAAAGTACATAGAAGAAAATGGAAATCCTGTCAAAGAATTTAAATAGATAGAGTAACCAACTTATTATCAAGCTGGAATCTTATAATCAAAGTCAATCTGCCATACATTTAAGAGAAGAAAGAAAGAAATCCCAAGGACAATTTAACACTTCAAAGCAGAAGGTATTTAGTTCATTGCTATTGAACATACAATATACAATAAGTCATTAAGGTGTGCTAAAATGGAAAATGGAAAGACCAATATAAATGGCAAACAATTCATATGTGTTATTGGTTTCAAGTCCAGTCAGTTGATTCACCCCTTAGTGACTAACGACATACTGTGTACTTCATGATGTGTTGTTAGTTACCGTATCATGACATGCACAGTACGTCATGAGATCAAAGTGTCACTGCAAGTACACTTGCGGTGACGTCGGCATCTAAATGGGTGCTACGGACAGCTGAGCATCACATCGGTCCCTGCCTTTGGATTGCTGAGATTGGTCAGATTTGACTGACCAATCGAAGTGTTCAGCAGCGCAGCTTTGATCTCCTCAGAGAGTGTTGAGGAGATTGTGGCTGAGCTGCTGTGTTCACTGTGCCCCAATCACCCCCCCTTCAGGATGGCTGAGCAGGACTAGGTAATAATGAGGGGGCCGCCCCCCCCACGCCTCCCCGCCCCCATAATTATTCAGAATGGCCGAGCTTAGTAGATTGTCAGCGGTAACATACAGCTGACAATCTACTGTAATGGCCAACATTGGTGCTGACACTGATGACGGCCGTTTAACCCGTTCCATGCTGCAGTCTGTAGGGACCGTTGTATGGAAGGGTTTAACAGGGAGGAAGCTCCATCCCTCCCCCATTGGTTGCTGTGCTGCTGTGGCAGCGTCCCGACTGATCATAACAGAGGGATGGAGCTCCCTCTTTCCCCCCTCCCATTGGGCCGCTGCTCTGCTGTGACTGCATCCCAATGGTTACCATTGCAACTGGATGCCTTACACAGGCATCCAGGCTTGACATGGTATGTAAGCCTGATAGGGTCCTGCCAGATGCTGGAGCCTGATCAGGCTTACTGTGAAAGAAAATATATTATATATTAATATAAAATATATTATAATATAAAATATTGTAGCTCTATCAGACCCACTGGATCTTCATGAACCAAGTGGGTCTGAGCAAAAAAAAAAAGTGTAAAAAAAAAAGTTAAAAAAAATGTAAAAATAAAAGTAAAAAAAAAAATCTAACATTTTCCCATATACGCAATTTTATAGTTAGATTAAAATGCAGAAAATAAAACACCTTAAACATGATTGGTATCGCCGTGTCCGTAACAACAATCTCTATAAAAATATCAAATTACCTAACCCCTCAGGTGAACACCATAAAAAATAAAAAAATAAAAACAGTGACAAAAAATACATTTTTTTCGTCACCTATCATCACAAAAAGTGCAACACCAAGCGATCAAAAGGACGTATGCCCCCCAAAATAGTACCAAACAAACCGTCACCTCATCATGCAGAAAATGAGACTCTACGTAAGACAAACGGCCAAAAAATAAAATAGCTATGGTTCCCAGACTATGGAGACACTAAAACATTATGTTTTTGTTTCAAAAATGCTATTATTGTGTAAAACTTAATCAAATAAGAAAAAGTATACATGCTAGGTATTGGCACATCCGGAACAACCTGCTCTATAAAAAATATCACATGACCTAACCCCTCAGGTGAACACTGTTAAAAATAAAAACAGTGCCAAAAAAGACATTTTTTGCCACCTACCATCAAAAAAAGTGCAAAATCAAGCAATCAAAAAGGTAAATGCCCCCCCAAAATAGTACCAATGAAATCGTCACCTCATTCCACAAAAAATGAGACCCTGCCTAAGACAATCGGACAAAGAATAAAAAAGCTATGGCTCTCAGACTATGGAGACACTAAAACATTATTTTTTTTGTTTCAAAAATTATATTATTGTGTAAAAAATAAATAAGAAAAAGTATACATATATTAGGTATTGCCATGTCCGTAATGACCTGCACTATAAAAATATCACATGAACTAACCCCTCAGAAGAACACCGTAAAAATAAATAAATGAAAACTGTGCCAAAATTACCAATTTTTTGGTCACCTTGCCCCAAGAAGTGTAATAATGAATGATCAAAAAATCATATGTACCCAAAAATGGTACCAATAAAAACGGCAACTCTTCCTGCAAAAAAACAAGCCCCTGCACAAGACGATCGGCAGAAAAATAAAAAAAATATGGTGTTCAGAAAATGGAGACACAAAAACATATTTAAAAAAGAAATGCTTTATTATGTAAAACTGAAACAAACAAAAAAAGTAGACATATTTGATATCATTGCATCCGTAACAACCGGCTCTACAAAAATAGCACATGATCTAACTTGTCAGATGAACGTTGCAAATTTTTTTTTTTTTTTAAATGGTGCCAAAACATCCATTCTTTGGTTACCTTGCCTCACAAAAAACATAATATAGAGCAATAAAAAATCATATCTACCCCAAATCAGTACCAATAAAACTGTCACTTTATCCCATAGTTTCCAAAATGGGGCACTTTTTGATTATTTCTACTGTAGGGTGCATCTGGGGGGCTTCAAATGGGACATGGTGTCTAAAAACCAGTTCAGAAAAATCTGCTTTCCAAAAACCATATGGCGCTCGTTCTCTTCTGAACCAGTTTACCACTACACATTGAGTTTTGTTTGGCTGTTAACCCTCGATGTGTTAAAGAAAGAAATGGATTAAAATTGAAAATCTTCCAAAAAAGTGAAATTTAGAAATTTCCTCTCCATTTTCCTTTCATTCTTGTGGAATAATAAACAGTTAACACAATTTGTAAAATCAGTTTTGAGTAACTTGAGGGGTGTAGTTTCCAAAATAGGATCATTTTTTGGTGGTTTCTACTATATAAGCCCCACAAAGTGACTTCCGACCTGAACTGGTCCTTTCAAAGTGGGTTTTAGAAATTTTCTTAAAAATTCTAAGAATTGCTTCTACAATTCTAAGCCTTCTAACATCCCCAAAAAATAAAATGACATTTACAAAATGATGCCATTATAAAGTGGACACATTAAGTAATAAATATTTTATGAGGTATCACTTTCTGTTTTAAAAGCAGAGAAATTGAAATTTTGAAAATTGCTAATTTTTCAAAACTTTGGGTAAATTTGCCATTTTTTTCAGAAATAAAGTGGAATATATTGATTTAAATTTATGACTGTCATGAAGTACAATGAATCACGAGTAGAGTTGAGAGAACACCTGAATGTTCGGGTTCGAGAAGTTCGGCCGAACTTCCCGAAAATGTTCGGGTTCAGGATCCGAACTCGACCCGAACTTCACCCCGAACCCCATTGAAGTCAATGGGGACCAGAACTTTTGGGCACTAAAAAGGCTGTAAAATAGCCCTGGAAAGGGCTAGAGGGCTGCAAAAGGCAGCAAAATGTAGATTCCCTGCAAACAAATGTGGATAGGGAAATGACTTAAAATAAAATAAATAAAAATTGACCAATATCAATTGGCAACTTGGAGGAGGAGAAGGTGGAATAGGAGGTTGGGGTAGCATCAGGTGGGAATGCTATGGGAGTTGAAGTTCTCATCACAGCCAAAAGGATTCATGTCTGACTGCAGTGCCACAGGCCTCATTCACAGACTCAGGGCCATGGCACCCACAAAGAGGAGAGCGGTCCTGAAACAGCAACACAGGCCTCAGGTCAACCTGCAATGGAACAGGCCATTATCATTTATGTAGGCCCCTTACAACCAGACAGAGGAGAGGCAATTTGACAGTAAAAAGAGTTTTTATTGTCTCTCACCCAGACATCAAGCAATTAAACAAAATATAGGCCCCTGACACCCAGACAATGGGGCGGTCATTAGACAGTAAAAAGTGTTAAATGTCTGCCACCAAGACAGCAAGCAAGTACGTGAAAGTTAGGCCCCTGACACCCAGACAGAGGAGAGAGGTCCCATAGCAGCAAAAGAGGCATCATGTCATCCACCAACGTAGAAGACCACTTTTAGTTATTTAAGCCCCAGCACCCAGACAGAGGAGAGAGGTCCCAAAGCAGAGAATCAGGCTTCATGTCACCCACCAATGGAGAAGGCCACTTTCAGATATTTAGGCCCCTGGCACCCAGACGGAGGAGAGGTTCATTCAACTTTGGGTTGCCCAGCAAAATAATGGTAAAATTAAAAAAAGAGGATTCAATAAAGAAGTGCCCTGGAGTACAAGAATATATGGTTAAGCGGAGGTAGTTATAAATGTCTATTCTGCACAAGGGATGGACAGGTCCTGTGGGATCCAAGCCTGGTTCATTAATATGAACGTCAGCTTGTCCACGTTGGCTGTGGACAGACGGCTGCGTTTGTCAGTAATGATGCCACCTGCCGAGCTAAATACACGTTCAGACAAAACGCTAGCCGTCGGGCAGGCCAGCACATCCAAGGACACGTGGACAATTTGGAGACCCAGATGTTGAAAGGGGCCGAACCATCAGTCAGTACGTGGAGGGGTGTGCACACGTACTGTTCCACCATGTTAGTGAAATGCTGCCTCCTGCTAACACGTTCCGTATCAGGTGGTGGTGCAGTTAGCTGTGGCATTGTGACAAAACTTTTCCATATCTCTGCCATGCTAACCCTGCCCTCAGAGGAGCTGGCCGTGACACAGCTGCGTTGGAGATCTCTGGCTAATCCTCTGCCTTCGCCTTGGGCTTCCACTTGTTCCCCTCTGACAGTTGTGAATGCTCTCAGTAGCGCGCCCAGTAGTCCGCACACGTTAAAATGTGGGCAACTCTGCTGTCCTTGTGCAGGCACTGCAGCATGTAGTCGCTCATGTGTCCCAGGCTGCACAGAGGTAAGGACAAGCTGTCCTCTGTGGGAGGCGTATCGTCATCGTCCTCCGTTTGCCCCCAGCCACGCACCAGTGATGGGCCCGAGCTGCGTTGAGTGCCACCCCGCTGTGAACATGCTTCATCCTTATCCTCCTCCACCTCCTCATCCTCGTCCTCCAGTAGTGGGCCCTGGCTGGCCACATTTGTACCTGGCCTCTGCTTTTGCAAAAAACCTCCCTCTGAGCCAATTCTAAGAGACTGGCCTGAAGGTACTAAAAATGACCCCTCTTCCTCCTCCTCCTCCTCCTGGGCCACCTCCTCTTCTATCATCGCCCTAAGTGTTTTCTCAAGGAGACATAAAAGTGATATTGTAATGCTGATAACTGCGTCATCGCCACTGGCCATGTTGGTGGAGTACTCGAAACAACGCAACAGGGCACACAGGTTTCGCATGGAGGCCCAGTCATTGGTAGTGAAGTAGTGCTGTTCCGCAGTGCGACTGACCCGTGCATGCTGCAGCTGAAACTCCACTATGGCCTGCTGCTGCTCGCACAGTCTTTCCAGCATGTGCAAGGTGGAGTTCCACCTGGTGGGCACGTTGCATATAAGACAGTGAGCGGGAATGCCGAAGTTACCATGTAGCGCAGACAGGCGAGCAGCGGCAGGATGTGAACGCCTGAAGCGCACACAGAGGCCCGCACTTTATGCAGCAGCTCTGACATGTCGGGGTAGTTGTGAATGAACTTCTGCACCACCAAATTCAGCACATGCACCAGGCAAGGGATCTCTGTCAAACTGGCTAGTCCAAGAGCTGCGACGAGATTTCGCCCATTATCGCACACCACTAGGCCGGGCTTGAGGCCCACCGGCAGCAACCACTCGTCGGTCTGTTGTTCAATACCCCGCCACAACTCATACGCGGTGTGGGGCCTGTCCCCCAAACATATGAGTTTAAGAACGGCTTGCTGATGTTTACCCCGGGCTGTGCTGAAGTTGGTGGTGAAGGTGTGAGGCTGACTGGATGAGCAGGTGGAAGAAGAGGAGGAGGAAGCCAAGTAGGAGGAAGAGGTTACTGGAGGCAAATAATGATGCCCTGCGATCCTTGGCGGCGGAAGGACGTGCGCCAAAGAACTCTACGCCTAGGGCCCAGCCGCCACTACATTTACACAGTATGCAGTTAGGGAGATATAGCGTCCCTGACCGTGCTTACTGGTCCATGTATCTGTGGTTAGGTGGACCTTGCCACAGATGGAGTTGAGCAGTGCACACTTGATTTTATCGGATACTTGGTTGTGCAGGGAAGGCACGGTTCTCTTGGAGAAGTAGTGGCGACTGGGAACAACATACTGTGGGACAGCCATCACCATCAGCTGTTTGAAGCTGTCTGTGTCCACCAGCCTGAATGACAGCATTTCAAAGGCCAGGAGTTTAGAAATGCTGGCATTCAGGCCCAGGGCTCGAGGGTGGCTAGGTGGTAATTTACGCTTTCTCTCCAATGTTTGTGAGATGGAGAGCTGAACGCTGCCGTGTGACATGGTGGAGATGTTTGGTGACGCAGGTGGTGGTGTTGGTGGCACATCCTCTGTTTGGTGGGCGGCAGGTGCCACCATTCCTCCCGAGGCGGAGGAAGAGGCCGAGGCAGCAGCAGAAGAGGGAGCAGGGGGAGCCTGAGTGAGTTCCTTTTTTTTAAGGTGTTTACTCCACTGCAGTTCATGCTTTGCATGTAGATGCCTGGTCATGCAGGTTGTGCTAAGGTTCAGAACCTTAATGCCTCGCTTCAGTCTCTGATGGCACAGCGTGCAAACCACTCGAGTCTTGTCGTCAGCACATTGTTTGAAGAAGTGCCATGCCAGGGAACTCCTTGAAGCTGCCTTTGGGATGCTCGGTCCCTGGTGGCAGTGGCCAGTAGCAGGCGAACTCTCTTGGTGGCGGCTGTTCTGCTTTTGCCCCCTGCTCCCTCTTTTGCTACGCTGTTGGCTCGGTCTCACCACTGCCTCTTTCTCTGAACTATGAAAGTCAGTGGCACAACCTTCATTACATGTGGGGTCTAGGACCTCATCGTCCCCTGCATCGTCTTCCACACAGTCTTCCTCCCTGACCTCCTGTTCAGTCTACACACTGAAAAAAGACGCAGCAGTTGGCACCTGTGTTTCCTCATCATCAGAGACGTGCGGACTCTGATGAGGTGGTATTTCCATGTCCTCATCATCAGGAAACATAAGTGGTTGTGCATCAGTGCATTCTATGTCTTCCACCACTGGGGAAGGGCTAGGTGGACTCCCTTGGGAAACCATGCCAGCATAGTCTTCAAACAGCATAAGAGACTGCTGCATAACTTGAGGCTCAGACATTTCCCAGATATGCATGGGGGTGATGTGACAGACTGATGGGCTTGGTTTTCAGGCACCACCTGTACGCTTTTTGCAGAAGACTGGGTGGGAGATTGTGTTGTGAATGTGCTGGATCCACTGTCGGCCACCCAATTGACTAGCGCCTGTACTTGCTCAGGCCTTACAATCCTTAGAACGGCATTGGGCCCCACCAAATATCGCTGTAGATTCTGGCGGGTCCTGGAACCTGAGGTAGTTGGTTCACTAGGACGTGTGGCTGTGGCAGAACGGCCACGTCCTCTCCCAGCACCAGAGCGTCCACTAACAACACCACGACCATGTCCGCATCCGCGTCCCTTAATAGATGTTTTCCTCATTGTTACCATTCACCACAATAAGAAAAAAATTATTTGGCCCAATGTATTGAATTCAAATTCAGGCCATTTTTTTACAGGAACCTAACACTATCTGGCTATCTATTTATGTACCGTATTACATTAATCCAGGCACAGCAGTAACCACAGATTTAGTGAAATATCAATTGTAGTCCTAGTATTTAGGCCCTGGATGAAAGTTATCCTTTTACGGACAGATTTACACTTGGAGATGCACAGTAGCGTGTGAAAAAATATATAAGATTATGCTTTCAGCACTTGTATTTTAACACTTTGTGCAATATACTCTTTATCGGAAAGATATACACTTAGAGATGCAAAACAGTGTGTGCAAATGTAGAGGATTATGCTGTATTTTAACACTTACTGTAATAAACCCTTTAACGGAAAGAAATACACTTGGAGATGCACGCTGAGTGTAATATTCCCTTTTAAGGACAGATTTACACTTAGCCTGCAACAGCTGGAACACCAGATTCAGTGTATTGCTATATTAGCAATTGAATTTCACCCCAGAACAAAATCAATCCTTTGACGGATACTATTAAACTCGTCCAGTCACAGCTGGAACACCAGATTTACGGCATTTCTATTTTTGCAACTGAATTTCACCACAGAAAATAATATATCCTTTGCCAGAGACTATAAAACTTGGCCAGCCACAGCTGAAACCACTGATTTACGGTATTGCTAATTTAGCAATTGAATTTCATCCCAGAATATTATCTATCCTTTGCCAGACACTATTAAACTTGGCCAGCCACTGCTGGGACACCAGATTTAGGGGATTGCTATTTTGGCAACAGAATTTCACCCCAGAACAAAATCTTCCCTTTGCTGGACATTATTAAACTTGGCCAGCCACAGCTGAAACCACTGATTTACGGTATTGCTATTTTGGCAATTTAATTTCACCCCAGAAAAAAATATATCCTTTGCAGGACACTATTAAACTTGGCCAGCCACAGCTGAAACCACTGATTTATAGTATTGCTATTTTGGCAATTGAATTTCACCCCAGTATATAATACATCCTTTGACAGACACTATGAAACTTGTCCAGTCACAGCTGGAAAACCAGATTTACGGTATTTCTCTTTTTGCAACTTAATTTCACCTCAGAAAATAATCTATCCTTTGACGGCCACTATGAAACTTGTCCAGTCACAGCTGGAACACCAGATTTACGGTATTTCTATTTTTGCAACTGAATTTCACTCCAGAAAATAATATATCCTTTTACGGACACTATGAAACTTGTCCAGTCACAGCTGGAACACCAGATTTAGGGGATTGCTATTTTGGCAATTGAATTTCACCCCAGAAAATTATCTATCCTTTGCCGGACACTATTAAACTTGGCCAGCCACTGCTGTGACACCAGATTTAGGGGATTGCTATTTTGGCAATAGAATTTCACCCCAGAACAAAATCTGTCCTTTGCCAGACACTATTAAACTTGCCCAGCCACAGCTGAAACCACTTATTTACGGTATTGCTAGGGAGGGAGCCGTAGCCAGGATCGCGCTGTGGCAGGACGCGCACGGCGCATGTGCGAGAAGAGCGCAGTCCCGACTACAGTGAAAAATGTCCATCAATATGCGGTGGAGCGGCCTAGGGGCGGGCTTATTGGATGGTTGAGTGAAGGAGGCCACTGCCCTCTTGACTTCAGCAGGACTTCAAAAAGGCTCCAAACCAAATTGTATAAGTCGTTTTTAGGAGAGAGCAAAACGCAGAAAGAAGATATGAAAACATCTTTGGGAACACTATGAGAGATACCTTAAGGTACAGTGATTAGTGTAAATTGTCTTTTCCAGGTGACAGCTTCCCTTTAAGTTTAAAAAGCTTACTGCATGTTAGAGAAACAGCTGGGATATTTCAAAACATTGGACTTTTGCATATTAAAAGCAATAATGGCTAGGCAAATTATACTAAATGTATAGGAAATTAAACTTAAATAGTTTTTTGGATATGTTCCCTCTAAATTTTGACCATAGCTTTTTACGAAAAATGTAACTTCACTGTCAGCATCAAAAGCTTTGTGATGTTTAGTGTTGCTGCTTTTTCTGGATGTGGATAGAGAGGGATATTCAATCTTGTTAGATTTTACATTAATTAAACATTGTCTGACAATACGAACGTACTCTGCATCCAGTATTGCAGCTCTTTAAATTAGTCAGACACTCATATAGTCATTATTGCTGAGAGTTGGATTATTAATGGTCCATCAATATTAGAAGCTCCTTCTACATAGTGTATCAAAATAATAAACTTCTGATCTGTTTAGCTTTGATTGTCCCAATAGAATTTATTTAATTATATCATAATTAGAAACAATTACTGCTTCTGAACAAGTTCACTAACTTTTATTAAACACTTACATTATTATGCTTTATACCCATTAGTACTAGAAATAAAAAAAATTATGAAAACCCACAATTATTAAGTACACTTAGTTCCTTAGAAATAACAAACAAAATAATTATTATATATAAAAAAATAATAATTACCACATACTTAAAGGGGTTGGCCACCCTAAGTATTAAAAATCCAAAGTGCCCCAGACAATAGCCAAAACTATGAAGTATTAATATCTAAAGCTGAATGGGCTGCTATATATCATTTTTCTAACCTGTTCACCATGACACACTTCCCTGGAGGAACTCTTCAGACTAACTGTGTGGCAGAAGCAGCTATAAAGTGAAAGTAAAAATCCCAGCATGCACTGCAGCAAGCATCTTTAGAGGAGCAGTAACATGACATCCCCACCCACCTGTGTTCCCATAGAGACAAGAGCCCTTCAGACATTATCAAAAACTCAGTCATCAGTAAATAACTGCTGTACAGAGTACACCCCAATCCCAGCAGCAATCTGTACAGACATTAGCAATAGAAGGAATGCCGCAGTCCCAGCAGTAAGCTGTTCAGAAATAGCAATAGAAGGAACGCCCCAGTCTCCAACAGTAAGCTGTACAGACATAGCAATAGAAGGAACATGACAGGGGGTCACACATCTGTATATACAGTGTGTAGGGGGTCATGGATCTCTATATACAGTGTGCAGGGGGTCACAGACCTCTATGTACAGTGGTGGGGGTCACAGATCAGTATATAAAGTGTGAAGGGGGTCATATATCTCTACATACAGTGGTAGGGATACACATCAGTATATACTGTGGTGGGGGTCACACATCTGTATATACAGTGTGTAGGGGGTCATGGATCTCTATATACAGTGGTGAGGGTCACACATTAATATATACAGTGTGCACAGGGTCACAAATCTGTATATACAGTGGTGGGGGTCACACATTAGTATATACAGTGTGCACGGGGTCACACATCTGTAAATACAGTGGTGGGGGTCACACATCAGTATATACAGTGGTGGGGGTCACATATCAGTATATCCAGTGTGCAGGGGGTCATATATCAGGATAGACAGTGTGCAGGGGATCACACATTTGTGTATACAGTGGTGGGGGTCACACATCAGTATATACAGTGTGTAGGGGGTCACAGATCAGAATATACAGTGTACAGGGTTGAGGGTCATATATCACTATATACAGAGTTCAAGAAGGAGAGGTCACACATTTACAGATGAGACCAGTGACTGCTGCTGCTATCAATGACCTCAGCCATACTGACAGCTCAGAAGGGGTTAAGGCTCCTGAACTGTTGGTCTGGCTGTAATAAACATGTCTATCATAAAAACACAGTGCAGAGGGTCCATAACCAGGACATACACTTGGATTGCTCACAGTTTGTGGTCCACAGCACCTTCCTGGGTTTGCTACATCCTGGCATAGAGGCAGGATCCTCTCAGTACAGGAGAGACAGAGGGGGAGGAGTCTGCAGACAGGGAGCTCCTATCAGCCATCACAGCTTCTCCTCAGTCTTCCTTCCTCCTGCAAAAGTTTCTTTATTTCTGCTGTTAAGAATCTTCCTGCTAAGCCCCTCAGCCCTGCACAGCCAGGAGAGGCAGAAAAGGCACATCTGATACAAGCAGGGTGGTTCTAGGATCCAGACAGCAGCACAGGCTTCATGCACTGTGCTGTGGTGAAGTCAGAAAGTCAGCCGACTTTAAAACATGATTATGATGTGGTGAAATCAGAAAGTCAGCTGACTATAAAGCCTGACTATGATGTGATGAAATCGGAAAGTCAGCTGACTATAAAGCCTGACTATGATGTGGTAAAATCAGAAAGTCAGCTGACTATAAAGGATGACTATGATGTGATGGAATCAGAAAGTCAGCTGACTATAAAGCCTGACTATGATGTGGTAAAATCAGAAAGTCAGCTGACTAAAAAGCATGACTATGATGAGGTGGAATAGGAAAGCAGCTGACCATAAAGCATGTCTGTGATGTGATGGAATCAGAAAGTCAGCCGACTTTAAAGCATGACTGTGATGTTTTGGAATTTTAAAGTCAGCTGACTATAAAGCATGACTATGATGTGGTGAAATCAAAAAGTCAGCTAACTATAAAGCATGACTATGAAGTGGTGGAATCGAAAAGTCAGCTAACTATAAAGCATGACTATGATGTGGTGGAATCGAAAAGTCAGCCGACTATAAAGCATGCCTGTGATGTGGTGGAATTTTAAAGCTAGCTGACTATAAAGCATGACTATGATGTGGTGGAATTTTAAAGTCTTCAGTCTATAAAGAATGACTGTGATGAGGTGGAATAGGAATGTCAGCTGACCATAAAGCATGTCTGTGATGTGGTGGAATCAGAAAGTCAGCCAACTATAAAGCATGACTGTGATGTGTTAGAATTTTAGTCAGCTGACTATAAAGCATGCCTGTGATGTGGTGGAATCGAAAAGTCAGCTGACTATAAAACATGATTGTGATGTGGTTGAATCGGGATGTCATCTGACTATAAAGCATTACTGTGATTTGGTGGACTCAGAAAGTCAGCTGACTATAAAGCATGACTATGATGTGGTGGAATCAGCATATCAGCTGACTATAAAGCATGCCTGTGATGTGGTGGAATCAAATATTCAGCTGACTATAATGCCTGACTGAGATGTGATGGAATCGAAATGTCAGCTTACTATGAAGCCTGACTGAGATGAGATGGAATCAGAAACTCTGCCGTCTATAAAGCATGACTATGATGTGGTGAAATCAGAAAGTCAACTGACTATAAAGGATGACTATGATGTGGTGGAATCGGAAAGTCAGCTGACTATAAAACATAAATTTACAGTGGTGGAATCAGAACATCAGCTGACTAAAAAGCATGACTGTGATGTGGTGGAATCAGAAAGTCAGCTTACTATAAAGCATGACTATGATGTGGTGGAATCAGCATATCAGCTGACTATAAAGCATGCCTGTGATGTGGTGGAATTGGAAATTCAGCTGACTAAAATGCCTGACTGAGATGTGGTAGAATCGGAAAGTCAGCTTACTATGAAGCCTGACTGAGATGAGATGGAATCAGAAAGTCTGCCGACTATAAAGCATGACTATGATGTGGTGAAATCAGAAAGTCAGCTGACTATAAAGCATGACTATGATGAGGTGGAATAGGAAAGCAGCTGACCATAAAGCATGTCTGTGATGTGATGGAATCAGAAAGTCAGCCGACTATAAAGCATGACTGTGATGTCTTGGAATTTTAAAGTCAGCTGACTATAAAGCATGACTGTGATGTGTTAGAATTTTAGTCAGCTGACTATAAAGCATGCCTGTGATGTGGTGGAATCGAAAAGTTAGCTGACTATAAAACATGATTGTGATGTGGTTGAATCGGGATGTCATCTGACTATAAAGCATTACTGTGATTTGGTGGACTCAGAAAGTCAGCTGACTATAAAGCATGACTATGATGTGGTGGAATCAGCATATCAGCTGACTATAAAGCATGCCTGTGATGTGGTGGAATTAAATATTCAGCTGACTATAATGCCTGACTGAGATGTGATGGAATCGAAATGTCAGCTTACTATGAAGCCTGACTGAGATGAGATGGAATCAGAAACTCTGCCGACTATAAAGCATGACTATGATGTGGTGAAATCAGAAAGTCAACTGACTATAAAGGATGACTATGATGTGGTGGAATCGGAAAGTCAGCTGACTATAAAACATAAATTTACAGTGGTGGAATCAGAACATCAGCTGACTAAAAAGCATGACTGTGATGTGGTGGAATCAGAAAGTCAGCTTACTATAAAGCATGACTATGATGTGGTGGAATCAGCATATCAGCTGACTATAAAGCATGCCTGTGATGTGGTGGAATTGGAAATTCAGCTGACTAAAATGCCTGACTGAGATGTGGTAGAATCGGAAAGTCAGCTTACTATGAAGCCTGACTGAGATGAGATGGAATCAGAAAGTCTGCCGACTATAAAGCATGACTATGATGTGGTGAAATCAGAAAGTCAGCTGACTATAAAGCATGACTATGATGAGGTGGAATAGGAAAGCAGCTGACCATAAAGCATGTCTGTGATGTGATGGAATCAGAAAGTCAGCCGACTATAAAGCATGACTGTGATGTCTTGGAATTTTAAAGTCAGCTGACTATAAAGCATGACTGTGATGTGGTGGAATTTTAAAGTCAGCTGACTATAAAGCATGCCTGTGATGTGGTGGAATCGAAAAGTTAGCTAACTATAAAACATGACTATGATGAGGTGGAATCGAAAAGTCAGCTGACTATAAAGAATAACTGTGATGTGGTTGAATCAGGATGTCAGCTGACTATAAAACATGACTGTGATGTGAGGGAATCGGAAAGTCAGCTGACTATAAAACATGAATGTACAGTGGTGGAATCAGAACGTCAGCTGACTATAAAGCATGACTATGATGTGGTGGAATCAGCAGATTATAAAGCATGCCTGTGATGTGGTGGAATCAGAAAGTCAGCTGACTATAAAGCCTGACTGAGATGAGATGGAATAAGAAAGTCTATCGACTATAAAGCTCGACTATGATGTGGTGAAATTAGAAAGTCAGCTGACTATAAAGCCTAGCTATGATGTGGTGGAATTGGAAAGTCAGCTGACTATAAAGCATGACCATGATGAGGTGGAATCAGAAAGTCAGCTGACTGTAAAGCATGCCTGTGATGTGATGGAATCAGAAAGTCAGCTGACTATAAAGCATGACCGTGATGAGGTGGAATCAGAAAGTCAGCTGACTGTAAAGCTTGCCTGTGATGTGAAGGAATCATAAAGTCATCCGACTATAAAGCATGACTATGATGTGGTGGAATTTTAAAGTCTTCAGACTATAAAGAATGACTGTGATGAGGTGGAATAGGAAAGTCAGCTGACCATAAAGCATGTCTGTGATGTGATGGAATCGGAAAGTCAGCCAATTATAAAGCATGTCTGTGATGTGTTGGAATTTTAAAGTCAACTGTCTATAAAGCATGACTGAGATGTGGTACAATGAGAATGTCAGCTGACTAAAAAGCATGACTATGATGTGGTAGAATTGGAAAGTCAGCTGACTATAAAGCATGACTGTGATGTGGTGGAATCAGAAACTAAAGTCACAGCATGAGGTGCACTAGATACATTTACAATTTTGTTATACTTTCATGTAAATATAGATCTTGATCATGTCCATTTTAAATTCATGTCATGAAAAAGAATTCTGTTCTGAAGGCTAAGGAGGTGCGTACCCAGTACTAAAGGGTCTACCTAATGAAGTTTATTTATAATGAGAGTTTAATCTAGAATAAAGCATATAGGACCATTATACATTTACACAGAAACTGTACTATATTTCAAGTCCAGAGAATTTCTGGTTGATTTCAATTTTTAAGCATTTTTACAATAAGGTCAGCAAATCACAATGCAGGCTGTCCACCTTAGGTCAAACTGCGCATCATGTGCTATCACCAGATCCTACTGTAGCCTTGTACTTAAAAGCAATTTACAATGATGGATGATTATTCATTATAGTCAACATCTAAGTAGACTCGGTAGATTAATCAAATGGCGCTAAAGTTTATCACACTGTATTCAAGGTTAGCATCACCATAAACTAGGAAAGGCTATTTTTTTCAGTCCAATGTATTGTGTTTTCTACAAAACAAAGAATATTTTAGGCATATTTAAAAGAGTTCTAGCACATGATAACTGCTTCCAAGTACTGTCATATTTTTAAATTACTTATTTTACATGAATAACTTTATTTAGTTTATCTATTACATTTCAGTATCTATTTAATAAATAAGAATATTACTAGTCAATGCCACTATATTTTGAGTTTAAAGGGAGTCTGTCACCATTAAATTCCCTGTTAAACCAGCCAAAATGCCTAGTAGGTCTAGTTCAGCTCAATGTAATGACACATTTAATTTAGTAATCTGTTTCATTCTGGTGATAACATACTTTTAATCCCAAGCAATTATGTGCACCCTTGCTTCTCCTGCTTCCTCTACCAGACTTCACTAGCTGTTCTTACCCACATACATTGTGCTGTTACAGGCATCAGCACTATTTAGCCTCTCGGACTGCCACTTTCTCTCATATTTCCGCTGCACAGTAGTGGTAGTATGAAGTAGTTAGTAGCTATGACTACCCCAATAAAACCACCACCATGATTATACTGAGTAAAGGATCTCAGTATAAAAATACCAATTCAGTCATAACAGCCTATACAATGTAGTTTTCACACCAAAAAGGTGCTTTAAGAAAGGCATAGAAGAGCTTGAACAAGTTCAAAGATGGGCAACTAAAGTAATGAATGGAATGGTTTGACTCCAATACCCAGAAAGATTTTCACAATTAGGGTTATTTAGTTTATAAAAAATGGAAGATCTAATAACTATGTAAAACTATATCAAAGGCCAATGCAGAGATCTCTCCCATGATCTACTTATACTTAGGACTATGACCACCACAAGGGGATATCCTCTATGTCTAGAGGAAAGAAGGTTTCTACACATAAAAAGGGATTCTTTACTGTAAGAGTAGTGAAATTATGGAACTCTCTGCCAGAGGAGATGGTGATGGTGAACTTACTAAAAGAGTGGCCTGGGTGTATTTCTGGAGTGTAATAATATTACTAGGGATGAGCTAATTTCATATTTTGAAGTTCGTGTGCGGATTCGTGTTGTGGTATTTTACTGAATTGCGTTATGGATTCCCTTACCACGGACCATAACGCAATTCCACAACGGAATGCATAACAGAATGCTTTTAGAGGCATTCCATTATTCATTCCATCATAATAGAAGTCTATGGCCTCCATAACGGATCCATCCGGTTTACGTTATGCTGGAGTGCTCTCCTGCATAATGTAAACCAGACGGATCAGTTATGCAGGTCATAGATTTCTATTATGATGGAATGAATAACGGAATGCCTTTAACGACATTCTGTTATGCATTCCTTCATGAAATTGTGTTATGGTCTGTGCTAACGAAATCCATAACGCAATTCAGTAAATGCCACAACATGAACCCACACACGAACCCAAAAATATGAAATTCGCTCATCCCTAAATATTACTTTTATAGTTACTAGAATTCTGGAGAAGGGTAGTTGATTCAGGAAGTTATTCTGATTGCCTGATTGAAGTTAGAAGGGAATTTTACCCCTAAAATAAAGAAAATTTGCTTCTACCACATAGGGTGTTTTGTCTTCCTCTGGATCAACTTTGTAGATTAATAGACAGTTCAGGATGGGCATGTGTATTTTTCGACCTTACAATCTATGGGGGTCATTTATTAAGACTGGTGTTTTAGACATCGGTCTTAATACCCCTGTAGCTGGCAGTGGACACGCCGGAGTTATGTAGAGGTGCCGGTCTCCACACAACTTCAGCGGATCCACTGCTGTTTCTAAATGTAAGACAGCTTCCTTAAGGGCCCTTTCACACTGGCGTTTTTGTTTTCCGGCATAGAGATCCGTCGTCGGGTCTCTATGCCGGAAGAATCCTGATCAGGATCATCCCCATGCATTCTGAATGGAGAGAAATCCGTTCAGGATGCATCAGGATGTCTTCAGTTCAGGACCGAAACATTTTTTGGACGCAGCAAATACCGCAGCATGCTGCGCTTTTTGTTCCGTCCAAAAATCCGGAACACTTGCCGCAAGGCCGGATCCGGAATTAATGCCCATTGAAAGGCATTAATCCGGATCCGGCCGTAAGCTAAACATCGTATCGGCGCATCGCCGGATCCAACGCTTTTTCTCAATTGTTACCATGGCAGCCAGGACGCTAAAGTCCTGGTTGCCATGGTATAATGTAGCGGGGAGCTGGGGAGCGGTATACTTACCATCCGTGCGTCTCCCGGGGCGCTCCAGAGTGACGTCAGGGCGCCCTACACGCATGGATCACGTGATCGCATGGATCACGTGATCCATGCGCATGTGGCGCTCTGACGTCATTCTGGAGCGCCCCAGGAGCCGCCCGGACTGTAAGTATACCTCTCCCCTGCTCCGCGCTCCTACTATGGCAACCAGGACGCTAGTAGCGTCCTGGCTGCCATAGTAACCTGAAAGCAATTCGAAGACAGATCAGGATCCTGATCAGTCTTCTAATGCTTCAGGCGACTTGCGTTCTGACGGATCCGGCGGGACGGAAGTGCCTGCCGGATCCTCAGAACGCAAGTGTGAAAGGACTCTTACATTTTGACCATTTTGTACTCCTAAAACAGATGTAAAAAATTGTAAAAAAGATTGGCCTGCTGGCCTGTCCTCTTCCCCACCCACGCCCACTTTTTTAGACCTGGTGTGAGAAGGGAACAGTCACAGATTGCGATGCAAAGGACCTTTGCGCCGAAATCTGCACCAGAAACATGCCTTATATATTCATATTTCTGGTTAGTAAATGACCCCCAATGTTACTATGTTAAAGGGGTTATCCAGGTAAATATAATGATGATCCATACTCAGGATAGGTCATCATTATCATATCATCAAGGATCCGAGTATCGGAGGTCTGGTGAGTGCATCCAAGTACCAGCACAATACTGTACATTGTACAGCAGCTGTGCTTGATATTGAAGCTCAGCCCCATTCACTTCAAAGGGGCTGAGCAGCAACTAGGCTATGTGACTGTTGTACAGTGACATCACGTGGTCTAAGAAGAGGCTCCATAAGTGCCAGCCTCTTCTAACAGCTGAGTAGCAGACCCCGACGAATTTAATATTGTTGACCTATACAGAGGATACTGCATTAGTCAGAAACACTAGCACACAGTAATAGAGCAGCTGAGCAATCAGCCGACTGTTAATACTTCCCTGCACATAACCGCTGTGGGAAGAAGAGCATTGCATCCTGTTGCTAATGGATGCAGCCATGTCACCAGGGGGAGTGGCTTAGCAGCGCATCTCTCCCAACACATCAATGCCTAGGCTGAGGATCGCACCACTGGAGCTTGGACAGCTCAGTTTATCACATTACCCCCCCCCCCCTCCTTTAATAGGGGCAACCGGACCTTTAACATAGAGAGCAGTCTTCAATGGGAACTCAAGATGAAACTTCCTAATCAGACAAGGAGCATGAATATCCCAAGCCAAGACCCATATTCTCTCTTCAGCACCATATCCCTTCCAATGAATAAGGTACTGCTGAGACCCCTGAACTCCGAGTCAAGTATTTTCTGTACCTCATATTCCAGGATAGTGAATAATAAATGGATCAAGAAGTTTAGTTGGAAGAATCACAGGAGGAATGTACTCTATTTCTTAAGAGTTAATTTGTGGAAAACATTATGTATAGAGATGAGCGAATTGAAGTTGACAAAGTGGAATTTGATCCGAATTTAGGAAATATTCGGTTCGCACCGAATCCGAATATCTTACCGCTTCGTGGTAACGAATCACATTTTTTCCTAAAATGGCTGCTGCATGTGTTAGGACATGGAGCAAGGAACTCTGGCAATGACGGATCACCCACAATGCCATGCATGCAGCCAATCAGCAGCTAGTCAGCCCTGTAATGTCACAGCCCAAAAATTTGCCTCAGCCATCTTGGATTTAGCCATTTTCCAGTGTACTTAGTGTAGGAAGAGACGTCAGCAGGCGGTAGGGACAGTGGTAGAAAAGACTTTTAAATTTTTATTTTGCTCTATAGAAGTTCAGGGAACGGATATGGAGGAATCATTCCACAGTATAGAAGCAGAACAGGGTTCAGTAGGGAAGTTTACAGCCTGGGTAATAGGAACAATCCAATTACACCTTGCAGCACTGACTGAGGATCCAAATTGCCATTATACAGCTCTGTAATTACAGCAAAGCGTTCTTGTTATTGGGGTGCAAGTGCTGTTTGATATAGCCATTAACAGGGTTTATTACAAGGAAATATTTCTATGTCTTTTTTGCCCTTATGTGGTGCAGTTATATGTTCTCAAGCATTTTTTGGCTTGTTTTAGTGGGGGAAAAAAGGGCTTATTACTATTAGCCGTTATGTAGTGAAGTGAGAAAATACAGCCCTTTATGGCTTGTATTAGTGGCAAAAAAAATATATCTTTTGCAATTCAGCAGTGCAGTTATATGTTCTAAAGCCCTTTTTGGAGTGTATTAGTGGCACAAAAATATATATTATTTGCCGTTCTTGCGGTGCAGTTATATGTTCTAAAGCCCTTTTTGGCGTGTATTAGTGAAAAAAATATATATATTATTTGGCGTTGAGTGTTGCAGTTATATGTTCTAAAGCCTTTTGTGGAGTAAAAAAGTGGAAAAAAGTAAGGCCCTATTTGCCGATCAGTGGTGCCGTTATATGTTCTAAAGCCCTTTTTGGTGTGTATTAGTGGAAAAAAAAAATATATAATTTGCCGTTCAGCGGTGCAGTTATATGTTCTACTGCCCTTTTTGGCGTGTATTAGTGGCAATAAAATATATATTATTTACCGTTCAGCGGTGCAGTTATATGTTCTAAAGCCTTCTTTGCCGTGTATTAGTGGAAAAGAAAAGAGGGCTTATTAGCTGTTGTGTGGTGAAGTGATAAAATTACAGACTTTTTTGGGGTGTTTTAATTTCCTTTTTATTTATTTGATCTAACAGTATGTCAGACAAAGAAGTGCCAGGAACTGCACAGGGGAGTGGCAGAGGCCTAAATGTTTTTGGCGCAAGCACAGGTCACAGCAGTGTAAGGGGGCATGGCAGCAGGAGTCGCAGCGAGAGGCCTGAGCTCCCAGTGTCATCTAGCGGTTGTGTCTTGACCAGCAACCCAGCGGATCTTGAATGGTTGACTTGGTCATCCACTTCGTTCGAAGTGACATCAGACACCCCCAGCCAAGAGTCGGTGGGTTCATCAGACACAACCCTTAGTTGGCATGGCCCGGGAGCAGGCAATGTGCTCTCACCTGTCCTCAACCTGCCTCTGTCCTTTTCTATTCCCACAGCCAGAGAAGTATTATATGATGTGGGCTCAGCTCCACTATACAGCGATGACGAGCAACTAGAGGACAGTCAGCAGCTACTGCCCAGCCAAGATGTGGAGGAGACATCCTCTGCTTCCTCCGGTAGGCGGGCAAGTAGTGATGAGGAGAGTGGCGTGGGAGCTGGTGTTTCAAGCGGTCAGGCTCCTGACCCAGAGATCGTTGAGGAGGACATCAGTGACGTGCAGACAGTACTCGATGATGATGATGTAGCTGATCGCACTTGGGAGCCGGGTGACAAATGGGCTTCATCATCATTGGGAGAAGAGGGTGGCAGCTTGCCCGTGAGGCAGTGGCGGAGCCAGCAAGTCGCTAGCGTGGCTGGGAGTCAGCAGGGTGGCAGTAGTGGGAGGTCAGGAGCCAAATGTGCACGGGGTAGACCACCTGCTTTGCAGTAGCCTACCTGCACGGTAAGTAGGGATGCGGGGGTTCAAGGAAAAAGAGGTAGTAGCATTCAGTCAGTGCGGAGTGTTAGGGGTAAAGTCACCTACTCTCCTACTTTTTTGTCTAGCCGCTGGAGGAGGTGAACATGGCCATTTGTAAAATCTGTCAGCAGATGGTGAAGCTTGGCCACGACCCTGCGTCAACATATGCAGCATCACCATAAAGTGGCCTGGATAAACCATGGCTTCGATGTGGTGGTCCAGCCTGCCGCAGCAACCGATGCATCACCCAGTGGCACGAAACCGATTTTAGGCAGTCAAGGCTCCACCACCTCAGCCGAAGGGAGTTGTCTGTCCTTCCCATCATCTGCTGGTCTTGATGCTCCTCCTCCTACTCCTCGTCAGCCATTCCGCCAGCAATCGATTATTAACCACATCAGCCCCCCTAGCTTAAACACCCTTAATGACCAGGCCACTTTTTACAATTCCGCACTACACTACTTTCACCGTTTATTGCTCCGTCATGCAACTTACCACCCAAATTAATTTTACCTCCTTTTCTTCTCACTAATAGAGCTTTCATTTGGTGGTATTTCATTGCTGCTGACATTTTTACTTTTTTTGCTATTAATCAAAAATTACCGAAATTTTTGCAAAAATGACATTTTTCACTTTCTGTTGTAAAATTTTTCAAAAAACTACATTTCTATATAAATTTTTCTCTAAATTTATTGTTCTACATGTCTTTGATAAAAAAATCCAATAAGTGTATATTTATTGGTTTGGGTAAAAGTTATAGCGTTTACAAACTATGGTGCAAAAAGTGAATTTCGGCATTTTGAAGCAGCTCTGACTTTCTGAGCACCTGTCATGTTTCTTCAGGTGCTAGAATGCCAGGATAGTATAAATATCCCCCAAATTACACCATTTTAGAAAGAAGACACCCCAAAGTATTCGCGGAGGGGCTTGGTGAGTTCATGTATCATTTCATTTTTTTCACAAGTTAGCGGAAAATGACACTTTCTGAGAAAAAAAAAAAAAAAAGTTTCAATTTCTGATAACTTCTGGCAAAAAAAAAAAATCTCAGACGGACTCACTATGCCCTCAGTGAATACCTTGGGGTGTCTACTTCCGAAATGGGGTCATTTGTGGGGTGTGTTTACTGTTCTGGCATTTTGGGCGGGCTAAATTGTGAGCCGCCATGTAAAACCTAAAGGTACTCGTTGGAATTTGGGCCCTTTGCACTCAGGCTGCAAAAAGTATCACTTATGTGGTATCGCCGTACTCAGGAGAAGTAGGGCAATGTGTTTTGGGGTGTATTTTTACATACACCCATGTTGAGTGAGAGAAATATCTCTGTAAATTGTCAACTTTGTATAAAAATTTTTAAAAGTTGTCGTTTACAGAGATATTTTTCACACAAAGTATGGGTATATAAAAAATACACCCCAAAACACATTGCCCTACTTCTTCTGAGTACGGCGATACCACATGTGTGCCACTTTTTGCAGCTTGGGTGCAAAGGGGCCCTAAAACCAATGAGTACCTTTAGGATTTCACAGGGCATTTTTACGCATTTGGATTCCAGACTTCTTCTCACGCTTTAGGGGCCCCTAAAATGCCAGGGCAGTATAAATACACCACATGTGACCCCATTTTGGAAAGAAGACACCCCAAGGTATTCTGTGAGGGGTATGGTGAGTTCATGTAAAATTTTATTTTTGTCACAAGTTAGTGAAATATGAGACTTTGTAAAAACAAAACAAAAAACAAAAAAAAACAATTTCCGCTGACTTGTGCCAAAAATAAAAATTCTGTGGACTCACCATGCCCCTCACAGAATACCTAGGGGTGTCTTCTTTCCAAAATGGGGTCACATGTGGGGTATTTATACTCACCTGGCATTTTAGGGGCCCCTAAAGTGTGAGAATCCAAATGCATAAAAATGGCCTGTGAAATCCTAAAGGTACTCATTGGTTTTAGGGCCCTTTGCGCACCAGGCTGCAAAAGTGTCACTCATGTGGTATCGCCGTACTCAGGAGAAGTAGGGCAATGTGGTTTGGGGTGTATTTTACATATACCCATGCTGCGTGTGAGAAATATCGCTGTAAACGACAACTTTTTAATTTTTTTATTCAAAGTTGTCAATTTACAGAGATATTTCTCTCACCCAGTATGGGTATATGTAAAAATACACCCCAAAACACATTGCCCTACTTCTCCTGAGTACGGCGATACCACATGAGTGACACTTTTTTGCAGCCAAGATGCGCAAAGGGGCCCAAATTCCAATAAGTACCTTTTAGGAGGGCATTTTTACGCATTTTTCTTCTCACGCTTTAGGGCCCCTAAAATGCCAGGGCAGTATAATACCCACATGTGACCCCATTTTGGAAAGAAGACACCCAAGGTATTCCATGAGGGGCATGGCGAGTTCATAGAAGATTTTTTTGGCACAAGTTAGTGGAAATTGATTTTTATTGTTTTTTCTCACAAAGTCTCCCTTTCCGCTAACTTTTGACAAAAAGTTTAATTTTCATGGACTCATTATGCCCTCAGCGAATACCTTGGGGTGTCTTCTTTCCAAAATGGGGTCACATGTGGGGTATTTATACTGCCCTGGCATTTTAGGGGCCCTAAAGCGTGAGAAGAAAAATGCGTAAAAATGCCCTTCCTAAAAGGTACTCGTTGGATTTGGGCCCCTTTGCGCATCTTGGCTGCAAATCATATAGTATGCGACTCGGAGTAGCAGTGTTAGGGTGTATTTCATATACTGCTGGGTGAGAGAAATATCTCTGTAAATTGACAACTTTGAATAAAAAAATTTAAAAAGTTGTCGTTTACAGCGATATTTCTCACACCCAGCATGGGAATATATAAAAATACACCCCAAAACACATTGCCCTACTTCTCCTGAGTACGGCGATACCACATGAGTGACACTTTTTTGCAGCCAAGATGCGCAAAGGGGCCCTAAAACCAATGAGTACCTTCAGGATTTCACAGGCCATTTTTACGCATTTGGATTCTCACGCTTTAGGACCCCTAAATTGCCAGGGCAGTATAAATACCCCACATGTGACCCCATTTTGGAATGAAGACACCCCAAGGTATTCTGTGAGGGGTATGGCGAGTTCACAGAAAAAAAAAATTTGGCACAAGTTAGCGGAAATTGTTTTTTTTTTTTTTTTTTTTTACAGTCTCATAATCCACTAACTCCAAAAAATAAAATTTTACATGAACTCCCCATACCCCTCATGGAATACCTTGGGGTGTCTTCTTTCTAAAATGGGGTCACATGTGGGGTTTTTGTACTGCCCTGGCATTTTAGGGGTCTTCGCAATCATTACACGTATGGCCAGCATTAGGAGTTTCTGCAATTCTCCGTATATTGAGCATACGGGTAATGAGATTTTTTTTCCGTTCAGCCTCTGCGCTGAAAAAAAAATGAACGGCACAGATTTTTTCATTCGCATCGGTCAATGTGGATGAAAAAATCTCTGCCAAAATCAGTGACTGCGGTGCGGTGGGCTGGGCGCTAGCTGCCTAACAAGTAGCTAGCTAACTGGCGGTAAAGGGGGCCCTTATGCCCCATTCACACGTCCGAAATTCTGTTTATGGAACGGAATTGCGGACCCATTCATTTCTATGGGGACAGACTTTGTCCCGCTCGGATCCGGAATTACGGATCCGCGCTCCGGTCTGCACTTCCGTTTCTGCAAAAATATAGAACATGTCCTATTCTTGTCCGCAATTGCGGACAAGAAAAGCATTTTCTATATAGTTCTGGCAATGTGCGGATCTGCAAAATGCGGAAAGCACATTGCCGATGTCCGTGTTTTGAGGATCTCGCGGATCGGATCCGCGGATCGGATCCGCGGATCCGTGAATCCACGGATCCGCAAAACACATATGGACGTCTGAATGGAGCCTTACAAGGGTGTGATCAATGACAGGGGGTGATCAGGGGGTCTAGATGGGGTGATCAAGGGGTTAATAGGTGAGGGGGTGGGGGGGTTAGTGTAGTGTTTGGTGCAACTTTATTGTAGTTACCTGGTCCTCTGGTGGTCGATCCCAGTAAATGGGACCACCAGAGGACCAGGTAGCAGCTATATCAGACGCTGTTCATAAAACAGCGTCTGATATAGCAGTTTGATGCGATTTTATTCGCATCTACAGCCTGCCAGCGACGGATCATCGCTGGCAGGCTGTAGCCGAACTGCTGTGCCGCGCTTCCCTGTGAACGCGCGCGTGCACGCGCGCGCGTTCACAGGAAATCTCGCCTCTCGCGAGATGACGCGCCGATGCGTCGTATCAGAGCTACGGGCCGCCCGCAGGACGCATCCCTGCGTTAGGCGGTCCTGTAGCGGTTAAAGCGATTGCCAAGAGACAACAGTATGCATGCACTAATCCAGCGGCTCATCGGAGCCAATTCATTCTAATACTGTACGGAGCTCATTCCCTAGTACTGACAGCTGAATTGTCAGCATTCGGCAGATTGATGACTTCTTGCTCTGCTGCTAGTTGGACCCTCGCTACTGGTCCAAAATGGGGGCCTTTTTTACACCCGCTAAGAGAGAGGACAAACTAAACTACTATAGAGACATCCTATGTAGTCAGTTGGCCACTGCCTATCTGCGCCATCATCCATTCTCTCGCAGGTCTGACCGGGGAGGGGGGGGGCTCTGCACTCACGTTCCTCTGCCATTACTGCTGTGGCAGGGTGGAGGTAGGAGCACTTCCAGTTGCATCAGCAGCCACTAGTGAAGACACTACTCACCAGCAGCAGCTAGACCTGGAGCAGGACCTGAACCAGCGTGTGGTGGCATATTTCGACAGCATTCTGCCACCCCAACATTGAAGATCCCCTGGACTACTGGCCAGCCAAACTGGATTTGTGGCCACAACTGAAAAAGCTGTCCTTCCAGCCAGTAGTGTGGCATCAGAGTGGGTGTTTAGTACAGCGGGGGCCATAGCTACCCCAAGAAAAACTAGCCTGTCCACCCAAAATGTGGAGAGACTAAACTTTATCAAGATGAATCAGACGTAGATCAGCCAGGATTTCAACCCATCAATGTCTGATGCATCAGACTAGATCATCCATGATGCCACACCAACATTTTGACAAAAGAGACCGTTTTTTTCTGGCTACCTGCCTCAGCTACTATTCTGATGCTGCCATCCGCCTGATGCCACACATCTGATCCCAAGTGCTCCTTCTGTCACTCACCATCTTCAGCTGGTATTGGTATTGCCACCCACCTCCCCACTCTGTCAACGGGGCATGTGGTCTCCTGATGCTGCTGCCACCTCACCTCTCAGGTCTTCTGATGCTGCTGCTGCCACCTTCACACTGTCATTGTGCCACTGTATGGCCTCCTAATTATGCTGCTGCTGCCGCCACCTCCACACTGTCATTGTGCCACTCTGTGGCCCCCTCCTGATGCTGCTGCCACCTCCAGACTCTGTCATTGGGCATCTCCACATGCTGCTTCCACCTCACCACTATGTCATAGGGCCACTATGTGGACTTCTCATGCCTTTCCCACCCTCCCCACTTCATGACTGGGCCACTATTTTGCATTTCGGCCTGGCTAACATCATCATTTATTTGACACTTCTTCTGATCTGTCAGAAGGAAGGGAAAATGAGACGCACAACGGATCCTGACTATGTAACAGCTGTAAGGCCTGCATGACATGGTCCCTAGTTTGCATCAGAATTGGCTTATGATTTGGTAGCCAAAATCAGGAGTGGGTACGAAACACAGAAGACATGCAAACATTCCATTCACGTGTCATCTCTGTTTTGGATCCACTCCAGTTTTTTTTGGCTTTAGCAATACTGATGGATTACTGACCAAATGCTGACCGAGTGTAGGCAGATGCTCCACAGACAGGATCAGTTTTTTAGGGGTAATTGTTCTGACGAATCAGAGGAAGGGCAAAATAATCAGTGACGTCAACACAAACTTACTGCTGACACCTACTACACTCTGTGGGGGGGGGGGGGGGCTAAATTTGTATAAGCGTTTAATAGAACAGGTTCTGTAGAGATCTATGTGGAATCAGTGAATTGGTGTAAAAGGAGTACACTCTTTCACGCAATAGTAGGATCTTGGACCTCTGCACGGTTCTTTACCTGTCGCTAACATTGACTGGTAAGGCTGAGTTCACACTTGAGTTATTTGGTCAGTTTTGGCCCCATAACTGCCCAAATAAGTAAAGTGTGCAGTGATTCTAAAAGCGACGCCTGACATCTACATGTTAAACTGACAGTATTGTTTCACGACCACAGAAGACTCCCTATGCATGTTACTGCAAGGCTCAGAGTTCTTACACCACTATAAAGGCTTTCTTCAGCCAGAAAATAGCCATTTTTTAACATGATTCACCACAAATAGATTCGGATCTAACCAAATTTTTACGGAAAATACAGCAAACTGGCTGAATCGAATTTTTTTTTAAATTTGCTCATCTGTAATTATGTGTCCTAAAGGAGTATGGCAACTGAAGAGCAAAAGATACCGGATTAATAATAGAGGTGATTGTATATGGGCCAATATACTTAGGAGCAAAGTTACCATAAGGAACCCTCAAACGTAAATTGTTAGTAGAAAGCCCATCCATTTCTCCCAGAACAAAATCCTGAGCCATGGAAAGTTTCTTATTGGCTTGTTCATACTGGATGCTTTGAGCTTTTTCTTGCTAACCTGGACCCAAACTGTGCACAGATCTGTCAAGACAGCATCCACTGCAGGACTCACAGAATTTTAGTAAGACATAGTAGAAAAACGCAAATTAAACCCATAATTGCAATAGAAGGATTAAATGCCACTGGAGCCAGGACTACAGATGAGCAAAGTTTTCAAAAATCCGATTCGATCTGAATTAATTCATTGAGAAGCGTGTTATTAATCAGTTATTTCCCAGCCTACAGGGAGACTGTATTTCGGTGTACATCACTGTGCATCGCAGAAACATGCATAGCTAGCCCGCTGTGGTAGTGAAAAAGTTACTTGTGTCAGTAGTTGTGTCAGTATGACAAACAGTGACTCAGTCACAGAGTGGTGGGAGGCAACAGCAATGGTAATAACAGCACAAGATGGTGGGCGGCAGTAGGAGAAGGTGGCAACAAGTGTGTGGCATCAGAAGGGTGGCAGCATTGGAATGATGGTTGAAGCATGTGGTCAGCAATAACGTGCCATTTTATACAATGTTCTATTGTGGCAGCACACTGCAGTCAGAACATTATGGCCAGAATTATCTAATCTGTTGCATTAGGTACCGGTGTGTGGAAATCCTGGCTGATCCATGCCTGATTCATCATTATAAATGTTAATCTCTCAACATTTCCTGTTGAAAGGCAAGTTCTCTTTGTGGTAACTATGCCCCCTGCCTCACTAAACACCCGCTGTGATGCCACACTACTGGCTGGGCATGAAAGCTTGTCCAGGGAAAACTCGGCCAGTTGTGGCCACAAATTAAGATTGGCTGGCCAGTAGTCCAGGGGATCTTGGATTTGGGGTGGCAAGGTACAGTCTAAGTATTCCACCACCTACTGGTTCAGGATCTGTTCATGTCCTGCTGCTGGGTGGTTTCTTCAGTAGGCGGGTTAAGAAAAGTGTTCATTAGAGACAAAAGATTTAAGTTGCTGCTGATGGAGCTGGTTCTGCTTATGCACCCCCCATTCCCACCCCCACCAGGAATTATGGCAGTGGAACGTGAGCGCAAGGGTAATAGTTTTAAATTAGAGGGGCAAAGGTTTAAAAGTAATATCAGGAAGAATTACTTTACTGAGAGAGTAGTGGACGCATGGAATAGCCTTCCTGCAGAAGTGGTAGCTGCAAATACAGTGAAGGAGTTTAAGCATGCATGGAATAGGCAAAAGGCCATCCTTCATATAAGATAGGGCCTGGGGCTATCCATAGTATTCAGCATATTGGGCAGACTAGATGGGCCAAATGGTTCTTATCTGCCGACACATTCTATGTTTCCATGTTTCTATGTTTTGTGAAGATGCGCAATGATGCACATAGTCAGCAACCAACCGACTACATATGATATCTCGATAGTAGTTGACTTTTTCATCCCTCTCAGCAGGTATGTAAAAGACCACCATTTTGGCCCAGGTCTAACATTGTGGAGAGCCAGTAGTCATCCATCTGCTGAATGGTGATAATGTGGCTGTCACTACACAAACCACTCAGCATGCAGCTGGCCATATGCACAATGGATTCATCTCCACTGCATACTGCTATGATCTATCAGGGTCATCTGCTTAGTCTTCCTCATCGCCTTCCTGCTCTTTATGCTTCCCCTGTTCCTCTCCTGTTGCCTGGGCAGATAAACCACCTATTAATGTCCTCCTCCTCTGCCAGTTCAGCCCCCACAGGGTTCAGACGGCCATAAAATGTAGGTGACATTTCACCTGTCCCCTGGCAAGCCAGATTTATCAGCATCTGCTCCAGGACGTGAAGGAGTAGAATTACATCACTCATCCTGGCAACTGACAAATAAAGTGGCCTCCTTAAGGGGCCTGAGCAAACGGCAACTGTCACGCATGAGCTGCCAGTGACTAAAATTGAAGTTACAAGGAGAGTACCCCTGTTCACCTGCATCATTAAGAAGTTATTTACAGCCTCTGCTCATATAGTCGGTCCAATGTGTGGAGGGTGGAGTTTCAATATGCTGAAATGTCGCATATCAGGCAATGTTGGGGAAGACCATTCTGCCTTTGCAGCTCAAGGAGGGCATGTTTTGCAGGGTAAGAGTCGCTGAAGCACATGTACAGTTTCCTGGCCATTTTTAAGATGTCTTGCAATTGGGCGAAAGACTTGAGGAACAGGTGTATAATCAGATTAAAGACGTGTTCCTTGCAAGATGCATAGGTCAGCCCTGCTTGACGCAAAGCCGACACAATGTTCTTCCGTTATCGGTGAGCATGGCTCCGATCTTCAGTTACAGAGTTAATATGATTGACAAAAGACATAAGTCCATAAAGTTCAATCAAGTTGGCGAGGAGAGAGCCAGGATTCGATTTCTTGGTTGGTTTTGCAGAGCTGTTCCTTAAGTGTGACTCTGTTTGCCCAGGCTGGCCAGGTGCCGAACAGCATGACAGCCTCGTGCTCTGCATAAGTGGTATGCTGAGGACCACTCTGAACCATGCCTACAGTGGAGTCTGATAACAAGGTGGAGGATGAGGATGCATCACCTGGCTAAGTTGCTTGTGTCCCTGGGCCAGAACCACATTTACACAGTGGACCGTAAAGGACATATATTGTCCTTCACTAAACTGTAGTTACAGCTTCACCTGTCAGCGCTGCCATGAACTGTACCAGACACCAACAGGCTCAAGGACTAGCCTACCTTCTCCTTCTGCTGGACATATGTATGCAGAGCTGGTACAGCTTTTTTAGAGAAGGAGTGATGGCTTGGGACTCTACCTTGGCTCAGCACATGCCATGAGTTCTCTGAAATGGAGTCAACACATGGAAAGAGAGGAACGTAGTACCAGCAACTTGTCCAGGAGTACACACATACTGTCATCTCTTTGCAATCGTCTCTATGATCGAATACTGGTGAAACACATGATGAGGAGTAGGAAGAGGAGCATCAGGACCGGTAGATGATGGTAAGGAAACTCAGCATCCTTCTGCTGAGGTCGTGGAGCCTTGACTGCTGGAGTAAAGATTGGGGCCGCTGGGAGATGCGTTAGGATGTACCACTACATTAGTGCCACAGTTTTCCCAGGCCACTTTATGGTGACACTCCATGTGTTGACGTAGGCACCCTGGCCATGCTTCACCTTCTACCCTTCTGATCCTACATATAGCCACGCTGATATCCTCGGGCAACTTGATGAAAATGTCCACTGGCGAACATGGCATTTTACCCCCACCACTGCATGATTACTGCCTGCCGCTGCCTTTATGAACTCGTGCGCCGCTCAATGTTTCTGGACAAGTAGGGTCCTGAGTAGCAGATGGTCTACCCCAGGCACATTTGGCTCCAAATCTCACACTGCTACCACCCTGCTGGCTCACGGCCACTCTTGTACCCTGCTGGCTTAGCAGAAAGCTGCCACACTGCCGTTGTCTCACGAGCAAGCTGCAACTCTGGCCCCCTGATAGTGATGATGATGGCGATGATGATGAAGCCCCCTCTTCACCCAGTTCCCACGTGTTATCAGCTTCATCATCATCCACTACTGTCTGCTGGTCACTTATGTCCCTCTCACCAGTCTCATGGACGGGTCCCCGACCACTCACAACACCTGCTTTCATGTGCAACTCACATCATTGCTACTGTCAGTAATATCTTCCTCTCTGAAAATCAGGGCAGAGCTAGTGGCATATATCACTTGACTGGCTGAAGGTGCAGAAAAGAAAAGAAGCAGGTTCAGGACAGGTGAGAAAACAGAGCTTGTTCCTGGGCCATGCCAATTAAGTGTGTTGTCAGAGGAACCCACAGACTCCTGGCTGTGGGTGTCTGATGTCAGTTCAGATGATGTTGAAGACTGAGTCAACCATTCCAGGACAGCTAGATTGATCGTCAAAACTCGACTGCTGCATGACACTGGCAGCTCTGGCCTATTGCTGTGGCTGCTGCTGCCATCACCCCTTTTTCTGATGCTACTTCAGCTGGCTCCTGCAACATTTTTGCCACTGCCCGTACCTTTGGAGGGCCCTGGAACCTCTTTGTTGGACATATTGTACTGTAATAGTAATAGAATATGTAATATAAGTTTTTCAATGTCAATGTGGATACCCCACTAACATTTATATTACACCCTAATATGAGAATCAAGGCCAAATGGAATTATTTAACCATGAAATCAGGCGGACACCACTATAATAGTTATATTACACAGTTTATTAATCCCAATATGAAAATCAACACCTAATGGAATTGCTTATCTATGAAATCAGGTGGACACCATTATATATTACACAGGTTATTCACCCGACTATGAGAAAGAAGGCCTAATGGAATTGCTTATTTATAAAATCAGGTGAAAACCACTATAAAAGTTATTATACACTGTTTATTCAACCCAATATGAGAATCAAGGCCAAATTGAATTGCTTAACTATGAAATCAGGTGGACACCACTATAACAGTTATATTACCCAGGTTATTAATCCTAATTTGAGAATCAACTCCTAATGGAATTGCTTATCTACTAAATCAGGTGGACACCACTATAATAGTTATATTACACAGGTTATTCACCCCACTATGAGAATCAAGGCCTAATAGAATTGTTTATTTATTAAATCAGGTGGCCACCACTATAAAAGTTATTATACACTGTTTATTCACCCTAATATGAGAATCAAGGCCTTATGGAACTACTTATCTATGAAATCAGGTGGAGATCACACTAACAGTGATATAACCCAGGTTATTCATCTCAATATGACAATCAAGGCCTAATGGAATTGCTTATCTTTGAAATCCAGTGGACACCATTATAACAGTTATATTACAGAGGTTATTCACCCCAATTTAACAATCAAGGCGTAATACAATTGCTTATCTATCAAATAGTGATGAGCGAGCATGCTTGGCCGAGCACCGGCTCGGCTCAAGCATCGCTATGCTCAGCACATGGCGGTACTCGGCTGAATACCACGTGTTCTCGTTGCATTGCTTGAGTCTCCTCCCCGCACGTTTGGCGCCTCCTAAGCAGCCAATCAACGTTCAGGTAAGTAATTCCCTTCCGTGTAATGCCATAGCCATGTTAGCTATTAGCCCTACACTGATTGGCTTGCCAGAACACGTGATACCAGTTTAAATAGGAGCCGATGTCCCGGGCTCGGATCATTCAGCGGCATGGAGAGCAGACAGTAGGTAGGGACAAATAGCGTTTTGCTGGAAATTCACAGATTTAACTCCAAAAAAACTATTGAAAGATCAAACAGTCCTCTTAAGGACTACAGTGTGTGTTTGACAGCAGTGCAGCACCATTTTTTTTTTCTACCAGGGGTTAAATTCACTAGTATCAGGGACAGGCGTCTTTAGGAAGAGACAGATAGTGCAGGGCTGGAAAATCACTTTTTTAAGTACCTAAAAGCTTTTAAAAAAAAAAGAAAGATTTTGAGATCTACAGTATGCCATCAATAAGCAGTGTGTTTAGCAGACATTAAAAAAAGGGGCTTATTCACTAGAGTGTGCCTGCTAGTGAGATATACACCGCATCATCAGAGACATTTATTTTTTGGGGGGAAATTAACCTAATTTGTGCCACATCTGTGTGTGTGTTCAAACCGCAACCATTATATTCATTACTCCAGCAGAGAATTATTTATATGTTGGTCAAATTTAAGTAGTTTTGGGCATGCATATCTGTGTGTGCGTTTATGCCGCAACTATATATACAGTACTCCAGCAGGGAATTATTTGTATTTGGGGCAAATTTTACTGTTTTGTGCCAAATATACTGTCCATATAGTGTGGATTTCTGTGACAAATACTCTACCACAATTGAAAAGAGTGTCTGTTTTGCCAATCTAAATAATCTGTGCATAATCTAGTGTCCATATTCTGTTCATTACTGGGGCATATACTGACTCAAATTTAAAATCTGTGTATCTTGCGACAATCTAAATAATCTGGTCCAAATTCAGTGTTCATAGCACGTGGCTCTCTGATTCAAATACACTACCACATGTGAAAACAGTGTATTTTGCGGAAAAGTAAAATATTTGTGCCACATCTACTCTTGTGCATTTCATACTTATTACTAACATATACTGTACTTCATCCGCAGACAGTGTATGGTAGTCTGTGACATTATTAGAGCTACATCCCCTGGGTAAAGTGTGCACATCCAAAATACCTGCTTTAATTTATTGGTGCGTACACGTACATATCCTACGATACTGTACGTGTGACATACTTTGAAGCATATATAACATTTAATATTAAGAAGGCAGCCAGTATGGGGCGTGGAAGTGTCCTTGATGCTGATGGTTCATGCAGAGGCTGTGGCCCTGGGCTCAATGAAAGAGAGTAAAATAATGTAGCTGAGGGCCTCCAGGTGCGCTATCCCTCTAAAACTGTGAAGGCGATGGTGAACCTTTTAGAGACTGATTGCCCAACCTGCAACCACAAACACACTTATTTATCGCAAAGTGCCCACACGATCATTTACCCTGAATACTACAGTCCAATATAGTATATCTTTCACGTTCCGAATTATTTATCTATAATAGCCTGCCTACAGTCAATGTGCTGCCTGTGTCATTCATGGCATACCTGACGCTGATGAATGGCAGGAACAGTGTTAGGCATATTGGTGCACCATAGACTTTTTAAACGCTAAGGGTGCCCAAAGAGAGGGCTCTGAGTGTCCCCTCTGGCACCTGTGCAAGAGTTTTGCTGACCCAATAAAATATTATGAGTGAGGGCAGCCTAAAAAGCATGTTGATATGATGGAGGAGGAGGAGAAGAAGGACAAAAAAAGAAAGATTGAACCATATAACCTTTTTGGTGGTGGCAGAGGTGTATGTGAATACAGTGTATTCAGTACATTACAAACAACACATTTAAAGTGCCTTTATGTTCAGCCGCTTTCATCTATTGGAGTAGAGATGTCAGGGGCAATCCAGGCCCGGTTCATTTTTATAATAGTCAACCTGTCAGCATTTTCAGTTGACAAGCGCATGCGCTTATCTATTATTATGGCCCCAGCAGCACTAAATACCCGCTGTGACAAAACTCTGATGGCAGGGCAGGCCAGCACCTCTGAGGCGTATAGAAGACAAACTGAGGGTGGTCTGGCTATCACCCTGTGCACTGTGTTTGACTTTATGACTAGAGTTGAGCGAACACCAGGATGTTCGGGTTCAAGAAGTTCGGCCTCGGGATCCGAACTCGACCCAAACTTCATCCCTAACCCGAACCCCATTGAAGTCATTAGGGACCCGAACTTTTGGGCACTAAAAAGGCTGTAAAATAGTCCAGGAAAGGGCTAGAGTGCTGCAAAAGGCAGCAAAATGTAGGTAAAAACTTGCAAACAAATGTGGATAGGAAAATGAATTAAAATAACATAAAATAAATAAAAATTAAGCAATATCAATTGGAGAGAGGTCCCATAGCAGAGAATCAGGCTTCAAGACACCCACCAATGGAGAAGGCCACTTACATTTATTTAGGCCCCAGCACCCAGACAGGCCCGGCGCTACCATAAGGCAGACCACGCAGTGAAGGGGTGGGCGGAAAAATGAACCTTTTTTTTTTTAAATAAATCAATTAACTTGGGTGCGAGTACTCTGAGTCCGATTAGTTCTTGCACCACAGCGCCGCTGGGCGCCCGCCCCAGCCTGCGTTGCGTGCGTGTGTGCTGTGTGTGCGGCCCCGCACTGCATCTCTCACTCACAGAGCAGCATGTGAGGGAGCATGGCCGGTCATGGGGTCAGGGTGTGTGACTGGCATGGCGAGAGGCACCGCGGCCCGCGGTGACGGGCAGCAACAGAGACTGGAGGAAGCTGGTGGTGGCTCATGCTGTGAGTCACACACAGCCAGACTGCCTACTGGAGTGCTAGGTTAGCGCACGCACGCAGAGCGCATAATGTTTATTAAGTTTAACTTACACAACATTAAGTCTGTGGCAGTGGCAGTGCCATGGAGGGGGAGAAATGTTCCATAGGGGGTTGGGGGGGTGGTGATGTGCCATGGGGGGGGAGAAATGTGACACAATAAAAGGTCATGGGGGTGATGTAAAAAAGAGGGGGTTATGTGCCATTGAGGGGGAGAAATGTGACATCGAGGGCTAATGTGACATAGGTGATTTGACTTCGCTGTCATCATCAAGAGGATGACTCTCATTCTCCTTATCCTCCTCCTCCTCTACTGCCTATCTATGCAGAACAGATGGAATCAACCTGCTATTGTTACTGCCCTCTGTAGCATAGGCAGCTCTCTCTTGCTCCTCCTCCTCCTCATCATCCAATTAACACTGAGAAGCCAAACTGATGGTGTTCTGGCTATCACCCTGTATAATGTCTTCCCCCTAGTTCCACCTCTTCCACATGTGAAGTGTCCGCCTTCATCGTTAGTGATGAGTGGGAGGTGTCATATTCGATTTTGCGATATATCGCGAATATCCGATTTAATATTCGTCATATATTCGTCGAAATCGAATATTCGGCATTATTTTATATATTGCGAATGTTATCCGAATTTATATTCGTGTATTGCGATTTGAACTTTGAACAGTGTATACGGGCAAATTTCCTATTGGGTTAGCTTAGTAGATTCAACGAAGATATCGCATATCGCACAATATTCTCAATATTCGTTATATTCTAGCAAGCCAACCATTAGGAACTCAGCTCTAAGTTGAATTCGCAATGCGGGTATTTGTTAGAGCTGAGTTCCTAATGGTTGGCTTGCTAGAATATAACGAAGATTGAGAATATAGTGCTATATTCGATATTCGTTATCTTTGTTATATTCTAGTTATACAACCATTAAGAACTCAGCTCTAAGTTCAATTCGCAATGCTAACATATACTCGCATTGCAAATTCAACTTAGAACTGGGTCCCTAATGGTTGGATTGCTAGAATTGACGAAGATAATGAAGATATCAAACATAGCACTATATTCTCAATCTTCGTTATATTCTAGTAAGCCAAACATTAGGAACTCAGTTCTAAGTTGAATTCGCAATGGAGTATATGTCTGCATTGCGAATTCAACTTACAGCTGAGTTCCTAATGGTTGGCTTGCTAGAATATAACAAAGATTGAGAATATAGTGATATATTCAATATTCGTTATCTTTGGTATATTCTAGCAATACAACCATTAGGAACTCAGTTCTACGTTGAATTCGCATTGGCTTGCTAGAATATAACGAAGATTGAGAATATAGTGCTATATTCTCAATATTAGTTAATTCTACACAGATGCAAGTTTAATGAGAGTAATACAGTTTATATTTATCGCATTGCGAATACAACTTAGTCAAATTTGTGAGATCGTGATTCTCACATCCGACAGTTCATTTTAGCATGGAGGCATTCCCATTGTGATGGGGACGCTCCATGCACACGGCAAGTCGGCAGAAGCGGCAACGGGCATTGACTGGAGTGGGCAGGGAGCCAGGAATCCTCCGGACAGGTAAGAACAATATTTTGGGAAGTGGGAAGACAACTAGAGAGCAACAAGGATTAACAAGTAAAAAAATAAATAAAAAGAATATTCTAAATAGCTAATATATAGTGCTGTATTCAAAATATTCGCTCATGTCGCACAATAGTCTGTTAGTTGGCAAATGAAAGCGCTGCAGCAGCGTTGCCAAACCGACGGCAGCTGTAGATGACTTTTGGAAATGGGCACACACATGGTGCACCTTCACCAGTAGCTCCGGAAAAATGGGGTAGGTTGGGAAAAAATTGAGAACACTCGGCCTAGGCATTGTATGGCCAGATCCCAGACATGAAGGTGGGATCCACATGGCCATGTCAGCATTTGTCCCATGTACAATTTTCCCTTCTTCACTGGGAAGAGGTTGTTTTCTGTCCCTGTGATGGCCCTGATTCGCTGAGGGCTGGGCCTGTTATGTTCCATGGTTTGATTTTTTATTGTTATGGTTTCTGACTAGGCTTTAAAAAAAATGTTATGGTTATTTGGTTATTTGTGAGTTCTTAAAAAGTTCATGCCATTGGTTTACCTCCACTCTTGTGTGTTTTTAGTTATATTAATGTATAAGTTTGGGATGTTTGTTGTGCATGGTATATATATGCTGTATGATTGCCATTTGTGCGAGCTTGCCAAGCTACAAAGCTGTCAACAAGTTATGGCCATTATCAGACACAACCAACCTGGTCCCTTATTCCCTGCCACAGCTCTGCAGCGGAGGAGAAGAAGGAGAGGTTGCAGCCACTAATGTAGGTGTGGCAGAAATCCTGATGGAAGTAGTGCTTGGTGTCGGTGGCACCTGTGCAATACCAGGGTACGACTCACTACCGGCCTCCACAAGTTGTCCGTCATTATGTGGACCTTCCCAATAATTTTGTTGTTCAGGGCATGGGTGATGTTACGGGACACAATTGCTGGTGTAATGCGAGGATGGCACACCGAGAAAAGTAGTGGCGGCTGGGGACTGAGTAATGAAGGACAGCCGACGGCACGAGGCTGAGGAAAGCCTCAGTGTCCACAGGCCTAAATGGCAACATTTCCATAGCTCCAAATTTTGAAAGGTACGGATTTAGTGCTATGGCCTGTGGGTGGGTGGCGGGGTATTGGCGCTTATGTTCAAAGGCCTGGGGACATCTGTACGCTGTGCTTGGACACAGAAGTGGGTGTGCTAGCTGATGGTGCTTGCAAAGACCCAGCTGCAGGGCAGGAGTCATCCAGGCCTGCGTCTAGGACAGAGGATTTTCCAGCACATAACACAGGGGAGGAAGAGGAGGCAGTGGTGTGACCCACAGACACTGATTGTGGACCCAGGGGTTCAGCCCACTTATTAGGGTGCTGTGATGCCATGTGGCGGATCATGCTGGTGGTGGTGAGGTTGCTAGTGTTTCCACCCCTACTCATTTAGCCTCCAGTGTACAGTCTTCCCCCATTATGTTCCCGTGTTTGAGATTTTATTGTTATGGTTTGAGTTAGTTTATTAATAGGATGTAAAATATGTATGGTTATTGTTATTTATGAAAAGTTGAGTTCTTATTTTGGTATGGCACAGTTTGCTAATTAAAAATCATTTTTCGTCCTCACTTTCCTCAAAAAAGCACCATACTGTAGAACACCTACCCCTTGGCAAGAGAGATTTGCGCAAGGGGAAACAGTTGCGAGCCTGTTTGTTGTGGCCTGCCTTTTCCCTTTCGCCACCCCGAAGCCTCTTCCAGCCTGTTGTGGTGCTGTGGATCCCTTCCCCTCTGTCCTGCTGTCCTCGTTTGGCTTTCCAGCTTTCCAGCTTGGGTCAGTCTAGTCATCGTCCCCCATCTTCAAATCCACTTCCTTACTCTGGTCATCCTCCTGACTTCTGTTGACTGCACAAGACCCTACTTATTGACAACTGTGTCTCATCCCCATCATCCACCAAGTGAAACACTAATTGCCATCCCCCCCCCCGTCATCTTCTTCTGACATTGGAGGCTGAAGAATTTGGGGATCAGTGCATAAGATATCCTCATGTCCTTCTTCAGGGAGGGTCAGCTCACCTGCAGGCCATCACCTACAATTTTTTGGGGGTCAGCTCACATCGTATATTCTTTTCTATGTTTCAGACTTAGAAGGAAACATAATTTGCTTTCCTTCAGTGGTGAATCTTTCACGCATGTGTATTTTGCAGGATTCGGGTTCTTAAGCACTGTGGTAAATATTTCAAACTTTTTTCCTAGCTGGTGCTGAACGACATTCCCTGCGTTCAATCTGCAGAGTAACGTTAGTGCATGCAAAATATTGCTGTGAAATGCAATGCAATTTTTTCATAGCCGGTGCTGACTGCCATTCACTGTGCTAACTCTGCTATGTGACGTTAATGTTATCTCTAACCCCCCCAAAAAATGTGAAATTGAAATTGGTCATTCTTTCTTAGTAGCCTTTGCTGACCAGGTCACTTAACTTCTTAGATGGTCAGATCAGCAGGCCCTTGCTCCAAATGTTTTGGAGGGTTACCGGCAGGCCATCGAGGATCATTTTTCAAGGGTGTGTGTATGATGCCCTCCTTTATGTGTAAGAAAGGGTGTATTGGAGTGCCGGTTCCTTGTAATATTTGGCAGCCCTTTCATTTAGTGCATAGGCATAGGAGTCCAAGTACTTGAACTATTGTACCATAATGTGAATGAGGCCCTCCGTTATGTGAAATACTGCCTGTATCGGAGTGCTTCTTCCTTGTAATTTTTAGCAGCACTTACACTGTATATACAATTGAATATACTGGAAAGAATGTTTCCTAACAGTTTTTCTAGTAAAAAGGATTTTATTTTTTTTGGGGGGTGCCTATTTTTGCAGGTCTGTAATAGTGGCGTACAACTCGGTCAACATGGTTCCAAGCAGCGACATTGGAGTCCAAGATGCATCCAGACATGGTCCCCCTGCTGTTCCTGATCAATTCAGAGGTGTTTCCATCACTGTCAGACCTTTTCCTATGAACCAGGCACCCTCCCCTCATCCGAGCGCACGAATATCGCTATGTGTTCGGACCAAGTACCCAAACACCCGAACACTTTGGTGCTCGCTCATCACTACTATTAAACAAGGTTGGCACCAAAATAATGGTTGTATTAAAAAGCTTATTCACTCCAATTTTAGAAACAAGCCAAAATAGAATTGCTTATCTATTAAACAAGGTGGTCATCCCAATAATAGTTATATTACACAGCTTATTTACCCCAATTTGAGAATAAATATATAATAGTATTCCTTATCTATTAAACAAGGTGGGCACCGTTTATTTAGATAGTTCTGTGCCCTACACAGGATATTGATGCAAACTGCACTGTCTGCTAAGGATTCCTTTAGCTTACAGAGGCTGCAATGTGCTGCAGTCTCCCTATGCTATCCCTATGCCCTCACTACAGTGTCTGAAAATTCTCCCTACGATCTCCTTACACTGTCCCTCCACTGTCCCTGTCCCAGATGATATTATTAAAAACTTTGTAAAACACTTTCCCTAGCACTTGTCACATCTGTCCCTTTGCTCAATTCACTTGAAAATGGCGGAAATTGGGCAGGATGAAGCTTTTTCTAGGACTGTGACATAACAGCGGCTGGCTACCTGCTAATTGGCTGGATGCACAGCATTATGGGTGATCCCTTATTCCTGTTCTTACTTTTACTTTGTAACTTGTGCAGCAGCCATTTTAGAAAACATATGATTTGTTACCACTTAGCACAAGGAAATTTGGATTTGTGCTGAATTGAATTTTTCCTGAAAGCCAGATCGAATTATATTTTGTTGACTTCGATTCGCTCCACACTATCCAGAACGATAAGTAATGATATAGTTAAACCTGGTGAAATACAAGTTCCAAGCATTTAGCACTACCCAGATACATCAGATTCTTATGATCTGTGAATAAGATAATTGTCTGAATAGCCCCTTCAAGGAAATGACGCCATTTCTTAAATGCCCATTTGATAGCTAAGAATTTCCGATTGCTGTTGTCTCCGCTTGATATTATTTAATTCCCTATAGTCGATACAAGGGCGTAACCCACCATCTCTTTTCTCGTCAAAAAAGAACACAGCTCCCTTAGGGGATACAGATGGCTGAGTATGTCCTTTCTTCAGCCTAGCATGTATATAATCTTTCATGGCCTGTCTTACAGGTCTAGAAAGAGTTTATATCTTGCCCTTAGGAAATTTAGCATTGGTTATTAGTTCAACAGCACAATCATAATCCCAATGAAGAGGCAAGGGCTCGGATGCTTTTTTTAGAATAAACATCCCGAAAATTCTTAATAAATTCAGGTAACAGACCTTCCTCTAAATCCAGACTAGAAAGCTGAATAGATATGCAATGATTAGAGTACTGGGGACCCCATTTATCAATTCCCCAGTACTCCAATTAAAGATAGGACTATGGTTCCTCAACCAGGGTAATCCCAGGATAAAAGTCAGTAGACAAATTTTTATCACATCTAAGAGACACCTTTCAGAATGAATGCAACCGACTTTCATTCATTCAGGGCTGCATTGTTACATTGCTCTTTTTCAAGTTGATCGGCACTCATTTACATCAGCCTATTACACAGGCCAATGTAAAGTTATTGGGGAGGAGTGATCGCTATCACAGTCATTTCTCCTTCATTTAGTTATATTGATTATCGGTGGCACATCCCATGTTTATACTGGCCAGTTATCATGAATGAGCGCTCTTATGAACACTGTTCCCAGTTATTGACCTAAATATCTCACAGTGTATTAGAGGCTTAAAGGGATTTCCCAGTAAAAATGAATTTCTAACATGTTCCTGCAGCACGGCCCCTGAAACCGAAGAGTTGAATTTACCTGCCTTCTGCCGATTTGGTCCTTCGCACTGCCCTTGTTGCATCTATCATCCGATACCCATGCTGGTTCCACCTCAAGCCAATAATTGGTGTCAGCGGTAATATGGCCAAAAGAAGCATGTCACCACTAAAGCCAGTCAGTGACTGGAGCGGTGTATGTGACCATGGCCATTAGTGATGAGCGAATTGAAGTGGAATTTGATCCGAATTTCAGGAAAAATGGCTGCTGCACGTGTGAGGACATGGAGAAAAGAAGGATGGGAAGGCGGGATCACCCAGACTGACATGCATGATGCAGCCAATCAGCAGCCAGCCAGCCCTGTGATGTCACAGCCCTATAAATACGGTGGTCATCTTAGAAACAGACATTTTCCAGCATTCTGAGTTCAGGGACATATGTGAGAAGGCGCTAGGGACAGCAATTGGAAAAACCTGATTGTGAAAAAAAAATGAAAAAACGATTTGTAAGTGCAGGGAAAGGATAGGGAGAAGAGTTTAGTAGACACCTGGAAGTTCGGGTTCGACAGGTTCGACCGAACTTCACAAAAAAGTTTGGGTTCGGGATCCAAACTTAAGTCAAACTTGACCCCGAACCCCATTGAAGTCAATAGGGACCCGATCTTTTGGGCACTAAAATGGCTATAAAAAAGTCCTGAAAGGGCTAGAGGGCTGCAAAAGGCAGCAAAATATGGGTAGGTGCCCTGCAAACAAATGTGGATAGGGAAATTACTTAAAATAAAATAAATAAAAATTAATAAATCAAAATCTTGATCTAGGAGGAGGAAATGGATGTGGAGTAAAAGGTTGAGGTGGCATTAGGTGGGAATTCCATCAGCAGCACGTCTAACAGCGCGCATTTGTAGGCACGCATCTTTCGATCATTAAAAGACGTTTTTAACAAATTTGGTTATCTGTCAGCAATGCACAGCAGGAATTTTTCCCCCGGCAAAACGGGGTTCATATTACCCACCAATGGAACAGGCGATTTTTAAAAATGTAGGCCACTGGCACCCAGGCAGAGCAGAGGTTTATTCACGGCAAAGTGGGGTTCATGTCACCCACCAATTGAACAGACAATGTTTAAAAGTGTAGGCCTCTGGCATCCAGGCAGATCAGGGGTTTATTCATGGCAAAACGGGGTTCATGTCACCCACCAATAAAACAGACGATTTTTAAAAATGTAGACCCCTGGCATTCAGGCAGAGCAGGGGTTTATTCACGGCAAAACAGGGTTCATGTCACCCACCAATTGAACAGCCGATTTTTAAAAATGTAGGCCCCTGGCATCCAGGCAGAGCAGGGGTTTATTCATGGCAAAACGGGGTTCATGTCAACCACCAATGGAACAGATGATTTTTAAAAATGTAGTCCCCTGGCACCCAGGCAGAGGAGGGTTAATTCATGGCAAAAAGGTGTTCATTTCACCCACCAATGAAACAGACAATTTTAAAAAATGTAGGCCCCTGGCACACAGGCAGAGGAAGGGTTTATTCATGGCAAAAATGGTAATTTTGCAATCCAACAATTTAAAAGAAGATTTTTCAAATTTTCGGTCCCTGTCATCTATGCTGAGCAAGGGTTTGTACCCGACAAAAATGGTAATATTTCAACCAACAATTTAAAAGAAGATTTTCCACATTTTCAGTCACTGTCAACTATGCAGAGCAGGGGTTTGTACCTGGCAAAAATTGTAATTTTGCACCCAACAATTTAAAAGAAGAATTTTAAAATTTTCAGTCCCTGTCACCTATGCAATGCAGGGTTACTTGACAGCAAACAATTGGAATATGTCAACCCCTGAACTCCCAAACGGATTAACTATATTATTGTCCCTGACACAAATGGAGCGCAGGCCGCAAAGGTAATTCCTGGCATTAAAAAATATGATTTTTTAACCACCCATGAATAATATGGATTTAAGTGGCATATTTTGGGGTGTAGGACCTCATCATTCTCAACATCATCTTCCACCCAGTCTTCACCCCTGCCCTCTTTGTCGGTCTGCACACCGAAGAAAGCTGCAGCAGTTTGCACCTGTGTTTCTTCATCATCAGAGACGTGCTGTGATGGTCTTCCGTGCATCCGTGCACTCAATCTCTTCCACTTCTGGGGCAGGGCAATGGTTATGGGCCTGGGAAAACCCTGCCAGCAGAGTCATCAAAAAGCATAAGATACTGCTGCATGACTTGGGGCTCAGATTGCTTGGCTGATTTGCAAGGGGGAGAGGTGAAAGACTGATGGGCATGGGCTGTAGGTGCAAACTCTGAGCTTTCAGCAGGGGACAGGGTGGGAGACAATGTGAAGGAACTGGATGCACTGTCAGCCACCCAATCTACTAGCGCCTGTACTTGTTCTGGCCTCACCATTGGCCTACCAAAAAATTCTGCAGGTTCTGCTACTCACACCTGAGGAAGGTGTTTCACTTGGACCTGTAGTTAGCGCTGAACACCCACGTCCTCTCCCAGCAACAGGAGCTCCACCAATACCACCACGACCTTGCCCACGTCCCCTATTTGATGTTCTCCTCATTATTTGCTTTCACCCAACAAACTAACAGATGGTTTATCTCCGGTGTCAATTTAACTGCCAATAGTCAACAATTGAGTTCACTAACAGTAAGGCAGTGGCCGTGTCATAAACAGAATAAATTTCTTTAGGTCACACAACATTGTAACAGAGCAATTCGATAAAATTGCTTCACAATCACCAAAAATTTGATTTTTCAAACCAACAATGTAAAAGCAGAAGTTAACGGTTTAATTTGACTGTCATAAATTAGAGATGTCGCGAACATAAAATTTTCCGTTCGCGAGCGTGGACTTCCGCAAATGTTTGCGAACGGGTGAACCGGGTGAACCGCCATAGACTTCAAAAGACATGCTAATTTTAAAATCCACAGGGACTCTTTCTGGCCACAATAGTGATGGAAAAGTTGTTTCAAGGGGACTAACGCTTTGACTGTGGCATTCCTTAGGGGGATCCATGGCAAAACTGCCATTGAAAATTACATAGTTGACGCAGAGTGGGGTTTTAATCCATAAAGGGCATACATCACCTAACATTGCTAAATTTTTGGAATAACGTGCTTTAAAACATCCAGTGTGTGTATACAATCACGTATGATGTTGTATCGATCAGGTAGTGTAAGGGTTACGCCCGCTTCACTGTGACAGACCAAACTCCCCATTTGTACAAGGTTGGATACCAAGCAAGCCATGTCCCCTTTCCTTGTCCTCACTGATGTCATTGAAGGTCTCTTCCTTCCCCAGCCACGTACAACACCAAGGGTCCCCGAAAGGTGACAACAAGCCCTCTGGGACGCCTGCTGTGGTTGGCCTTCCACCTCCTCAAAGCCACCTTCCTCCTCTGACTCCTCTTTTTCAGACTCCTCTCTCTGCGTTGCCGCAGGTCCAGCAATCGACGACGACAAGGCTGCTTCTGGTGGTGATGGTGACCACAACTCTTCCTTTTCATGCTCATCGATGGCCCGATCCAGTACTCTTCGCAGGGCACGCTAAAAAAAAAACGCATATGGGATGAGGTCGATGAGTCGATTATGTTGCCTTGGGTTTGACTAACCAGGTTTGTCACCTCCGCAAATGGACGCATGAGCCTACAGCCATTGTGCATGAGCGTTCACTAACGTGTTAACAGGTAGGGAGCTCCCTCCCTCTCTCATCGGGGGGCTGCTGTGCCTTTGCAGCCCCTGACAGGATGGGATCGCAGAGGGAGGGGGCCCCCTTCCCTCCCTCCCCATCGCCCGCTGCTTAGTTATGGCAGCGGGTGATGGTAACCATAGCAGCAGGATGCTTTCAGAAGTGTCCTGCTCTCCATGATACTGAAAGTCTGAATAGAATTCTGCTAAAGGCAAAAGTCTATTCAGACTTTGCAAAGTAAAAAATAAAGTAAAGTACACTATATAGTGTACTTTACTGTATTATATAGACACCAGGTTCAATGGATCTTCAAAAACCAAGTGGGTCTGGGTCCAAAAAAAAAGTGAAAAACAGTAAAAATTAAAAAAACGACATAAAAATTAAAAAAATATGGCTCTCAGACTATGCAGATATTAAAACATGATTTTTTATTTTCTAAAATGCTGTTATTGTGTTAAAGTAAAATACATAAAAAAGTATACATATTAGGTATTGCCGCGTCTGTAAAAACATGCTCTATAAAAATATCCCATGATCTAACCCCTCAGGTAAATTCTGTAAAAAAAATTAAATAAAAACAGTGTCCCCAAAAAAAAAAATTCTCACCTCACATCACAAAAAGTGTAATAGCAAGCGATCAAAAATTTATATGAACCCCAAAATAGTGCCAATCAATCCGTCATCTCATCCCGCAAAAATGATATCCTAAATAGGACAATAGCCCAAAAAAATAAAAAAAAAGGCTATGGAGACATTAAAACATGATTTTTTTTTTGGTTTAAAAAATGATATTATTGTGTAAAACTTAAATAAATAAATAAATAAAAGTATACATATTAGGCATTGCCAAGTCAGTAACAACCTGCTCTATAAAAATAACACATGAACTAACCCCTCAGATGAACACAGCAAAAAAAAACAACATAATTTAAATACGGTGTCAAGATCAATTTTTGGTATCTTACATCACAAAAAGTGTTATAGCAAGCGACCAAAATGTCATATGCACTCCAATATAGTGCCAATCAAACCACCATCTCATCCCACATAAAATGAGCCCCTACATAAGACATTGGCCAAAAAAAAATAAAAAATATGTGGCTTTCAGTATGGGGAGACACTAAAAAAGCATTTTTTGTTTCATAAATGCTTTATTATGAAAAACTGAAACAAAAATTTCCAAAAAGTAGTCATATTTGATATTGTCGCGTCCATAACAACCTGCTCTATAGAAATAGCACACGATTTAACCTGTCAGATCAACTATGTAAATAACAAAACATTAAAACTGTCCCAAAACAGCAATTTTTTTCAAATTTTCTATTTTAATTAATTTTTCCAGTAACAAAGCAAGGGTTAACAGCCAAACAAAACTCAACATTTATTGCCCTGATTCTGTAGTTTGCAGAAACACCCCATATGTGGTCGTAAACTACTGCACGGGCACACGGAAGTGTGTAGAAGAAAGGGAACACCATATGGTTTTTGGAAGGCGGATTTTGCTGGACTGTTTTTTTAACACCATGTCCCATTTGAAGCCCCCCTGATGCACCCCTAGAGTATAAACTCCAAAAAAGTGACCCCATTTAAGAAAGTACACCCCTCAAGGTATTCAAAACTGATTTTACAAACTTTGTTAACCCTTTAGATGTTCCCCAAGAGTTATTGGCAAATGGAGGTGAAATTTCAGAATTTCTATTTTTTGTTACCTTGCCTCAAAAAAGTTTAATATAGAGGAACCAAAAATCATATTTACCCTAAAATAGTATCAACAAAACTGCCACCTTATCCCGTAGTTTTCAAAATGGGGTCACGTTTTTAGAGTTTCTATTTTAGGATTGCATCAGGGGGGCTTCAAATGGGACATGGTGTCTAAAAACCAGTCCAGTAAAATCTGCCTTCCAAATACCATATGGCGTTCCTTTCCTTCTGGGCCCTGCCGTTTGGCCATACAGTAGTTTACGACTACATATGGTGTGTTTCTGCAAACTAGAGAATCAGGGCAACAAATATTGGGTTTTGTTTGGCTGTTAACACTTGCTTTGTTACTGGAAAAAAATGGATTAAAATGGAAAATTTGACTAAAAATCGAAAATCTGAAATGTTATCTCTATTTGCCATTAACTCTTGTGGAACACCTAAAGGGTTAACCAAGTTTGTAAAATCAGTTTTAAATACCATAAGGGGCGTAGTTTCTAGAATGGGGTCATTTTTAGGTGGTTTCTATTATGTAACCCTCACAAACTGATTTCAAACCTGAACTGGTCCCTAAAAAGTGGGTTTTTGAAAATTTCTGAAAAATTTCAAGATTTGCTTCTAAACTTCTAAGCCTAGTAATGTCCCCAAAAAATAAACTGGCATTCCCGAAATGATCTATACATGAAGTAGACGTATGGGGAATGTAAATAAATAACTTTTTTTGGCGGTATTTCTATGTATTATGGAAGTAGAGAAATTGAAACTTGGAAAATTGCAATTTTTTCTAGATTTTGGGTGACTTTGGTATTTTTTTATACATAAAAATACATTTTTTTTTACTCCATTTTACCAGTGTCATGAAGTACAATATGTGACGAAAAAACTATCTCAGAATGGCCAGGATAAGTAAAAGCGTTTTAAAGTTATCTCCACATAACGTGACACTGGTCAAATAGGGCTGTGTCCTTAAGGGGTTAATGATCACCTTGGATGATCACAAAAAAAAATTACAGTTTTTTCTATGAAAAATTATCCAGGCAATCACTTTTGGTCTGTTCACAATAAAGCAACGACCTTATCATCTGGGGTGTGCCAACATTGCCAACACACTTATAGAGGTGATCGCTTTATTGTAAGATGCAAGCCCCTTCACCACAACAAAGTAACGATCACGAAGGGGAATTGGCACATGTATGTGCCTTTTTTTTTGTTTTGTTTTTGCAGCTACAGTGCAGCTCCAGAGGCCAGAAAAATTAGGCACTTGAAAAATTTTGTACTGTTGCAGCCGCTGCTATAGCAGCGGCCGGAAGAATTGATGTTTTCCAGGCAGAAAGTGTACTAAAACATTACGGCTTGAACCCTAGTTGGTGGCAGAGAAGTCACGCAAGTCATCCGGCATGCAGGGATTAAATACTGCAGCGTGGGGACAATTTTTAGCCCAAGGCATCTAATCAGGCCTTTTTTAGTCAAATGCCTCCCCCACTGTCAGTCCCTTTGGTCTCCATGCCTCAATCATCTTAATCAAGGTGAGGTAATCTTCTAGACTTTTTTGACCTAGGCGACTTCTCTTTCAGTGACAATACCTCCTGCTGCGCTGAAGGTCTTTTCTGACTGGACACTTTAAGCGGAGCAGGCCAGAAGTTCTATCGCAAATTGGGATAGCTCAGGCCACAGGTCAAGCCTGCACACCCAGTAGTTAAGGGGTTCATCGCTCCTCAGAGTGTCGATATCTGCAGTTAAGGCGAGGTAGTCTGCTACCTGTCGGTCGAGTCGTTCTCTGAGGATGGACCCCAAAGGGCTGTGGTGAAGCGTAGGACTTAAAAAGCTCTGCATGTCCTCCATCAACAACACGTCTGTAAAGCGGCCTGTCCTTGCCAGTGTGGTCATGCTAGGAGGAGGATTACTTTCACCTCTTCCCCTGTTAGATTCCCGTTGTGCTGTGACATCACACTTATACACTGTGTAAAGCATACTTTTTAACTTGTTTTGGAACTGCTGCATCCTTTCCGACTTCCGGTAATTTGGTAACATTTCAGCCACTTTATGCTTATACCGGGGGTCTAGTAGCGTGGCCACCCAGTACATGTCGTTCTCCTTCAGCCTTTTTATATGAGGGTCCCTCAACAGGCATGACACCATGAAAGTCCCCATTTGCACAAGGTTGGATGCCGAGCTACTCATGTCCCGTTTCTCGTCCTCACTGATCTCATTGAAGGTATGTTCTTACCCCCAGCCACGTACAACACCACGGGTCCCAGATAGGTGACAACGAGCACCCTGGGATGAGGTCGATGATGTTGCCTTGGGTTTGACTGACCAGGTTTGTCACCTCCGCAAAAGAACGCATGAGCCTACAGCCATTGTGCATGAGCGTTCAGTAACGTGGCCAAAAATATCCAGCTCCACAGAGGCTGTCCTCTTTTTTTAAATTAAAAAAATCTGTTCTTACTAGTTTAATCTCTGTTTCGTCCCCTATCAGTGGTCAGTCCTCTTCCTTCCAATTTGGGGCACTGCGCGTGCACCGTGCAATGTATTTTGCCAACAATACAAATAGTGTGAACTACTATTCTTACCATTTTAATCTTTGTTAAGTCCCCTATCAGGGGACGTGTATTGAATTGAATCCTTGCATGGGGAGATAGAGAAAAAAGCTTGCTCTGTCCGCTTCCTTCAAATTTTGGGCACTTGCAATGGAATTTTCCACTAATGCAACTAGTGTTAACTAAGTACTATTCCTATCAGTTTAATCTCCGTTTTGTCCCTTATCAGGGCCAGGGCCGGTGTAGTGAAGAGATTTTTGGAATCGGAAGATGGAAAAAGACCCATGCTCGGTCCGCTTCGTTTGAATTTTAGGTCACTGCGCATGTGCCGTGCAATGTACTGTGCCACCCTATATGAGTGGTAGGCAGTGGGCACAGTACAGTCTGTGGGCCTGAGACACACTGGCAGGCAACTGCAATTATATTAACGGGTAAAAGTTAAATGACTTTTTTATCTGCAAGGTACTGTGCCACCCTATATGAGTGGTGTGCACACAGTACAGTCTGTGGGCCTGCGGTCTCTCACACACGGGCAGGCAACTGCAATATATATATATATATATATATATAAAAAATTTTTATAAAAGCAGACTGATGTACCAGCCCTAAAAAAGGCTTTTTGGGGTGCTGTCAGGACGCTGTCCATACAGCAGATGGCCCCTTTCACACGAGCGAGTTTTCCGTGCAGGTGCAATGCTTGACGTGAACGCATAGCATCCGCACTGAATCCTGACCCTTTCATTTCAATGGGTCTGTGTACATGAGCGTTTTTTTCACTCATCACTTGTGCGTTGCGTGAAAATCGCAGCATGTTCTAAATTCAGTTTCATTAAAAGTAGATATTTATACTATGTATGGACACCAGATTTGGTGACCTAGAACATGGATTTGGTCACAAAAATTCACAAATGCAGTATTAGACTGTTATAAATTGGAAATAGTTATTTAAACGACAAATGCACAACAGTTTTTTCGGCCTAAAACACGGCTTTTTTCAATTAAACCTCAAAATGCAGTTTTTGACTGCTGTACATTAACAGTAGATATTTATACTACGTATGGACACCAGATTTGGGGACCCAGAACACGGATTTGGTCACCAAAATTTACAAATGCAGTATTAGACTGTTATAATTTGGAAATAATCATTTAAACGACAGATGCACAACAATTTTTTCGGCCTAAAACACGTCTTTTTTCAATTAAACCTCAAAATGCATTTTTTTACTGCTGTAAATTTAAATTAGATATTGATAAAGTGTATGTACAACTGCTTTGTGAAGCAAGAATATTGCTTTTTTCACACAAAAAAGAATAATGCACTATTTCTCTGCTGTAATGTGAAATCGGAATTTAAGCGGTGTATTTCAAGATGCTCTGTGGATCAGGATTATTACTCTTTTGTCAAAAAAATACACTTATGCTGTATTTCACAGCAGCAATGTAAAATAGGTGGGGGTATTTCAGACTGTTTGGTGGACATAACATTTTTTTCTATAAAAAACAAAGAAGCACTATTTCCATGCAGAAATATAAAATATGTCGTTGGACGGTGTATGCAGGACTGTTTTGTGGACAAGAAATACGGGTTTTCCCCCAAAATTACACGGATTCTCTATTTCACCGCAGAAATGTCAAATATATATTTTGGTGGTGTAAAATAGGCTTGGTGATGATGCACTATTTGGTAGCTGAAATGGAATATACGGTTTAGTGCATAGTATACAAAAGTGCTCTGTGGCACCACAGAGCCTAGGCTAGACAAATGGACTGTTTTCTGCCCTAGAGGCTGGTTTTAATCAGAGTAAGTATAATACTAAACTTGCATTCATAGTACCTACTAATAGCCATCTGGCTCCACGAAGAGTACACAGTGGGCTCAGCATGCATGTTGGTACCTGTGTCCCTGGATCTAATGGAGGCTGTTATGGCATTAAAAAGGGTTTATAAGCACAGTGGATACATCATGCATGCTGGGCCCGCACTCCCTGGATTTTATGTGGCTGTCATGGCCCATAACAGGTAGGATTTAGCGTTAGGACCACTTATAGAAGCGGTCTTGGCATGGCAAGTGGCTTATTACTTTTTCATCAAAATGTACACTAACGCCTCTGATAACTTCTAGTATAGAGGCAGGGCAGAGTGCTGTTGCATTTCTGTGTTTGTATGTATATTTTGTAGACAAATGGACTATGTCACGGCTTTTGTCACCAAAATTCACAAATGCAGTTTTTCACTGCTGTAAATTAAATATAGGTATGTACAACTGCTTTGTGAATTTGCCTTTTTTCACACACAAAAAGAATAATGCACTATTTCTCAGCTGTAATGTGAAATTGGTATTTAGGCGGTATATTTCAAAATGCTTTGTGGATCAGGATTTCCACTTTTTTTGTCCAAAAAATACACTTATGCTGTATTTCACAGCAGCAATGTAAAATAGGTCGTTGTAATGGGTATTTCAAACTGTTTGGTGGACCTTGAATAACGTTTTTTTTTCTATAAAAAACAAAGAAACACTATTTCCATGCAGAATTATAAAATATGTAAATGGACGGTGTATGCAGAACTGTTTTCTGGACAAGAAATAATTTTTTTGCGCCAAAATTACACAGATTCTCTATTTCACCGCAGAAATGTCAAATATATATTTTGATGGTGTAAAATAGGCTTGGTGGATCAGATGACCACTTATTTTAACTAGAAATACACTGATGCATTATTTGGTAGCTGAAATGGAAAATTCGGTTTAGTGAATGGTATACAAAAGTGCTCTGTGGCACCACAGAGCCCAGGCTAGACAAATAGACTATGTCACCCCTTAAACATACAAAAGGCAATATAGGGGACTTGAGCAGCCAGAAAAAAAAGGTTAGTTTCCTTCACTGAGCTACAAAATAGGATTAGGCTGATGTCCCTGGCAGGCTGGCAGACATGCAGTACACTGCAGTGCCTAAAATGGCCGCCGACCCCACCTCAGTAACAGATGGATTACAAAAAAAATCTCCCTGGCAGTGGCTAGGTACACAAATGTTGAATTGCTGAGGCTCCCTCCCTCTCTATGTGCTGTATCTTGTGGATTAAAGTTGCACAGGTTCTTCAGATTTCTGCCCTATTCTGTCCCTGATTGCGGCACCAGCATCCTCTCCCTAAGCTCAAATCAGCAGAGTGATGTGCGGCATTACGTGACTCCAGCTTATAAAGAGGCTGGGTCACATGCTGTACTCAGCCAATGGCAGCCATGCAATTAGTAGGCATGGCTGTGATGGCTTCTTAGGGCAAGAAGTAAAACGCTTGCTGATTGGCTGCTGTACAGCCCTTCAGAAAGCGGGAATAAATCGCCGAACAACGGACCCGAACCCGAACTTTTGGGAAAATGTTCGGGTTGGGGTCCGTGTCCCGAACACCCCAAAATTCGGTGCGAACCCGAACTATACAGTTCGGGTTCGCTCAACACTAGTGGTAAAATCTTTATTGACATATTTCGGTGGAAAAACAAATTTTATTCAGCGTTCAGCGTTGCAGTTATATGTGCTAAAACCTTTAGTGACGTATTTCGGTAGAAAAAACTAAATATATTCAGCGTGAACTGTTGCAGGTATATGTGGCAAAACCTTTAGTGACGTATTTCGGTCGAAAAACTGATTTTATTCAGCGTTAAGCATTGTAGTAATATGCAGTAAAATCTTTAGTGACGTATTTCGGTTGAAAAACTAATTTTATTCAGCGTTCAGCTCCGCAGTTAAATGTGGTAAAATATTTTGTGACGTATTTTGGTCAAAAAACAAAATGTGTTCAACGTTCAGAGCTGCAGTTATATGTGGTAAAATCTTTATTGACGTATTGCTGTCGAAAAACAAATTTTATTCAGCGTTCAGCGCTGTAGTTATGTGCAGTAAAATCTCCATGATGTCTCCATGATAAATCTGCAGCGTAGGGGCCCTGTGTGGCTTCTACACACTTTCATAATAATCCTTCAGCGGGGCGAATAGATGCCGGATAACCGGGACGCTCCATGATCTTCCCAGGAGCTGCTGTCGGGACCAGCGGGGAATCTGAAGACCCTTTCCATCTCCGTGCTCAGTTATATTGGGCAGATTAGATGGGCCAAATGGTTCTTATCTGCCGACACATTCTATGTTTCTATGTATATGTGGTAAAATTTTTATTGATGTATTTTGGTGGAAAAACAAATTTTATTCAGCGTTCAGCTCTGTAGTAATATGCGGTAAAATCTTTTGTGACTTATTTCGGTTGAAAAACAAATTGTATTCAGCATTCAGCGCTGCAGTTATATGTGGTAAAATCTTTATTGAAGTATTTTGATCAAAAAACAAAATTAATACAGTGGTCAGACTGCGGTTATAAAATCTTTAGTTAAGTATCTTGATGAACTTTGCAACTCTTCCAGGCTCAAAGCTATCTTGACGCTTTGAATTCTCATTGCCTGTAGCTACTAGAGGCCTGTTCATGCCAGGCAGGTTCCCCTAGGTATCTTGGTCGATTGTCACTCTGTCATTGTGCCATTCTGTGGCTTCCTCATGATGCTGCCAACTCCAGTCTCGGAAATTGTGCCACTTTGTGGCCAACTCATGCTGCTGCCACCTCCAGATTCTGTCATTGTGCCACTCTGTGGCCTACTCATGCTGCTGCCACCTCCACACTCTGTCATTGTGATATTCTGTGGCTTCCACATTCTGTTGCCACCTCCACACTCTGTCATTGTGCTACTCTGTGGCCTCCTCTTGGTGCTGCTGCTGCCACCTCCTGACTTTGTCATTATTCCAACCTGTGGCCTACTAATGCTGCTGCCACCTCCAGACTCTGTCATTGTGCCACTCTGTGTCCTCCTCCTGATGCTGCTGCTGCAAACACCTCCAGACCCTGTCATTGTGGCACTCTGCGGCCTTCTCATGGTGCTGCCACCTCCAGACTCTGTTGTTGTGCCACTCTGTGGCCTACTCATGCTGCTGCCACATCCAGACTCTGTCATTGTGGCCATTTGGTGGCCTTCTTCTAATGCTGCTGCTGCCGCCACCTACGGACCCTATCATTGTGCCACTCAGTGGCCTCCTCATACTGCTTTCACCTCCAGACCCTGTCATTGGGCCACTCTGTGGTCTCCTCATGCTGCCTCCACCTCCCCACTATGTCATAGGTCCACTCTGTGGACTTCTCTTGCTGTTTCCACCCTTCCCACTTCATGACTGGTCCACTATTTTGGCTTTCGGCCTGGCTGACATCATCATTTCTTTGACACTTCTTGTGATCTGTCAGAAGAAAGAAAAAATGAGACGCATAACTGATCCTGCCTGTGTAGCAGCTTTAAGGCCTGTATGGTCCCATTATTGGCTTGTGGTTTGGTAGCCAAAAGCAGGAGTGTGTAGAAAACACAGAAGACATGCAAATATTCAATTCACGTGTCATCTCTGTTTTAGATCCACTCCTGTTTTTTTTTGCCTTTAGCAATACTGATGGGTTATTGAGCAAATGCTGACCGAGTGAAGGTGTATGCTGCACAGACATGATCCATTTTTTTGGGTAATTGTTCTGACAGATCAGAGAATGGGGAAAATTAATCAGTGACGTCAACACAAACGTACTGCTGACACCCTCTCCACTCTGTCAGGGGGGGCTGTACTTGTATAAGCACTTAATAGAACAGGTTCTGTAGACATCTATGTGGAATTAGCTGACGAGGGTGTAAAAGGACTGCGCTTCTTCTTGATGCTAACATCGACCTGTAAGTTCATACTTCAGTTATTTGGTTAGTTTTGGCCTCTTGACTGCCCAAATAGGTGAAGTGTGCAGTGATTCTAAGAGCGACCCCTGTCATCTGCATGTCATACTGACTCATAAAATTATTACACTACCACAGCAGACTCCCTATGCATGTTACTGCAAGGCACAGTGTCCTACACCCCTATAAGGTCTCTCAGCAGCCTGGAAATAGACATTTTTTAACGCTATTCGCCGCAAATAAATTCGGATTGAAGCAAATTTTTTCGGAAAATAGGGCGAACCAGCCGAATCAAATTTTTTAAAAAATTTGCTTATCTCTAATGGCCATGGTGAAAACAACGTGGGAATCGGAAGGCGGAGGCAGAGTGGGCAGTTTAAAGGACCAGGTATTTCTAAATCTTCTGATTCAGGGGCAATGCTGATTTTTACAGGAAAAACACGGAAAATTGGCTATTTTTCATTCCATCCTGCCTCCTATTCATAAATCAGAGTTTTCCTTCAGTGCAGAGGCTGGCGCTCATTGGTTATTACCACCTCCTGCCCCCCAGTTATAGTAGCTGTATAATAACCAGTAAGTACTTTTCCTCACTTTAATAACCAGGCCAGAACAGACACTTCAGGCCTGGTTATCTCACGTGGTGGTTCAAACGTTTAGAACTTTTTTATGCTTTATGTGTTGGGATTACCAAAATAATTTTTGCAACAATTTTTTACTTGACACATAGGGTCCTATAATTTATTTTTTAGTTTTATTTGGGAGAAAACTGTACAAAAGTATTTTTTTCAAACTACATCTCCTTATTCTTTAAATATGCAAAGTGACACCAAAATACATTATTATAATTAGTTCCCAATTTTGTATCAGTCATTTTTAGCTTCTATGGTGACAGGGGTGCGGAAGCAGGTGGACCAGTCTGATGGGATTCTTGCTGCTGGACTCTTTCCATTAGAAAACGGAGTGTGGTGTTTAACAAGCAGGGTATGCTCAACCCATATGCAGTTGTGCATGTATATAGGGGAGCACATCCTGCACTTGTAGTCCGTTGCTAGGGGCAATCAACAGCAAAAAATGCATACAATGGAAGATGCCAGCAACGGACTACAAGTACCACAATAACCATCCTAAATACAATAACGATAATGTGGATGTGGAGAACAATCAGAAACATAACCATAGCAAAGGCAGGTGCACTCTGCGGCAATACTAAACCCTCACACAGATGTTAAAATTGAGAGGTTAGTTTGACACATCCTACTAGGAGGACATGTCTTAAGCTCGGACACCACGTCAAGGTCTCTCAAGTAGCCCGAGACCCTACCACTCAACCTACCTGTGCCGTATGGGCGATACCAGGGGCCGTTGGGCATTACGGGAGAGTAAGGCCTGACTCACAAACACCTCACCAGTGACCTCCAGCATGTAACCATGCTTGCAATGGGAGGTGCCTGTGAGCTCCATCCTCGACCGACTGATATGGCCCAGAGCCTCCCAGGTGCACCTAAATGTAGCCTGCAGATGAAAAGCAGGCACATTTAAATTGGAGTTTATACACCTCCAAACATATTATGCAAACCATTAGAAAATGTGGTGTGGTGTTTAACAAGCAGGGTATGCTAAACCCATATGTAGTTGTGCATGTATATAGGGAGCACATCCTGCACTTGTAGTCCGTTGCTAGGAGCAATCAACAGCAAAGAATTCATACAATGGAAGATGCCAGCAACGGACTACAAGTACCACAATAACCATCCTACATACGATAACGACAATGTGGATGTGGAGAACAATCAGAAACATAACCATAGCAAAGGCAGGTGCACTCTGCGGCAATACTAAACCCTCACACTGATGTTAAAATTGAGAGGTTAGTTCGACACATCCTACTAGGAGGACATGTCTTAAGCTCGGACACCACGTCAAGGTCTCTCAAGTAGCCCGAGACCCTACCACTCAACCTACCTGTGCCGTATGGGCGATACCAGGGGCCGTTGGGCATCACGGGAGCGTAAGGCCTGACTCACAAACGGCTCACCAGTGACCTCCAGCATGTAACCATGCTTGCAATGGAGTGAGGTGCCTGTGAGCCCCACCCGAGACCGGCTGATATGGCCCAGAGCCTCCCAGGTGCACCTGAATGTAGCCTGTAGATGAAAAAGCAGCACATTTAAATTGGAGTTTATACACCTCCAAACATATATACAAACATTAGAAAACGGAGTGTGGTGTTTAACAAGCAGGGTATGCTCAACCCATATGCAGTTGTGCATGTATATAGGGAGCACATCCTGCACTTGTAGTCCGTTGCTAGGGGCAATCAACAGCAAAAATGCATACAATGGAAGATGCCAGCAACGGACTACAAGTACCACAATAACCATCCTAAATACAATAACGATAATGTGGATGTGGAGAACAATCAGAAACATAACCATAGCAAAGGCAGGTGCACTCTGCGGCAATACTAAACCCTCACACAGATGTTAAAACTGAGAGGTTAGTTTGACACATCCTACTAGGAGGACATGTCTTAAGCTCGGACACCACGTCAAGGTCTCTCAAGTAGCCCGAGACCCTACCACTCAACCTACCTGTGCCGTATGGGCGATACCAGGGGCCGTTGGGCACTACGGGAGAGTAAGGCCTGACTCACAAACACCTCACCAGTGACCTCCAGCATGTAACCATGCTTGCAATGGGAGGTGCCTGTGAGCTCCATCCGCGACCGACTGATATGGCCCAGAGCCTCCCAGGTGCACCTAAATGTAGCCTGCAGATGAAAAGCAGGCACATTTAAATTGGAGTTTATACACCTCCAAACATATTATGCAAACCATTAGAAAATGTGGTGTGGTGTTTAACAAGCAGGGTATGCTAAACCCATATGTAGTTGTGCATGTATATAGGGGAGCACATCCTGCACTTGTAGTCCGTTGCTAGGAGCAATCAACAGCAAAGAATTCATACAATGGAAGATGCCAGCAACGGACTACTAGTACCACAATAACCATCCTACATACGATAACGACAATGTGGATGTGGAGAACAATCAGAAACATAACCATAGCAAAGGCAGGTGCACTCTGCGGCAATACTAAACCCTCACACTGATGTTAAAATTGAGAGGTTAGTTCGACACATCCTACTAGGAGGACATGTCTTAAGCTCGGACACCACGTCAAGGTCTCTCAAGTAGCCTGAGTAACTCCTCCTAGTAGGATGTTTCGAACTAACCTCTCAATTTTAACATCAGTGTGAGGGTTTAGTATTGCCGCAGAGTGCACCTGCCTTTGGTATGGTTATGTTTCTGCTGGACTCTTTCCACTAAATCCTTCACTAAATGAGCAATGCCTTCCATCTGTGAGGCTAAAGCTGCCCTGGCATCTAAAAATAATGCAGGTTCCAAGTCTTATTGAAGCTAGTGATAATGTAACGCCTGTTGGTAGGGGCAGACACGGACATTGAGCCCTAAGGCTAGTACCCAGTCCACTTTCCCTACCTACTTGTAGTACAAACCCTAGATAGATAGTCTGCAACGGGTCGACGGTCCCTAGGCTTTGTAAGTGCAGAGACGGACTAACAAACAAAAACAGGCAAACACAATACCTGAGTCGTCAGAATTGTGTCAACCAGAGAGGCTATTCAATATCAAAACATGAGACAGAGAGTGGTCAGAAGACAAGATGGGTTTAGAGACAAAGAAGAATCAATGAACAATGCAGGAACAGGGAACAAGGAACCTAGCTAGTCATCCAAACAAAGACTATCAGTGGCACTGGTATTTGGCCAGGAAAAGATTTAAATAGAGTGTCTTGTCCCTGGATCAGACCCTGATTGGTCTATTCACTCAGTGTTCCATCAGTCAGAAACTCTAGCACACAGGTTTAGAGCAGCTGAGCAATCAGCACACTATTACTCTCTCCCATGACACGCCCACTGCCGGAAGAAACAGAGCATTGCATCCTGTTGTTAAGGATGTGATCACATCACCAGAGGGAGTGGTTCAGAAGCACGTCTCTCCTGGCGCGGCCGTGACGAGGCTGAGGATCGCTGTATTGGAGCCCAGCCAGCTAGGTTTTTTACAGATCTTTATTAAGTAACAGTTCTATACCATACAAAACCGTCCCATAAAATCACACAAAAAGCAAAAATCGTGTGAAGCGCATTAGGAGAGTGCCATGATAAGTAATCTCTATACTATCCCCCATAATGATACATAAATGCACAACTGGAAAATCACTGAGCCAGTAGTATCACAACTAGGGATGAGCGAACACGAACTGGATAGGGTGTCATGGCTGATCATCATCATCATCCTCTTGCTCCTCCAACCTCAAATCAGATTCCTCCTCCAATGGCAGGACCTCATTCTAATCCTCATTGTGGGTCCCCAACACCTAAATGGAGGAAAGTAAAATGTGCTCTTCTTCCTCTTTCGTCCCTCCTAGGGATGTGCGAACCCGAACTGTATAGTTCGGGTTCGTACCGAATTTTGGGGTGTTCGGGAAAGGGACCCGAACCCGAACCCGTTGTTCGGTGATTTCTTCCCGCTTTCTGAAGGGCTTCACAGCAGCCAATCAGCTAGCGTTTTACTTCTTGCCCTAAGAAGCCATCACAGCCATGCCTACAAATGGCATGGCTGTGATTGGCCGAGTGCAGCATGTGACCCAGCCTCTATTTAAGCTGAAGTCACGTAGCGCCGCACGTCACTCTGCTCTGATTAGTGTAGGGATAATGAAGTGATCGACCTACAGCTGTGAATTATTCAACTTCTGCTAGTTAATTGCTCACTGGTTTTTAGGCTGCACGGAGCGTTTTTCTGTCACTTTTTTCTGGGGTGATCGGTGGCCATTTTGTGTCTTGTGGTGCACCAGCACAAGCTGCCACCAAGTCCATCAATCCGTCAATACTAGGTTTTTTTTGTTTGCTATATACCATATCAGGGGCTTGGCTGTGCTTATTGTCACCCCTAGAAACTCAGGATAGAAATTTCTATATTTTATTGAGGGGTTAAATTCAATTGCCAAAATAGCAATCCCCTAAATCTGGTGTTCCAGCTGTGGCTAGCCAAGGGTAATACTGTCTGCTGTCTGGCAAAGGATAGATTTTTTTCTGTGGTGAAATTCAATTGTCGAAATAGTGATACCGTAAATCAGTGGTTTCAGTTTTGGCTGGCCAAGTTTAATAATGTCCGGCAAAGGATATATTATTTTCTGGGGTGAAATTCTGTTGCAAAAATAGATGTACCGTAAATCTGGTGTTCCAGCTGTGACTAGACAAGTTTAATAGTGTCCGGCAAAGGGTAGATTTTGTTCTGGGGTGAAATTATATTGCCAAAATAGCAATCCCCTAAATCTGGTTTCCCAGCAGTGGCTGGCCAAGTTTAATAGTGTCCGTCAAAGGATATATTTTTTTCTGAGGTGAAATTCAATTGCCCAAATAGTAATACCATAAATCAGTGGTTTCAGCTTTGGCTGGACAAGTTTAATAATGTCCGGCAAAGGATATATTATTTTCTGGGGTGAAATTCTGTTGCAATAATAGAAATACCATAAATCTGGTGTTCCAGCTGTGACTGGAGAAGTTTAATAGTGTCCGTCAAAGGATATATTATTTTCTGGGGTGAAATTCTGTTGTAAAAATAGAAATACCTCTAATCTGTTGTTCCAGCTGTGACTGGACAAGTTTCATAGTGTCCGTCAAAGGATATATTATTTTCTGGGGTGAAATTATATTGCCAAAATAGTAATCCCCTAAATCTGCTGTCCCAGCAGTGGCTGGCCAAGTTTAAAAGTGTCCGGCAAAGGATATATTTTGTTCTGGGGTGAAATTCAATAGCCAAAATAGCAATCCCCTAAATCTGGTGTCCCAGCAGTGGCTGGCCAAGTTTAATAGTGTCCGGCAAAGGATATTTTTTATTCTGGGGTTAAATTCAATTGCCCAAATAGCAATACCATAAATCAGTGGTTTTAGCTGTGGCTGTCCAAGTTTAATAGTGTCCTGCAAAGGATATATTATTTTCTGGGGTGAAATTCAGTTGCAAAAATAGAAATGCCGTACATCTAGTGTTCCAGCTGTGACTGGACAAGTTTAATAATGTCCGTTAAAGGATATATCATTTTCTGGGGTGAAATTCAGTTGCAAAAATAGAAATACCATAAATCTGGTGTTCCAGCTGTGAATGGACAAATTTCATAGTGTCCAGCAAAGGGTAGATTTTGTTCTGGGGTGAAATTCAGTTGTAAAAATAGAAATACCGTAAATTTGGTGTTCCAGCTGTGACTGGACAAGTTTAATAGTGTCCGTCAAAGGATATATTATTTTCTGGGGTGAAATTCAGTTGCAAAAATAGAAATACCGTAAATCTGGTGTTCCAGCTGTGACTGGACAAGTTTAATAATGTCCGTTAAAGGATATATCATTTTCTGGGGTGAAATTCAGTTGCAAAAATAGAAATACCGTAAATCTGGTGTTCCAGCTGTGACTAGACAAGTTTCATAGTGTCCGGCAAAGGGTAGATTTTGTTCTGGGGTGAAATTATATTGCCAAAATAGCATTCCCCTAAATCTGGTGTCCCAGCAGTGGCTGGCAAAGTTTAATAGTGTCCGGCAAAGGATAGATTTTGTTCTGGCATGAAATTCAATTGCCAAAATAGCAATACCGTTAATCAGTTGTTCCAGCTGTGGCTGGCCAAGTTTAAAACTGTCCGGCAAAGGATAGATTTTAAATTGTTGGGTGAAATATTACCATTTTTGCCAGGTACAAACCCCTGCACTGCATAACTGACAGGGAACTTACAATTGGCGGTTACATTTTTGCATGAAATAAAGCCTTTTTGGGCTGTGAAGCCAAAGGTAGTCGCCAATAACTGTTTTTTTATTATTTATTTTTTAAAATAATTTAGTGTAGACCCCAAAACATTGGGAAAATATAAAAAATAAAACAAAGTGTAAGTGCACGGTAGTATGACAGTGGTTGGGTGAGGCCGGTATACATGTCTATTCTGCATAAGGTACAAACAAGTCCTGTGGGATCCATACCTGGTTCTTTTTAATAAACGAAAGCTTGCCCAAATTGTCTGCGGACAGGCAGCTGCGCTTGTCTGTGATAATGTCACCAGCCATGCTAAACACACGTTCAGACAATACAGTGGCTACAGGGTAGGCCAGCACCATCAAGGCGTAAAGGGCAACCTCAGGAGTCAGGACATGTGCCCAATTTGATGACCCAGAAGTTGAATGGGGCACACCCAGTGGCGTAGCTAGAAATGATTGGGCACCACAGCAAATTTTTGAATGGGGTCCACCTCCCCCAGTAATTTTTGCGCAAACCCCTTCCTTTCATGCCGCTATGCCTGTGGCTACTAAAGATTGCTCTCTCAGACCAGGCCCAGCAGCTGTTCCATTCACTTTCTACACTGTCTATACTGCCACTGTATATATTTCATTGTATAATACTGTTAGTCCTCCTCCTCCTCCTGGATGGGCCCTTTCTAGGTCACGGCCCCAAAGCAGTTGCTTCCCCTTCTTCCCCTGTAGCTATTCACCTAGGCAGACCCATCAGTCAGTACGTGTACTGTTCCACCATGTTGCTGAAATGCTGCCTCCTGCTAAGATGTTCCAGATCTGCTGGTGGTGCAGGTTGTTGTGGCGTGATGACAAAGCTTTTCCACATTTTTCCCATGCTAACCCTGCCTTCTGAGGTGTTGCTGGTGACCCAGCTGCATTGGCAAATTCTTCCTCCTCCTCCTCTGCCTTCACCTTGTGCTTCCACTGAGTCCCCGGTGTCAGCTGTGAATGCCATCAGCAGCGTGTCTACTAGCGGGCTCATCTTTCTATTACACTCCAGTGAGGGAATTTGGGACGGCATGTTTTCCTTGTAACGGGGATGCAGCAGGGTGGCCACCCAGTAATCAGCAAAAGTTAGAATGTGGCATTAACTGGGCGGTCGTTGCGCAGGCACTGCAGCATGTAGTCGCTCATGTCTGCCAGGCTCCCCAGAGGCAAGGACAAGCTATCCTCTTTGAGGGAGGTATATCGTCTGTGTCCTCTGTATCCCCCAGCGTTCCTCCTACTCCTCTTCCTCATCCTCCAGAACTGTGCCCTGGCTGGACAATTGTGTTCCAGGCCAGAGCCTATGTTGGTGCAGATACCCACCCTCCGAGCCACTTGTATTTGGTTGGCCTTAAGTTAAGAATAAGGCGTGTATATAGTTTTGTTTCTATATATAGTAAGTTTAGCTGCATTATAGTTATTTTAATATGTTTTTAAGAAAATTTGTAAATAGTTTGTTAATGGTTTGAGTGAAAGAGGGGGTGGGGGTGTTGTGTGTGTTCTATTAACTGAATTGATTTTCACTGTCTGGTGTTTAGGAATTTCTGCACCCCAAATTCAGCACATGTGGCAGGCAGGGGATGTGTGTCAAACCGGCTAGGCCCAGACCTAGTTATTTCGCCCATTAGCGCACAACACCAGGCCGGGCTGGAGGCTCAGTAGCACCAACCAATGGTCGGTCTGTTGTTTCATGTCTGTCCACAGCTCCTGCGCAGTGCGAGGGTTGTCCCACAAACACACAAGTTTTAAACAACCTGCTGTCGTTTCCCCCTGGCTGTGCTGCTGTGGGTGGTAAAGGTGTTACGCTGAGTGGATGAGGAGGAGGTAGAGAAGGAGGAAGCCGAGGAGGAGGTAACAGGATACAAAGAGAAATGCCCAGCAATTTTCGGGGTGAAAGGGCATTCGCAAAAATGCTATCTGCCTTTGGGCCAGCCGCTACATTTACCCACTGTGTTGTTGGTCATGTGGACGTTGCCACAGATAGCGTTGCGCAGTGCACACTTGATTTTGTCTGCCACTTGGTTGTACATGGAAGGGATGGCTCGCCTGCAAAAGTAGTGGTGGCTGGGATACACGTACTGTGGGATAGCCACTGCCATAAGGTTTTTAAACTGTACACCAGACAGAATGACAGCATTTCAAAGGACCAGGAAGTTTGAAATAAGGCATTCAGAGCCGTGGGTAGGGGGGTACTTCCTCTTTCTATTTCTTTTTCTCTCCAGTGTTTGGGAGATGGACAGCTGATAGCTGAACACTTCCATGGGATTTAGTGGAGATGCTTGGTGACAATGACAGATGTGGTGGCATTGCTGCCACATCCTCTGTTTGCTGGGTGACAGGTGCAACTGTCACTCACTTGGGCTCAAGTTTAGAATGTTTATTTATTATTTTTCTGTATTTTATGTTATTTTAAGTCATTTCCTTATTCACATATGTTTGCAGGGCATTTGCCTACATTTTGATACCTTTTGCAGCCCTCTAGCCCTTTCCTTGGCTATTTTACAGCCATTTAAGTGCCCAAAAGTTCGGGTCCCCATTGACTTCAATGGGGTTCAGGTGAAGTTCGGGTCGAGTTCGGATCCCGAACCCGAACATTTTCGGGAAGTTCGCCGAACATCTCGAACCCAAACATCCAGGTGTTCGCTTAACTTTAATCACAACCAATGCAAATACAACACGAGGCAATATATGTGTGAATAGTATATAATGTAGAAAATAAACAAAACCCAAATAGCCCAGAGAGGGGGAAACTAGAAGAAACTTACCTTCTACCTTCATTCCTCTCTAGGCTACTTGGGTTTTCTATATTTTCTACATTTTATATTATTCAAGTAAGTATTGCCTTGTGTCTAATTTGCATTGATTGTAATACTACTGGCCCTATGGCTTCCCAGTTGTGTATTCATGTATCATTATAGGGGATAGGTATGGGAAGTACTTAACATGGCACTCTCCCATGATTTTTGGGGGCACTTTTGTATGGTATAGGACTGTTACTCAATAATGATTTTTTTTGTTTACTTTTAGGTGTGCTCACTGTTTGTAGCCATACATCTTTTCTCTTTTTGGTTTTATCCAGAGCATAGGTTATCAATATCAATTACTGAATAAACCCTTTAAGAATAACAAACAGTATTTTTGAGGTGCACATTAGGTTAGTCATTTAGGTAAGAGAAGGCATACCCTCTTGGAAACAATATAAGGTTTGCTGCTTTTAATTACTTGATATGTGGCATGAAAGTTAATTTTCTAACATGATGTTCTACACCAAAACAAAGCATTACATTTAAAAGAAATACATTTAAAATATCACAATGAATCCATGTCTATAACCTTGAGCACTTGTCTAGGAAAATTGGAGTGTGATGTACAGTGCCTGGACTCAAGAGACAGCACACCCTGAAGAACAAAGGAGGTTGATTAATATATTCAATATAATTTAAAAGTAAAAAAAAAACAATATGAACCTCACAGAGTTCTGCGATAAAATAGAAATTAAGTGTCATTATGCTTGATGAGTTATTGTGTCATTTAGATTTCAATACAAAGAATCTAGTGAATCACTTCCCTGGTGATGTCTTTTTTAAAAGTTAATAATTGCTTTTAAAACGATGGCGTTTTACATGTGATTTGCTGCTGACACTTGGAACACAGGCCACAAAATGTTATTAAATGGCATTTAATGGCATTTAGGTAACAAGCCATTGAAGAGTAATCTTTTCCAACATTTTGTTAGAATTAGGTTAGATTCTTGACATTATCAATGCAATATTACACTTACTGATATATTTGCCACCGTTATTCACGTTTTCACCTTTAGACTTAAATCCATTTGTATTTAGGATGAAAGTTATTCCATTGTACTTGGACAATACAGTTGATAACGCTAGAGCTTAATGCTGGGTTGAGTTTGTGTTTCATTACATCGTTATGTTGGATGGGAAGATATTGAGGCTGGCTTCTACTATCACCTGAAGCACTGCAAATGTACCAGAAAATACAATGAATGGATGAAGGACAGACCATTAGAACAAATCAAACTGCAATATCAAAAAAGAAGGTTTTAGAAGTAGTGATGTTCTCTGTTTCCAGTACAGAAAGGGAAACCCTGACAGGTGTCTTAAGCATCTAAAGACTAGTGAATGCTTTGCTTTCAGTATTTTTATGTGGATTTGAACTTTACATTTTTAGGAACACAATTTGTTCAGTGTTAACTGTACATTTTTGTAAGGTTTTGCAGTAGGCACCATATTATTTTACCAGTCCTGAAAAAAAATCAATCTTAGCTTAAGAATCCACACATAACTGTATAAGGCAGCATCAAATATATAGTAGCCTACTATTGTTGAATAAGATAAGATTAAAGCTACAGTAGGTCTGGAACTTTTATTATGGCAAATAAAAACTTACTGCAAAAGCAATTCAAAGACACATAACTAAATTAATCATAGATAGGAGTAGAGTTGAGCGAACACCTGGAAGTTCGGATTCGCCGGGTTCGGCAGAACTTCAAAAAGGTTCGGGTTCAGGATCCGAATTTGACCCGAACTTGACGCTGAACCCAAACCCCATTTAAGTCAATGGGGACCCGAAACTTTGGGGCACTAAAATGGCTCTAAAAAAGTCCAGGAAAAGGCTAGAGTGCTGCTAAAGGCAGCAAAATGTGGGTAAGTGCCCTGCAAACAAATAAATAAATAAAATAAATAAAAATTACAAATTTTAATCCTGAACTAAAAGCAGGAGGTCCATATGGACTAGGAGGTTGAGGAGGCGGTGAACGTGGCGTTGTAGGTGGACGTGGTGGTGTAGGTGGATTTGGTGGTGTAGGTGTAAGCAGTGGTGGAGGAGGTGGAGGCAGCCAACAGGGGTTTTTTTTTGGGGTACAACACAAAACATTGTGGAAAATATAAAATAACACAAAGAGAAAGTGAGCTGGAGTATAAAAATGGCTGTGTGAAGGTGGTATACATGTCTATTCTGCACAAGGTACAGACAAGTCTTGTGGGATCTATGCCAGGTTTATTTTAATGAACGTGAGCTTGTTCACATTAGCTGTGGACAGGCGGTTGCACTTGTGTGTGATAACACCCCCTGCCGTGCTAAACACACGTTCAGACAATACACAGGCTGCAGGGCAGGCCAGCACCTCCAAGGCATAAAAGGCAAGCTCAGGCTATGTGCCCAATTTGGAGACCCAGAAGTTGAATGGGGCAGACCCATCCGTCAGTACGTGTAGGCGTGTGCACACATACTGCTCCACCATGTTGCTGAAATGCTGCCTCCTGCTAAGATGTTGCGTATCAGCTGGTGGTGCTGGTTGTTGTGGCGTGGTGACAAAGCTTTTCCACATTTCGGCCATGCTAACCCTGCCTTCTGAGGTGCTGCCGGTGCCCTGGCTGCGTTGGCAGCCTCTTCCTTCTCCTCTTCCTTTGCCTTGTGCTTCCACTGTGTCCCCGTGTCAGTTGGGAATGCCATCAGCAGCGTGTCTACCAGTGTGCGCTTGTACTTGCGCATCTTCCGATCACGCTCCAGTGAGGGAATTAAGGATGGCACATTGTCCTTGTAACGGGGATCCAGCAGGGTGGCCACCCAGTAATCAGCACAACTTAGAATGTGGGCAACTCAGCTGTCATTGCGTAGGCACTGCAGCATGTAGTCGCTCATGTGTGCCAGGCTGCCCAGAGGCAAGGACAAGCTGTCCTCTGTGGTGTATCGTCTGTGTCCTCTGTATCCCCCCCAGCCACTCTGCAGTGATGGCCCTGAGCTGCTTTGGGTGCCACCCTGCTGTGAACACGGTTCCTCTTCATCCTCCCCTTCTTATCCTCCTCCTCATCCTCCAGAACTGTGCTCTGGCTGGACAATTGTGTACCTGGCCTATGTTGGTGCAGGAACCCACCCTCCGAGCCACCTGTGAATGACTGAAAAAAATCACTGAAAGAAAAAGGACACTAAAACATAACTTTTATTAATAAGTACTGTTAAAATACTGTATTGAGGGAATTTAATTCCAATGAAAAAGACCAGGGAGCAAAGGCTGGGAGGATATAAAGCCCCTGTGGTTAAAACAGGGATAATCACACTCGTGACCTAAACCAGCCTGTGATACCTGGATTAAACATACTGGTGTATACAACTTATAATGGCCGTATTTAATATTGCCCAATAGTGCACCAGCAAAAAATACCAAAACATAGGATGCAAATACACTTCGGACCTTGTTTCTGAGTCCAGGAGTGTAGAGGTTAGGTGGGGGTGCTGCGTGTGCACTCAAGTCAGTTGCTAACAAAGCTACCCTCAACACCTAATCAGCCCTATAAAAGCGCTCCTACCACAGGTATAGAGCTCCCATCTTTCCTTAATATATGCGCTCAACGCGTTTCATTTACTATTCTTTAGGAGCAAAAAGAGGGGGGGGGGGAAGCCTGCCTAGGATACCGCCACACTAGTGTGAGGTGGCCGTATCTACCGGCGCTGTGATGGCCATGAAGCCTAAGGACAGCTCTCAGGGAGGGAAGGGGGGAGGCTGCCAGCAGCCAATTGGAGACGGAGGCACGGAGACCAACAAGTACCCCGCCCCCCTTCACATGGTAGCCAGGATAAGCAATACCGCCCACCCCCATTAGAAGTGATACATAGGGAAACAAAATAGCTGAGAATTAACAAAAGCAGGCAAAATGAGCAAGGGAAAGAAGGTTAGTGGAAATACGAAGGCTAGCACTAAGATACCATCTCTAGGCCAGATGGATGGCATAGTATAGATGGTATATATATGGAAAGGGTATGCTGTAAAAACACCACACAATTTAACTAAGGGGCCCTGCAGTAATTAAAAAACTGCAAGTCTGGTATGAACAGGCACACTGAATTGAATAAAGTGGCCTGTGCAGATAAACCCAGAAAAAGAGATTGGCATGGGGTAATTAAAAAACCGCAAAAGTAACATAAGGAGCCGCAGATATGAATTGACAAACGGTAATTGAAAAAACCGCAGATGTACCATGAACAGGCGCTCTAGATTGAAGACAGTGGCCTGTATGGGTAAGCACACAGGAGGAGTTGGCAAATGTAAATTCAAGAAAAGTGTAAATGTAATCTATTTAGTGTTGATCACGAATTTTCAAATTGCGAATTTTAATCGCGAATATCGGCACTTCGAGAATTCGCGAATATTTAGAATATCGCAAAATATATTTGCAATCGCGAATATTAGATTTTTTTAAATACCAGTTTATTCAAATTTTTTATATGCAGATTATCGCAGTCAAGAAAATAATGACATTATTGCATATAAAAATTCGCAGTAACTGGTACTTAAAAGATACCTTTTACATACCAGTTTTTGCGAATTTTTATGCAAATTTTATGCAAATGTTTATATGCGAATTTTTGCAATCAAGAAAATAATGACTGGAGATGACGAATTCGCGAATTTTCGAATATATGGCGAATATTCGCCCAAATATTCCGAAAATATTGCGAATTCGAATATTGCCCCTGCCGCTCATCACTAAATATATTGAATTTTAGATAGGCTGATCGCATTGAGGACACAGTGCAATAAAGGAATGGAGAGGACCTCTGATGTAGCATAGGGTGCAGTGGGCAGTAGCAGGCATAGTGTCTAGGGGACGCTGCTCACTCTTTTGCTGAGCTCGTGTCTCTGTGCGACCACCGCCTCTTCCTCTGAACTGCACAGGTCACTAGCATGACCTTCATCCCATGTAGGGTCTAGGACCTCATCGTCCTCTACATCATTTTCCACCAAGTCTTCTGCACCCCTGCCCTCCTTGTCAGTTTGCACACTGTAGAAAGCCAGAAACAGAAATTGTTACCTGTGTTTCATCATCATCATAGATGTGTTGCCGTGGTCTTACCATGTCTTTATGCTCAAACATAAGTGGTTGGGCATCTCTTCCACTTATGGAGCATGGCTAGGTGGATGGGCCAGGGAAACCCTGCCAGGAGAGTCATCAAAAAGCATCATAGTCTGCTGCATGCACCATTTGTGAAGTGGCATTTGGGCCTACTAAATAATGTGGAAGGCCCTGTCGTCTACGCGAACCTGAGGAAGGTGTTTCATTTGGACATGTTGCTGGCACAGATCCACCACATCCTCTCCCTGCAAGAGTAGCCCCACCAACACTGGCAGCACCACGACCATGGCCACGCCTCTTATTTGACGCTCTTCATATTCTTTTCGGCAACCCAACGAAGTAACAGACGGATTTAATAAAACTTGTTCCCTTTGAAGTATGCCGTGCCCATGTCATAAACAGAAAAGATTTGTTTTGGTCACACCTCTATGTGACAGATGAATTTACACTTTGTGCCCTGCCTAATATGCCTTGACAGTGTCATAAAGATAAAATATATTTCTAGGTCACACCACAATATGACAAACAAATTGATTACACTGTGTGGCCTGCCCAATAGGACCTGGCAGCGTGTTAAAGATAAAAGATTGGTTAAGGTCACAGAAGTTACTTTGAAAGATATAAGGGGCACAGATCCCCCCACAATCGGTAGCACGCCACCTAATTTACTGAATATATTTTGGCAAGTCAGGTATGCAGTGCAGAAGGAATACCAACGCAGGCTGCAGGGGTACTTTAAGGACCAAAACATTTTTTTTAACCACAATGTCCTAGTGGAATTTACTGATTTATTAGATTTAAAGTACAAGGCAATAAGGTACTTTATAGGAAAAAAAGAGGATGGAATTTATTTAAAAAAATATATAATTTCTTCAATCACCAATGAAACTGACGAATGCAAGTGAAATTCTTTCACTAGCAGTAGTACAGAGCAGGTAAAAATTTTACTTTGTGCCAAAAATTACGTGCTTTTTCCACCAACAATGTCCCAGTGGAATTTACAGATTTTATTTGATTTGCAGTACAAGGCAAAAAGGTCATTTATAAAATAAAAAAAAAGAAGATTTTTTCTACACCAGTGGAACAGATAAATTAACAGATTATTGTGCATTATCAGATTGCCTGTGCAGGCAGAGGATGGAATTTATTTCAACCAAATATATTATTTCTTCCACTTCCACGCCAGTAAAACAGATGAGTTAACAGGTTATTTTTTACTATCAGATTGCCTGTGCAGGCAGAGGATGGAATTTATTTCAACAAAATATATAATTTCTTCAACCACCAATGAAACTGATGGATGCAAGTGAAATTCTCTCCCTAGCAGTAGTACAGAGCAGGCCACAAATTTACTTTGTGCCAAAAATTATGTGTTTTTTCCACCCACAATGTCCCAGTGGAATTTACTGATTTTATTTGATTTGCAGTACAAGGCAAAAAGGTCCTTTATAGGAAAAAAATTGGATTTTTCCTACACCAGTGAAACATATGAATTAACAGATTATTGTTAACTATCAGATTGCCTGTGCAGGCAGAGGATGGAATTAATTTCAACCAAATATATGATTTCTTCAACCCCAATGAAACAGATGAATTAACAGATTTTTTTTCACTATCAGATTGCCTGTGCAGGCAGAGGATGAAATCTATTTCAACAAAACATATGATTTCTTCAACCACCAATGGAACAGACGGATGCAAGTGAAACTCTTTTACTAGCAGTAGTACAGAGCAGGCCACAAATTTACTTTGTGCCAAAAATTACATGTTTTTTCCACCCACAATGTCTCAGTAAAATTTACTGATTTTATTTGATTTGCAGTACAAGGCAATAAGGTACTTTATAGAAAAAAAAAAAAGATTTTTTTCTACCCCAGTGAAACAGATGGATTTACTGATTATTTTTCACTATCAGATTTGCTGAGCAGGCAGAAGATGCACTTAATGGTAAAAAAAAAAAAAAAAAAGGATTTGTTTCACCCACAGTGAAACAAATGCATTTACTGAAAAAAAAAGAAGCCCAGAATCTGATGTATTTAGAGAATTAATGACAAGGATATATGCAGCACAGGGGTACTTTACAGAACAAAATGTGAAAATATCACCCCCTAGATCCCTAAAATCACAAACGGAGTAACAGTATTATTTTTCCCTTCCCCATGCAGATATGCAGTGCAGGTACAGTACACTTAAAAAATTGGTAAATTTTGCCAAATAAAGTAAAAAGACTGGATTCTATTATTGTCCCTGGCACATATGCAGCTGCAAGTGCACGTCACTTGCACAAAATAGCCATCGACACCAACCACTTCCAGAAATATAAAAGTTATTGTCACTGGCCTCATAAAAAAAACTGCCATTGCACCCACAAGAACAAAAAGGTTGTAGATCGCTAAGTGAACACAATTCTGATATCAGATATTATTCAGCAAAGCCTGTTACCTATTCTCTCCCTGAAAGCACCAGCTGCAACCTGTTCTTACACTAACAACAGCAGAGTGATATGCTGCGCTACGTTACCCCAGCTTATATAGAGGCTGGGTCACCTGCTGCACTTCGTACAGTTCCGGTTCGCTCAACTCTAGATAGGAGCTGACATATTGCTGACATATGGTCAAGTTGAACCTTGCGGCAAACCTAACTCAATACTAAAGCAACATATACTATACATAGAAGTGTTAGTTATATAGAATCTCATGTAAGGTACTTGAGTTGACAGTGTCAAATACCTGTCACCTAAAGGAGTTGTTTAGTTTTTTTTTTTAATCTTCCCACCTCAGCCAGTGGGACCTGTGAAATCCATATTCCAATGATCCCAACCATTCAGCTCTGATGGATAGGGTCATGTGTACCGCTGCAGTCCATGATTGGCGTCAGCCATTTTACCCCTTAGGACACCAGATTGCTGGCAAAAAATGTTTTCATATCAATTTGACCTGCAGATATACTGATGTTGCACAAACTCTATTTAATGCGCTGCATTAGTACAACTTTCTATCTTTAGACAGTGTTCTATATAAACAGTTTTACTGATTACAGTTACTGGTTGTGCTTTTTATCCACTAGGTGTTTAGATTATATTAGTTACAAGTGATAAATTGGGTACTGTATATCGAGCCCTTGTGGCTTTTTGCAGAGATATAAGATACTGCATGATTTCTCTAAACCTAGGTCCCCAAATTGTTTCCTCAGATTCAAGATACAGTAAATTACGGCCACTTTGTTGTACAGTACCTATTGCAAAGCCTGAAAGTGCATGCATGATTTCTGTTTTTGTTGCTTTTTGAATCGATATGTCAAGTCTATTTGTTGTTTTTTACATAGATTGTATATTCAATAGTAAAAGTTGCCTGATGACAAAGCTTTAATTGTACCTTACTGTTTTATTCTTAGCCACAATAGATTCTAAATGCAGTTAAAGGGGTTTTCCCATCTCTATTAATGCTTATATTGATGTCCTATCTTTGGGATAACTCAACATCATAACAGTGGGTCCAACATCCTGCATCCTCACCTGTCAGCTGTTGTGGCAGTCACTGGTGGCATAAACAGTGAATGCAGCCAGAATAAGCAGGTTCTATGTAGTGACAGTGCTGTGGTACTGCAGCTCAGCTTCCATTTGAGTGTTTTTCAAGTAACAAAGTAGTGATGAGCAAACCAGGTTCGTACTGCTTGGTTTGAACCTGGCTTGTTCCTAACATTCATTTATCCATAGCAGTTCCATACAGGTATAAAATGTATGGCCACCGGTGCATCATTTATATTTTAAAGCTGAATCTGTGCGCCACGATTGTTAACTAACTTGACTCCAAATTCGGATTTTAACAGAGCAGCCCAAACCTAGTTCACTCATCACTAAAATGGGAATGAGCAAATTTCTTGAAATTCATTTTAGAACAGCTTGAATTGGTAGGAAAATTCTATTCTAGTTATAATAAATTCAAACCAAATCGAAAGTGCTCCAATTGGCCTGAAAATTTGTGCATGACAATCTACGGTCTCATGGGACTTCTGGGATATTTTTTATCTCTTGTATTTATCTCCTTTTTATTTTTTTAGAATTATAACTCTCTCTCACCTTACAATCTCTTTAACGAAAAGACAGAATAGTAAATCATTTTAGAATGGCACTGATTTACAGTCTTAATTCCCAAAAAGTTGGAAAACTGTGTAAACGTAAATAAATGTAAATAAAAACAGAATGCAACGATTTGCAAATCTTATGGGCCCATATTTTATTATTAACAATGGGGCGTGGCCTGCATGCTGATGGCGCCGGTCGTGTAGCGCTGTAGCTCCGGTCTCAAGCACTCATAAGCGGCTCACAGCACGACTTTAAACCTTTATCTTGGGCAAGCACTACTGCTCTCCCTCTCCTGACATTATGGGAAAGGTGAAGAAACGTCGGCGAAGCTAATGGAATTTTTGGCAAACAGAGCCCGGCCGCTCCGGGCCCGGCAGGAGCCTCACCGCCTTCCAGATCTGCGGCCTCTCCAGCGTTGCTGCAGGCGCCTGATACACCATCGCATGTGGAGTCCCCGCACTCACTGGCCAGCAACCACTCTCTGGAGCAGGCTAGTACCCACAATACTTACCTGACTGCGGAAGTCATGCGAACCCTGTTGGAGGATTTCAGGTCCACTATGAGAAGTGACATGCTGGGTTTACTGAAGGAACTTAGACGGGACCTGCAACAGATAGGGGAGCGTACCGCGCACATGGAAACCAAGATGGTGGAATTCGCTACCTCTCATAACTCCCTAATCGACTCTCATGAGGCCTTAGAAGAACAATTCACTAAAGTTCAGGCCAAAGTGCAGGATTTAGAGGACCGCCACCGGCGCAATAATATCCGCCTGAGAGGCGTTCCAGAGACTGTGGAGCAAGCTGATCTGGACTCTTATCTCCGTGATCTCCTTAAGGCTGTGATGCATGAGGCTACTGAGAGAGATTTTATCATAGATCGCATTCACAGAGTGCCTAAGCCGCGTGGTCTGGATGCCTCTCTCCCTAGGGATGTTATTGCGAGGCTCCATTTTTACACAGTGAAAGAGACTTTCCTGAGGATTTTACGTAAAGATCCGGAGCCTACTGATTTGTTCAAGGGGATATCCGTCTACTCCAATTTTTCAGCAGCGACGTTGGCCAGAAGGAAGGAGTTCGCACCGATTACTGCTCTGCTGCGCAGCCGTCAAGTTAAATACCACTGGGGGTTTCCGGTGAAGTTACTGGTCAGCTTTAATGGCTCCCTGCATGCCCTGATGTCGCCGGCAGAAGCTGCACGTAAGCTTATTACTTGGGGCCTCGCCGAGAAAGACGTCCTTTTGGAACCAGACATTCCGTCTCGCGCAGGAAAAGTTCGTCAGGAATGGAACACTGCTTGATCTACACTGCTTACAACATATTGGTTTAACCGTGTGAATGCAGTTAACCTTTTGAGTGCTCGGCCGGGGTTCAGGACTTAGTTGCTGAAACCCCACCTGTGAGTTCTATGTTCTTCAGCCAGCTCGGTGTCTCCCAGTATAGGCTGGATTCATCGCTGATGTTTTCTGTTACTGGCACTGTGTTTTGTATTTCTGTTATTTTTCCTTTTGTTTTACTGTTTCGGCAGGTACATGATGCTCACTGGATTATGCTTAATGCTCTGTATCTGGTATTCTCTAGTTACTTGGCGTCTGTGAGGGGACGAGGTCCTGTAAGTAGTAGTTTTTATATTGCCTCATGGGGATAAAGGTACTGTCCCTTAATGTGCGGGGGTGGAACTCCCCTCACAGATGTAGACACCTTTGGGATGATGTTATTAAATCTGGGTGTGATGTCGTGCTCGTTCAGGAATCCCACCTCCTGGAAAAAGACGCATTTCGATGTCAGCATAGGAGGTTTCCTGCAATGTATTTTTCACATGCTATAAAGAGGAGGAAGGCGGGTGTGTTCATAGCGGTTAAATCTACCTTAGCCTTTGCGCTGAAAAGAAGCATAACAGACGGGACGGGGAGATATGTGATATTGCTATGTACACTTGATGGTAAACTATTTACTCTGGTTTCTGTGTACACTCCCAATGTCAGACAGGTCGCTTTTTGCAGAAAGGTTTTTAGTAAAGTGCAAAAGGTCGCAGAAGGAGATGTAATCTTAGGTGGAGATTTTAATATTCCAATCGACTCGACTCTGGATTGTAAGACAAGTTGTGGAAGCCAGCGTTCTGACCTCAAGGAGGTGTTACATAAATCCTCTTTTCATGATATCTGGCGTTACCAGCATGGAATGGAAATGGATTTTACATTCCTTTCCACTGTGCACTTGTCTCAATCCAGAATTGATTATATTTTGGTTAATTGGCAGTTGATCCATAAGGTTTTGCGGTCTGACATTGGGAGCGCCACATGGTCTGATCACGCTCCTGTGAGCATTGTGATAGATGATGGTCTTCCCTTGCCCCCGCCTCCTCAATGCAGATTAAATACATATCTCCTGAACTGTTTTGGCAGAGTGGAGAGGTTCTCCTCTACTTTGCGGGAATTCCTGTCCCTTAACAACACCCCCGATGTCAATACTAACACCCTCTGGCTTTCCCATAAGGCTTATATGAGGCGGGTCCTTCTCCAGTCGGCTGCGAGGATGAAACGGGAAAGAGATACGGCTCTGAGGGAGGCCCTCTCCCACCTGCAAGAGATGGAAGCAATGCACAAGCGGGTTAACAGCCAGCAGTCCTTAAGCAGCTTACAGGAATGTAGGGCTAGTTTACGCTCCTTACTCTTGTATAAGTATGAGGCTGGTATGAAACGCCTAAATTCTCAATTTAACCACACGGGAGATAGGGCGGGAGCTATGCTGGCTAGAAGGCTAAACCGCAGGAAAGCGGCGGCGAAGATTGACAGATTGCATTACTCAAATTCGGTAGTCACCCACCCCCAGGATATTGCTAACGCATTTGCATCTTATTATGCCTCCTTGTATAATTTGAAGGATGATGGAGTCACCCCTCATCCCTCCTTGGATGTTATTACCTCCTTCCTGGAGACCACTTCTCTGCCAACCATATCGCCAGAAACTTTGCGATCTCTCAATGTACCTATCTCGGCTTCGGAAATTTCAGCCACTATAAAGTCCCTAGCTAGGAACAAAGCCCCGGGACATGACGGTTTCCCTGCTGAATATTATAAAACTTTTGCTTTTGAGTTGGTATCACACTTGGAATCAGTGTTCAATGGATTTATGTCTACAGGGGAGGTTCCCCCTGAGATGTTGGAAGTCACGGTGGTCACCCTACCTAAACCGGGAAAATCTCCCACCGCGCCAGAAAACTTTAGGCCAATCTTCCTGTTGAACACTGATCTCAAGCTGTTTGCAAAGATCTTGGCCTCACGTATTAACACAGTACTCCCGTCCCTTGTTTGGGCTGACCAAGTTGGCTTTGTGCCTGGTAGACAATGTAGGGACGGCACCAGGAGAATGATCAATTTGATTCAGCTGGCGGAAAAGTCCAGGGCCCCCACTGTCCTGGTCTTCTTAGATGCGGAATAAGCATTTGATCGGGTACATTGGGGGTTCCTGGACCAAGTACTCCAGAAATTTGGCTTTGGTGGGCCTATATTGAGGGCTATTATAGGACTATACACTTCACCGTCTGCCAAGGTTTTGGCTTCGGGGTTCCTTTCTAAGCCCTTTACCATTTCAAATGGCACTCGCCAAGGCTGCCCGTTGTCGCCCCCTATTTTTGTGCTAGTCATGGAGCCTTTGGCGGAAAAGTTCCGTACCTGTGCAGATGTTTTTGGCATTGAAGTGGGCTCTGATACTCATCACATAGGATTGTATGCTGATGACGTTATACTTACCTTGTCAAATCCTTTACAATCCATAGCTGCAGCTTCTAGCTTTCTTCAACAGTTTTCGCTAGCGTCATATTATAAATTGAACAACAGCAAAACCAATGTATTGGCTATTAATGTACCTGAGTCACTTAAGCAAGACATATGTGCGGCTCATGACTTTCACTGGGTGGATAAGTCTATGACTTACTTAGGGATAGAGCTGACGCACTCCTATGCAGCATTAGTGCCCACTAACATCCAAAAACTGAGAGATGAATTGCAAAAAGATTACGCTAGGTATTCTAAAGTAATACTTTCTTGGATGGCAAAGATCCAGACTGTAAAAATGATGATACTGCCAAAAATATTGTACATATTTCGATGCATCCCACTTAGGATTCCTAAAGCCTCAATAGATAGGTTGCAAGGGGATCTGTTACGCTTCATTTGGGGTAATACCAGGTAATTCCTGCTAGGGGGATCGTAACACATATATTGGACGCGGCAAAAAAGGTTATTGCTAGGCAGTGGAAAGAGGCTCCAGCCCTATCAGTGAAAGAAATGATCCAGCTGGTTAATTATCACATGCAATGTGAATTTGTTTATGCTCAATCGGCAAGGCAAAGGATACGGACTCATAATAAATGGATGTTATAGCTTTCTAGTAATTATGCGACACCACTTCCATACAGCATACTGTAAAACGAGCATGACGTTGATTATATATAGCGGTATGTAATAGGGGACACCTTGTAACTGTTATTGTACCTGACCAAATGTTGGTTTTTCCTATGTTTCTTTTTATGTTGACACTTTAAACTGTCACAAATTACTGTCTCAGCGTATCGTAAACGCTTTTTGTACCCTTTTGAAAAATTTCAATAAAAAATTATTGAAACCAAAAAAAAATAAAAAAATTAACAATGGATCACAGAAAACATTTGATTAAAAGTGAGATATTTTGCTATTTTATGAAAAAAATGTACTCATTTAAAACATAAAGACAGCAACCAATCTCAAAAAAGTTTGGGACGGGGGCAACAGAAGGCTGGAAAATTAAGTGGTACTTACAAAGAAGCAGCTTGAGGAGCAATATGCTACTAAGTCACATGACTGGGTGTAAAAAGAGCATGTTAGAGAGGCAGAGTCTCTCAGAAGTAAATATGGGCAGAGGTTCCACTGCATGAGCTCAGGAACACTTTCAGAAATCATTACTCTGCAATCCACAAACACAAGTTCAATTTAGAAACCAAGTTAACAAGAAGCCATATAACAAGACAATCCAAAAATGCTACTGTCTTCTCTGGACTAAAGCTAGTTTAAGATGGACTTAGGAAAAATCGAAAACTGTTCTGTGGTCAGATGATTCAAAATTAAAATTGTTTTTGGAAACCACAGATGCCGTGTTCTGCAGACTCAAGAAGAGGGGGGGGGGGGCATCTAACCTTCCTCTCTCCAAAACTCCTCAACCCTAACTTCCTAGGTGTTTACAGACTATTGTTAAAAAAGAGGGGATTCTACACAACGGCATACATCTCCCTGTTCCAATTTTTTGAGATCCTTTGCTGCATTCAAGTTCTAATGGAGTTAATTTTTTCATGGAATGTTAAAATCTCTCTCTATGGGTTCTATCATTTATTGTAAATAAATATGGCTTCATGAGGTTTGCAAATCATGCATTCTGCTTTTATTTACATGTATTTACATTTTACAGAGCGTCCCAACTTTTTGGGAATTGGGGTGGTATATAACTATGGGTAAATACATGGTTGACAATGTTAACAAACTTTTTAAAGACACTTGTTCCTTATTGGGGACAGATACCTGCTGGTGATTATAAATACATGGTAGTATGGGAAAAGCAGTGGCTTGTTCCGAATAAATAAAAAAATTCTCCCTTTTTGTGAAGACAGTGTGGAACCTCAAGGACATCGCAGGAGATATGTGGCTATGTAGAGGAAGTAGTAGTAGCAGCAGTACAGGATGGAACCTAACAGAAACAGCAATAGAAATATAGTTATTTAGTGGTAGCAGAAGGGGCAGTAGTGGCTGTGCAAGGGTAGTAGTAGTAGTAGGAGTGGCAGCAGGGAGAACAGTAGCTGTGACAGCAGCAATACAGTATGGAACACGATGGACAGGCAGGCATCATTGAGACGGCGATAAATAGCCACTGTCAGCAATGGCAGATCTATTCATTGACATCAGTCAGAGGTGTATGAAAATCCTTTGTTCTATGCCTGATTCATTTTCACAAGTATAATGTTTTGTACACTTGCAGAGGACAATGTTGATACCATTGGTGTGATGACACCACCTGACAAGCTGAATGCCCTCTCCTCACACTACTGTACACTGGAGGCTGGACAGGACAGTACACCCAAGGGAAACTGGGCCAGTTCTGGCCACTGTTCCAATCTTCCTACCCAAAAATCAAGGGATTCAGGCGAGCAAAAACCCTTGTTGCATCAGTGGAGAATGTGCTCTTATAACAAATATCAGGGGGGCGACATACAGTGGTATGTAAAAGTTTAGGCACCTCATGTCAAAATTACTGTTGCTGTGAACAGTTAAGGAAGTTGAAGATGAAATGATCACCAAAAGGCATACAGTTGAATATGACACATTCCCTTCGTTTTTTAAGCAAACACATTTTTCTTTCATCTTTTACAGTTTCAAAGTAACAAAAAAGGAAAAGGTCTTGTTCTTGAAGCAAACGTTTGGGCAACTTGGTAAGTACCTAGTAGCACGCCCTTTAGTAACTATCACAGCTTGTAAATGTTTTTTGAAGCCAGCCAAGAGTCTTTCAATTATTGTCTGAGGGATTTGTTTGAGTCATTTTCATCCATTTCTGTCAGAGTCATAGTCCATGTAAGCACTGTTCTTTCTGATTCCCTAATAGCCAAGTCTAGTTGTCCTTGTGGCATGCTCTGATGAAGAAGACTTAGCTTCCTACCAGTTATGGAATACTTGTAGCAGTTTCTAAGTTTTCTGGCTTTGGTTCTGGATGGTACCATAGTATTTACTTACATAATCACTAGCCCAAAATAACACGATGAAACAGATTATTGGCCATGTTGATAACATGCAAAGTTTAATGCAGCTTCTGCAGGATGTGGCTTAGATATTTTAAAATTAAGAGGCTGTGTTTACCTAAATATCACTGTAGTTACTACTCCTAAAACATACCATATCTATTGAATGTAAATAAATCTCCCTGATAGATTTTCTGGAGATCAGGAATCATTTATGACTCTCTGGGAGAGCTTCAAGTTATGCCTGTGTTTGTGACCTTATTCATCAGGTAGTGAACAGCAACATGTACCATAGGTTTCATCATGTTTCTGCAAAGAGATCCAAAAGCCTACGACTTCTCTCTGGATCCTAATGCCCCTTAACTGTTGCAGCCTTGAGTTTACTTCTATATGATGAACCTGATTACAAGGCTGCCCTGACTTTAGAAGATTAGCCACTGATGCACTATAGAATAACCTATCCCTCCAATGCAATTTCCATTAAGGTCTATCTGAGAGGTTGAGGAATCTTTTGGTTAGTTATCCACATACTATGTTGCTGGAAGAAGCTATTACTCTGACCATAATACTTGATCAACATCTAAGAGTACACTTCCTTGCAGTCCACTGTATGTAAACCTGAGCTCATTCCTTTGTCTTCTGAGCAGTCTGTGCAGTTGGGATCTACCATGTAAGCCCAGCAGCAGAGAATCTTCTGGAGATGATGGATGCTGTGTTTATACTGTAGACATGCTGGACTTTTACTAAAAAGCCGCCTCAAGCATTCCAAACCAGAAGTCTTTAAATTAGTTGGTGGTTCTCGGCAAGGTCGCCTTGACGGTCAGATACTTCCCAATATTTCCTAGAAAGTTTTGTTGCCTGTCTTAATTTCTTATTCTGAAAAATTGGTTATTGCTAAGGCATTTGTTTGATTGTGGGTTGGTGGCTAATTTTCTGGATTTGTTAGTTAACTAAAAACAATTATCTGTCCCTTTGATCCAGCTTGTGAATCCAGTTAATGTTATGGTAGTGGATAATACCCCATCTCAGAGTTCTATAAAATGCAGAGAAATGCCCCTGACGAAGCGAAGGTGAAACCCGGGTTGGGTGCTAGACTGGAGACCGCTCTAAACACTTGATATGCTTGTATCTCTTATGATCTTGTGAGTATAATAAATGCTGATTCTAGAATATCTACTGCGGTCCTTCACTATCCCTTGCTCCTCTATCTAACCATTTACAGGAGAGACGGGTGGAAGTGTGATTTGAAGCGCTAGTTGAAAAGTGATTGGTTGCATTGTGGAGTATCGACATCTTCTGAAGTGGTGCATTTGCTGGGAGCATCGCGGTTTCTACTTTACCCTGAGTAAAAATGCAACCAAGTAACTGGGGCCTTAGATGGACTCCAGCCATTCATACTCACTGGGAGTGCTGAAATCAACTTTATTCAAGGTTAAGCAGCCATGTTAGTCAGTGCAGGGACAATCGCCTGTGAAGGTAGCCCATGTAGTTGGGTTTTGGACTTCAAAGCATCTTTGATTAGGTGTACAGGCTTCAGTTCCCTAGTCATACAGTAAAGAAACAGATTATAGGTCTGATAAAGGACTATACCTCACAATTGCCATTGTAGAATCGCATTTTGGGAGAATATTTCCATGAGAAAAACTGAACCACAAGACTGAATTGGAGCAAATAGATAGCAATAGCAATAGATAAAAGTGTAGCTAGATTTAGCATGTTGAGTTCTCTTGGTTTGTTCTGACAGGAATTTATTGAAACGGCTAAGAACCATGCCTAATTCAAGTATGTGTAAGTTTTCAGCAAAGAACTGGTTACTAGTTTCACCAACCTGACTCTGCTTCCTTTATGTGGTGGCCAGCTGGCCCTATTCAGATCCCTTCCCTGGGCCTCATCATAAAATCTCAACACTAAGGACAGCCTACCTTCCTTCAGACAGGAGACCCCTCTTTCGCTAGGGTGTGCTCTGGGGGATCAAGCTGTGCCCTCTTTTCATGGTGCACATGGACCTAGGGGAGCGCCGGAGCACCACCATTCTGACTACTACTACTACTACCGATGTTACCTATATAACTTTATGATCACTTTCTATTCAGTTTTTTTGAAAGATGGATGAACAAAAACTTTTTTTTCTTTAAAGAGATTTACTGTGTAGTTTAAACTATGTTCATTCAGTACTGTGTATTTTTTGGTCTTTTATAACAATTTTTAATTTTCTTTAGTAGTTGGATAATCCTTTTAAAGTGTAAACTTAAAGGAATTGTCCAGCTTTTACATATTGATGACCTATCCGCCAGACAGGTCATCAATATCAGATCAGATCAGTATTTTTAAGGGTACAGCCATACCTGGCATATACTGTACATTATGTATTTTACTCAGTAAAAAATCCACAAAGAATACAGTGTTATCAAAGTGAATGCAGTATGGTAAAGTAATAACTTCTGCTCATTGGGGCCAATACATTCTTATACTGTACTGAGCTCCCATATAAGTTTTATGTGAATTGACTTCGGATGAAGCATCTAAAGTCGATTCACTCATCCCTAATGAATATGTTGCTTTTTATTTTCTCAATGCAGATTATCAAAGACCGAGTGAAAAAAAACACTCCATGTGGACTACAGCACGGAAAACATTGAGAGACAGATAGACAGCAGTGCCATGCAGATTTTGCTTGCAGAAAAACACACCAAAATCAACATGAAAATTACACGAGGTGAAGAAGACCATAAATTACAGTGGGTATTAGGTCTATTGGCAAAAATCTGAGCTGTCAATGATGTTGACTGAATCTATTGTTCTGAGAAGACCAGAATCTTATTTGTAAAACTTGCACATTGTGTCACAAAATTACACTGGTGAGTAGAATTTCTCCATAAATATTTGGAAAATTCTCCCCAATTATTACTTTTGTCGCACTGCATGGTTTACCTTCTTTAATTGCACTGCATTACATTTTTTGAATGAATAAATCCAAATCTACCCTAACATGCCAATAGTTTAAGGCCAATAGCTAAGCCCATGGCTGCATAACTCCACTTTCTAGGACAAGGGTTGTCTAATCTGTCATCTGTGTATCTTCAAACATATTTCAACCCTTTATCAACATGATTTGCTTTTGATGACTAAACATTAATATGGTAATTCAGAGATTACCTCATTATTAGCAGGAATACTGTTTGAAATTGTCATGTGTCACCTTGTAATTGGCCGTTTTCCAAACATTAGATAGACGCTTCATAATTGACTGATATTTATAATCTTGTCTACTGAAAGTATCACAATACTCAAGAGAATGTATTATTTTCTGTTTGGCTTAAAGTAATTTTCTTTTACCAATTATATCTTGTAAGAAGTAATTAACATGAAGTGATTACATGATACCTGTGGAACAAATGTTCAGTGAATTTATAATCAAGGAAGTAAATTATTTATTATTTTCTAAATTAACTGATCTCATGTGACTGACATTTTTATGTTTTCTCCATTACTCAATTTGTGTTTCTTTTTCCAACACTTTATAATGTACCTGCCAATTTATGTGTCATCTTTTAAGTATGGAGTCTCAGTCCTTCTTCACAATCTTCCGACACTGGTTTAGGGGGTTTCTGTCTGTCCTTGTTGGGAACATCAGTTGGAGTTGGAAGTTTTATAGCCTACATAATGCTCCCTGGGGAAAGGAATATGTAATTTAGTTCTCAACCAGAAGGAAAAAAAGCTACTTTTTTTGTACCACCCACCTGAAGTAAATACCCTATAAGTCAGTGTTCAACCTTTTATTAGGCCATGTAGTAAACTCTTTCCCTTAAAAAAAAAAAAAAAAGACACAAATCTACAGACAGACATTTTCGGTTCTTGTCTCTCATCGCTGCAGAGTACTGGTTTTCTAGATGGGAGACCTTTGATATAGGTCTAGAGGAGTACTCTTATAAAGACTATCTACTGGTGTGTGGAGCCTTATTGGCTAGTGTTGAGCGAATCAAAGTTCACAAAGCAGACTTTGGTCTGAAATTCAGGGAAAATTCTATTCACTGTGAAGCCGAATTTCCTTGTGCTTTGTGGTAACTAATCAATTTTCCCTAAAATGGTGGTAAAACGAAAGAAAAAATCAATCAAACTCACCTCATCAACTTGTGTGCTGAGTCTTCCACAGCCATCTTGATTAAAGATCCCTCCTGAAATCTCATGCATGGTGACATATGACCTAACCATACTGGCCAGCTAGGTGAGGTTTTTTTTAACAGATTAACCCATGACAGCCCTTAATGGTCATCACTGATGCCGCGATCAGCGATGAACGCGGCATTAGAGGGGTTCAATAACGAGTGATGGTGCAATTGCCATTTCTCGTCATTGCATCCACTATTCACAAAGAAATTCGCTTCATGATGAAGTAATTCATCACAAAGTGAATTTCTTTGTGGAATTCGGCAAAGCAGCCAAATAGAAGTTTTGAGAATTTTGCTCATCTCTATTATTAGCCAAGCAATGCTCCCTGAAAAAACATATATGAAACTAGATTTTGCTTTGGCTTATATAACAAGTCATGTTGTGAGGCCTTTAAAATGGTCAAAAATTGATGGTTGCCTCCAATAGGTGGCACTTAAAGAAGCAGATATCTTCCTTCTGGGTGACAAGTAATTTATATATCTTCTGACATTGTAAATTAGGAAAGTCTGATGTTGCCTTTAGAGGGCCAATCAATGTTCAGCTCCATATAGCTCTGTAATTCCTGTTGACCAGACTAGAAGTCATATACAGCTATATAGCGATCTCAGTAAGGGATCCAAAAGAATGGTTTTCCTCCCCTCAACTATTGGGATTCATTGTCCTCTGTGAAAATATTTGTAGTAAATTGTAATTACAATAGCATTTAAAGATTTCCTGCATAGATGAACAGTTGAAAAACTTAAAAAAAGGACTCATAATTAAAAATGAGATATTTTCTTGAGAAATTTGAAATATTTGATAAATAAAGATTTTACCAAGGAAAAATATGTAAAAGATGTAGAGATTGTGAGGCTGATTCCTTTCATATGTCTTTGTCTCTCGTTAATGACTATTGACAGAGTTTGAAAAATCGGTTAATTTACAAAAAAAATGATATTCCAGTAAACCCCAGAATTTGTATATTAGCAACCTTCTCTATAAAAAAATATCTAAGAATTATAGGATATCTAGAATATTTAGATTATTATAGGAGATCTAGATCCTTATTTATTTGTAGATTATTAATAACTGGATTGTGGCTTTCCAAATAAATTCTTAAAAATCATAATTTTGGGAAGAATTGTTAGAAAAAGTTCAGTTCCGTCAATGGGGAAATTCTTTCTTTCTTTCTTGTGAAGAAAAAAAATAATACATACATAAAAAAGTAACCAGAAAAATATATAATAGTAGGTTATGGATTAATTCTACTATATATAAAGGGGTTGTCATGCATTAGAAAAAGATGGCTGCTTTAATCCAAAAGCAAACCCATATCTGTCCATGGGCTGTGCCTTGTACTGCAACTCTCCTCCATTGAAGTAGGGTGTGGAGCTGCTAAGGGAAGAAAGCAGCGATCTTTTCTACTCCTGCACAACCCCTTTAATGGTAATTAGGGATTAGCAAATTGACTCTGGATGAAACATCCAAAGTTGAACAAAACACTACAAAAATTGGTGCACTACAATGGTAAATGCAATTGACAATATATGGCTAAACCCTCACTCTGATGTTAAAAATGAGACCGTTCGCCAATATATTCTTATATCAAGAACATACCAGAGCCCACGCACCATGTCAAGGTCTCTCATAGTGGCACAGGACCTAACGTTAACCTACCTGCGCCATATGGGCAATTACAGGAGCATAAGATCCAACATACAACAAACATTTGAAGTCGATTTGCATAAAACTAAGTTCCAATACAGTACGGAGCAGAAGTTCAGTACAGTATTAGAATGTATTGGCTCTGATGAGCCGAAGTTATTGTTTTGCAAAGTCTCGTGAAACTTCACTTAATAACTTCATAAATTAATTTGTACCGTAAAAAACATTTCCCAAACTCAGATTCGGTTCCAAGGTACCACTTTTGGTTTTTCTTTTTTCCTGTTAAGCTAGTGGCTAGTGTTTAGCAAATCGAAGTCTAACAAATTGACTTCAATCCGAATTTCAGGAAAACTGTGATTTGCCGCGAAGCCGAATCTTCTTGCACTTCATGGTAGCGAATCAATTTTCCCTGAAATGGCGGGGAAAAAAATATATACTCACCTCATCCATTTGCGAGCAAAGAGGTCGCTGCGGCCATCTTGATTGAAGATACCATGCAAAATCTTGAACACAATGACATATGAAGCCACCACGCCGGCCAACGCGATGACTAGTGTTGAGTGAAGCGAGCTTCAGATCATAGATCTGAAGTCGCTTCGGTCAAAACTTAATTTGAATGTTGCACAGAGACGGATCTCCGTACAGCATTTAAATTAAGGTTTAACCAAAGAGGCTTCGGATCTATGATCCAAAGCTCGTTTCGCTCAACACTAGTGATAATGTCAGCACGTCACCATGCGACATCTCGCGTGGTGTCTTCAATCAAGATGGCCACGGTGGCCTCTACACGTTCAATTAGATAAGGTGAATATTATTAGTAGTATTTATTTTTTTACCGGATTAACCCCAGAAAGCCCTCAATGTTAACCTCAGATGCTGTGATCAGCGATGAACCCTGCATCTAAGGGGTTCAAAGACAGGGGACAGAGCAAACTCCATTCCCCATCATTGTGCCTGTTACATACAAAGAAATGCTCTTCGTGAGGAAGTCATTTGTCACAAAGTGAATTTCTTTGTAAAATTTGGCGAAGCTGGCAAAAAAATTTTTTATAACTTAATTGTGCCACTAGTAGTGGCATTATATTATTATAGTATGTACAGTTCAGTAGATGTTCATTTTGTGTAATCCTGTGAAGCTCCTCTTATTTTAGAGAGCTTCATATATTTCTCCATATACTGGTTTATTGGTATACATGTACCATACTCATAAGTTATAGTTTTAAAATTTACATATAAGTTGTAGGAAACAAAATATTGCCAGTGTTGTTCATATAAAGTCATATGCAGTCTACCGTTACTGCTAATTTCTTTGTCAGTTTCGTCAATTGACTCCTGAATATAGGCTGCAGTAAAATAGTCCACACTCTGCAGATGAACTCATATGGTGAACACCTAGCAACTAGAAATGAGGCAGTAGCAATATAGTGGTAATAATCATTAATTTTATTGAACATTAATGTACCAGTCCCAACATCAACACCACTCAATCTACTGTTGCTTTCTATATATTGTAAAGTAGAATCACATAGCAGTTTGACTCCACACTTTGGTTCCACTGTCCACACGCAGCTAGACCGCATAGAAATTGCTTCCACACTATTATGCCGTAGTATTATTTCTCTCATGAGTAATGAGATAAATGCTCTCTAGGAAATGAAAAAGTTGCAAAATATTTGGAATATATTAGTCATCACTGTTCCTTTGTAAAGTTATTTAAAAATAATTTTAATTTGATTGGTTGTTAATCTGAAAATGTAGATAAAGTATTTTATACAATTTACCATTGCAAAGTACTATTGCTTTTACAATTCTTTCTCATGTTTTTGCTAAAATATGTCTAGGATTATGCAAATTATTCAAGAAATCTAATATGCAAAGCTTTCAATATGGAAATATAAAATGTACAGCAGACAACTGTGCTAATGATGCCTACATTGTATGCATTCTCATGCTGTGCACATTATAGTGCCTTGCAGACTCTCTGCAGCATGGAAATAAATAGCCACTATTATATCCATAAGACTGTCCCATTTGTAAAAGCAATGCCCATATATACATTACCATTATCAGTTATAGTTGCATTTAGCTACAACAGTGACTGCTGGGATAAAACATTGATGTTACTGAGGTTAGAAAAATATAATCTGATGTAAGTAAATGAGATATTCACTGCAGCTCCTACATTTCCCGCAGTAGTGAAATTGTGATTAGTGCAATAGAAAAATGTTGCCATTGCACATTGATATTTTAGTCTCTTTGTACTCTGCACTGTCTGTTGAGGTTTCCAGCGGGAAGAGTTCCTGATGGAAACCTTGTACGTATGTGTTTAATGGACGCCACTCAGTTGCATCCATCACCAATCAGTGACCATGTTAAAAAAATGAGTAACGCACATATGTTTTTCACTAAATGCGTCTGTATGAAATACTTCCATAACATACAGTTAACCCTTTAAGGACTGGGCCACTTTTTTCCTCTCTTGCAAGATTTATAGTTTTAACTTATCCATCCATGTAGCCATATATGGGTTTATGGTGGAACAAGTTGTACTTTCTAATGGCACGATTTAATGTTCCATACAATGTATTTTGAAGCTGGAGGAAAATTATTAACGAGTTGGAATTGGATAAAAATATAACTCCACCATTTCTTTATAGCTATCGTATTTACAGCTTTCACTGGACAGTAAAAGTGATGCATTACTGGTGGAGGCTGGAAGGCAGAGAGACCAAAATAATAGCAATTAGGAAATGTAGATTTTTTTATGGTGTTCAGGGTATGGGATAAAAACATTTACAATTTAATAGTTTGTACACAGCAATACCAATTATGTTTTTTGTTTATTTAGCTCAGCTAAAATTTTGACATGCACTGTGCATGTATGGCAGATGTCACCAAGGGGTTAAAAAACTGTATCCTTTACATATATTGCCAATGGAGGCCAAAGGTACATATTATAAGTATCTGTTTTTCTTTTTCTTTTGTTCATAGGTGTTATACCACCCAAAATGGCAATGACACTCTAGATGACTGCTACCATAGAGGACCCATCAATGGATCACTTATTACTCATTTTCAAAAAGCCACTATGAGCACCATGACATAAGTGTACATCATCAGTGTGCAGGGAGTGCATGGAGAAGACTCACAAGATTAGCCCACTCAATTTGCTGTAGGTCTCACCAGCACTATAAAACATATTTAAATACACAGCTAAATAATTATTGTGGCATTTGGGCGGATAAGCATAGAGAGGGTGTTCCCTCTGTCCTCCAATCAGTGTATTACCAGGATACACACTGTACCCAGCTTGCCACAGCTTTCGCTGAGCAGTCACCTGACAAGGTGGCACTTGCCCCCACTGATTCACTACTCCACCACCTATGCCAGCACTAAAGCTGAAGTAGAAGCACCAGCAGAATCAATACAGTTTGATAACCATGATAAAACTGTTTTTTCATCTGCTGCACCAACCTGATGCAAACGTATACAGATGTAAGCAACCATGTTCAGTCATACGTGAACTATGCCCTTTCTCTGTCAGATATCCCGAGCCCTAACTTCATGGAATTCCAGGTCAACAGATTTAACCAGTGGCAGGAATTGGCCCAGTTTGCCATGATAGTATTGAGAGCCATAAGTGGCATCATTTTAAACAAAGTGAAAAAAATTGCCCTCCACAAGTGTGAAAATGAATCAGGCTTGAATCCATGAAGAATCACACACACCTCTGTCCCAATTAATATATATGCCATTGCTGACAGTAGGGAGTAGCAAGTTATCACCAGGCCAGTGATGTCACTGCTGCTCATGAGGTTCTGTTAAGGTTCACTAAATTTATCAAAAAGTGCAGTTTGGACCCAAAATCAGCTTGGGCCAAACCAAAATGGCTCCAATTGCCCTGGAACTTAGTATATAACCCACTCTAGTCACCTAGGACTCCAAGCTCTGGAACGCAATGACAGCAATAGTAAATCATGTCTGAGTGAGACTGACACACATACTGTATCTATGGGTGAAAGCACATTTGACGGCATTAACATACAGCATGTTAAAAAACACACCGTCCCATCACATGTGTTATTTCAAAGCTTCCAAAAATAGTCACTTATCAGGGGCATATGGTGTTTAAACACACTAGGTCTTTTAGGATAAAAAAATTTTTTTAAATAGTTTGTTAGGGTACCAAGCATCCAAAAATTATGCCTTGACAAGGTCAGAATGATTGTCCATATGACACAAGTGTTAAATGTCAGAAGAAAAAGTGGCTTGCTTTGATGAGCCTAGAAAAATTCACCCTTTTAATTGAAAGCAGCAGCAGTGCAGTGTGGATGTGGAAAGGGTAGTGTAATAAGAGGCACGTGACCACTATAGTAGCGGCATAAGAAGCCGCATAGCATGGAGCATGGATAGTAGTAGTAATAATAGTAGTAGTAGTGGAAGTAATGGTGGTGGTACTAATTGCCGAGGCATAGCGTTAGTAGTAGTGGCAGTAGGGGAATCAGCAGCGAGGAGCAGCAGCAGTATCAGCCATATGGTACTTGATGGCAAGCAGGCAGCAGCATGATGGAGGCAGCAGCAGCCTTATGGAAGATGATGGTAGTTAGGAAGCAGCAGTGACATGAAGATGGCAGTCACATGATGGAGGATACAGCAGCTATACAAAACTTGATGGTAGTTATGGAGCAGCAGCAGCATCTGTACGTGACATGATGGTAGGCAGACTGCAGCAGTGGTGTGATGATGGGAGTGGCATGATGTAGGCAGCAGCAGCCGTATGTAACATGATGGTATGCAGACGGCAGCAGATGCAAGAAGGCGGCATTGGCATGATGAAAGCAGCAGCAGCAATCTGAAAAATAAAGATAGGTGTGCAATGGCAGCAGGAGTGGCAATGAAGGTGTCAGTGGGATGATGGAGGCAACAGCAGCATCCATATTGAAAATGATGGTAGAATGGGAATGGGAATTTCTATTTTTAAAATTGATTTTCACCCCAGAAAAAAAAAATATATTCTTTACCAGACAGTATTACACTCGGCTAGCCACAGCTGGAACACCAGATTTACGGTATTGCGATTTTGGTAATTTAATTTCACCCCAGAACAAAAGCTATCCTTTGACGTACACTATAACACTTGTCCTGCCACAGCAGAAACCACTGATTTAGGGTATTGCTATTTTTGCAATTGAATTTCCCCCCAGAAAAAAAAAAAAAGATTCTTTGCCAGACACAATTACACTTGGCTAGCCACAGCTGGAACACCAGATTTTGGGGATTACTATTTTTGGAAGTGACTTTCACCCCCTCAATAAAATATAGAAAATTCTATCCTGAGTTTGTAGGGGTGACAATAAGCACAGCCAAGCCCCTGCTGTAGGATATTGCAAAAAAAAAAATTATGGACTTGGTGGCAGCTTGTGCTGGCGCACCACAAGACACATATTTCGGCTGAGTTAATCCCTTCCTAATCTCGCCCTAACATAGCAGCTGCATCCTCTCCCTACACTAATCAGAGCAGAGTGACGTGCGGCGCTACGTGACTTCAGCTTAAATAGAGGCTGGGTCACATGCTGCACTTGGTCAATCACAGCCATGCCAATAGTAGGCAAGTAGTATGACACATGTTGATTGGCTGCTTTGCAGCTTTCAAAATGCGCCATAAAAATCGACGAACAACGAACCAGAACTTTAACGTAAATGTTCGGGTCCGTGTCACGACCACCCCAAGATTCGTTACGAACCCGAACTATCCAGTTCGGGTTCGCTCATCCCTAGGGACAACATAACTGAATTGAAAAGTGAGATTTACCGTATTGCGATTTTGGCAATTGAATTTCACCCCAGAACAAAAGCTATCCTTTGACAGACAATATGAAAATTATCGAGTCACAGCTGGAACACCAGATTTACTGTATTTATATTTTTGCAACTGTATTTCACCCCAGAACAAAATCTATCCTTTGACGGATATTATTAAAATTGTTCAGTCAAAACTGGAACACCAGATTTACTGTATTTATATTTTTCAACTGTATTTCCCCACAGAACAAAATCTATCCTTTGACGGATACTATTAAACTTGTCCAGTCACAGCTGGAACACCAGATTTACTGTATTTATATTTTTGCAACTGTATTTCACCCCAGAACAAAATTTATCCTTTGACGGACACTATGAAAATTATCCAGTCAAAGCTGAAACACCAGATTCAGGGTACTGCTATTTTTGCAATTGAATTTCACCCCGGACAGTATTGCACTTGTCTAGCCACAGCTGGAACACCAGATTTATGGTATTGCTATTTTTGCAATTGAATTTCACCCCAGAACAAAAGCTATCCTTTGACGGACACTATAACACTTGTCCTGCCACAGCAGAAACCACTGATTTACGGGAATTGCTATTTTTGCAACTGATTTTCACCAAAGAAAAAATATATATATTCTTTGCCAGACAGTATTACACTTGGCTAGCCACAGCTGGAACACCAGATTTAAGGTATTGCGATTTTGGCAATTGAATTTCACCCCAGAACAAAAGCTATCCTTTTTTTTTTTTTTATTGTTTTTTTATTTTAAACATCTTGAAAAATACATCAAAGATAACCATCCATCAAAGACAACATTACAAAAACATGCCTAACCACCCCACCCCTTCCCCCCCCCCTCCCAAACCCTGCAGGGGAGAAAAAAAAAAAAAAACACTCCACCTAGACTAACATAAGAATAATCATTTAGTCGTCCCAATCCTTCCATATCGTACTCCACTTTGCATAGGACCCTCTTTGTCTATACAAGACCCTCTCGTAACTTTTCACCTTCTTAACTAAAGATAGCCAATGATTGCGATCTGGAACGAGAGGGGAGCACCATTCTCTGGATATAAGAAGCCTAGCCAAAAAAATCACTTTCATCAACAGTTGGCGCTTCAGAGGCGGACAATTAACTTCCGATAGATCACCCAGAACCCACAATTTTGGAGATAAAGGGATAACCATATTAAGTCTCTGAGCCAAAGTTGTTTGGACCATTCTCTAATACTTGCTCACCATCCGGCAGTCCCAGAACAGATGAAGATGATCTGCCCCGGTATCCCCGCCTCGAGGACAGTCAGAGGAGGCTCTAAATCCCCTCTTATGGAGCCATAAAGGTGTCACGTAAATTTTATGTATAATATTAAACTGTACAACAATGTGGTTAAAATTATGTGAAACCCCTCTTAAACCATCACCTATATTCTCCCAATCCGGGGAGCCCATCTCAGACAGTAAGTCAGACCAGGATCTCTGTCCTGGAGAAAAACAATCCAAAAAAAAATGTTTCATCAAGTGTCTATAGCATTGTGAGAGTTTTACTTTCATGCTACCATTATTACTAATCAAGTTGTGCAGAAATTCAGGAGTGTCTATATTAAGTGAATAACTAACAGCAGTGCTAGAAAGTGCAGACCTCAATTGAAAATAGGCATACCATGCCACCTCACCTACACTTAACTTTTGTTTTAGCTCCATAAGCGACAGGATTTGTCCATCCCTGACCACCTGATGCAAGTATTGAATATTTTTCATCCTCCAATATTGCCAACAATTTGAGTCATCTAAGTTCAGAAGCTTTTGATTATGCCATAATGGGGTACAAATAAGTGATGCCTCCACTTTAAACCAACTCTTTATGACTAGCCAAGCTTTTATAGCCATTCTGCAGAGAGGTTTAAATCCGGTCTGTGTATTAGTTAAATAATCAGACTCTAATACTGTATAAAAATCGGAAAAACCTGAATCCTTTACCAATTTTCTACAGAAATGGCTATTTTCCCAATCATTAAAAAAATTAAGTTGAGAGGCCATATAATAACCCCTAAAATAGGGGAGGTTAAGACCTCCCCGATTGTAGGGCATAGAAAAATAAAGCGCCTTTAATCTCACACGCTTCCTCCCCCATAACAAATCGTTAATCATCCGCTCTATCAATCTAAAATATTTGTCTTCAATCCATACAGGCGAGTTACGTAGAACATAGAGAACCTGGGGCAGCACCACCATTTTTATTAAAGAAATTCTGTCTGCTCTTGCAGGCAGAATTTTTTGCCATACCTTAACTTTAGATCTAACTTTTAAGAGTAGAGGAAACAAGTTAAGTTTTAAGTAATCTTGAGTTTTGGCAGTTACTGTTATCCCCAGGTATTTCATCGAGTCAGATATTAATAACCGATTTATACTAGTGTTCTCCATTATTCCTCGCGTTTCATCTACCGGGAGAAGAACAGTTTTCTACCAATTAACTTCCGATAAAATTCATACGGAAGACCATCTAGCCCTGGCGATGAGTTCCCAGAGGTGGAGCTCAAAGCCTCCTGGATCTCCAACAGAGACAGTTCTCTTTCCCAAAATTTTTTTGGGCTTCTGTTAACATCGGAAGCAAAATTTTATCCAGGAACTGCCTCGCCAGGTCAGGTGATAATCCGGGAGAAGCTTTATATGTCTGAGAAAAATATTGCAGAAAGATATCTCTGATTCCCTCTGAATCTGTTATAACTACACCATCCAGATTACGAATCAAAGTGATGGCTTTCTTTTTCTTATCCTGTTGTAAAATTATTCTGGCTAGGAGCTTACCAGGACGTCCAGACTCTGAAAAGTACTTTTGCCCCTTAAAGAACAACCTATGGTTTGCTTTCTCCATTACTAGGTCTTCCAGGGAGCTACTAGCCTTCTGCATCTCTTCTTTATTATCTTCGGTAGGTTGATCAATAAAACGCTCTGTTATAGATGCCACGGTCCTAGACAATTCCTCCTCCTTTTTCCTAAATGATTTCCTCACAGCAGTGATTTCACTTATGAGGACCCCCCTCAAATATGCTTTCAAAGCGTCCCAAACTATATTAATTCTAGCAGAGGGACAATTCACCTCCCAGAAAAAGGATACATATACTTTAATAGACTTATAGTTATCCATAATGGTAAGCCAATATGGATTCAACCTGAAACCAAGCTCCCTTTTATAGTTTTTCTCCCCGGTACAGACCTCAATAGATACAGGTGAGTGATCTGAAACTGTTCTTACTCCATAACGTATCCTTCTAATGTTGTTCAGATTCCTTTCATTAGTAAATGCTAAATCAATCCTGGACATTGCTCTACCACCCCTGCTAACACAAGAGTATACCCATATATCCACCAATCCAACCTCCAAACAGAACTGAGGCAACGGAGAGTTAAAGGTGTTCCTTCCCACATCTGCATCTAATGTCAGCCTGTCCTTTTTAGGATCCATAACAGAGTTAAAGTCTCCCATCAGTACAAGCCGACATTCTGGTTTCTTTTCCAAAAAACGCAATAGTTGGGTAAGTGGATACATAGAAAATGGCGGAGGTATATAGAAAAAGGCGAGAATATAGCTGTGACCATAAAGCCTACCATACAGAAAGATAAATCTACCCTGGTCGTCTATATAAGAGTCTATTAAAGTAAAATCTATAGAATTATGGATCAGGACTGATACTCCCCTAGAAGCACTATTAAAGGTTGAGTGATAGGATTGAGAGTACCAACCCATCGTCAAGCGGGTCACTGTCTCATCAGTGAGATGAGTTTCCACTATACAAATAATTGCAGGAAGGTATCTCTTTAATGCAGCGATAATAGCTTGCCTCTTAACCCTTTCTCCAAGGCCTCTGACATTCCAGGAGACGATTCTAACGGACATTAATTAAAAAGGAAGAAAAAAAAAAAAAAAAAAAAACCCCAACAACCCTTCCCTGCAGGGCAATACCCATCCCCTCTCCCCCCCTCTGTTGGTCCACCCGATCTAGTCAGCGAACCTCTATCCTCTGGCCATTCCCCCCCCCCCTCTCATCACCTCCCCCCTCCGTCCCTTCCGTTGCTTCTTTTCAAATCATTTTGTTTCAAAGAAATATTTCATATGCCCAATTGTTCCATCCAGTCCATCACTTGTTGCGGTTGTTCAAAAAATTGGGAAGTCCCGTTATAAATCACTCTCAATTTCGCTGGATACTGTAGGGAATATTTAATATCATTGGATGCCAAGCGTTTCTTTATCTCAACAAAACTTCTTCTTTTTTCTTGAGTCTGCCTAGCAAAGTCGGGGAAAAATAGCAATTTTGTGCCCTGATGGACAATAGGCGAGCATTCTCTGGCTCTTCTCAGTATCATATCTCTGTCCATCGACAATAGCAGCTTTATTAAGATAACTCGCGGCGGTCTCCCTGGGATGGGTTTCCCCCCTGGAATCCGGTGGGCTCTTTCTATTTGAAACATAGACGAGAAGTGTTCACTGCCCAGATTTTCCTTGATTAGATCCTTCAGTTGCTCCACCAACTGTCGACCTTCAATTCCTTCTGGAAATCCAACTATGCGGATATTATACCGCCTTGATCTGTTTTCAAGATCTTCCAACTTATTTTGTAAAAGTGAGTTCTCATGAGCCAGGGAAACAGTCTTAGTTTTTAACATGACAGTATCTGTTTGCAAGGAATCGACCATTTTTTCCACACTGGAAACTCGGTCGCGGATTTTTGTCAGTTCATCTCTTATCAGGGATATATCACTCTGCATAGACCCCAACTGGATAGACATTCCCTGCATAAGGGTACCGTTATTTTTAACCGCACACAGGATTTCTTCCAAAACTAAAGGGTCGTGCTCAGTTTCTGTTGGCATTAGCAGACTTTCCTCCCCTACTTCCTGACCCACCTCTGAAGATCCGTCCTCAGAGATTTCTTCGGCTTGGGGGGCTCTAACCACTTTTCTAGGATTAGCACCCGGTTTCCCTTTGGGTAAATCCTTTTCATTTAGAGAAGGGAGATTTCAAAAATTTATCAATTTTAGTGTCTAAGGTCTTAGACCCTGGCTTAATTCCAGAAGAATCAATTGAGCGCCGCTTTGGAGCCATTTCTTATTAAAAGTCTTTTTTCTATCTTAGTATGTTTTATTCGTTTGTGTTCATTTATATTCGTTTTTTTTTTTTGTTTTTTTTTTCTTTACCTTCCATCCTTCCTTTTTCTTTCTTTCCCCTTCTTATTTCTCTTTCCTCCTTTCCTGTCTCTTTCTTCTTCCTTCCTCTCCTTTCCCTCTTTATTCCTCCCTTCTTTCCTTTTTGTTTTCTTTTCCTCCTTTTATTACCTCACTTTCTCTTTTTCCTTCGTTTTATTTTATTTTTTTTTGAAAGTTCCTTAAGGCTTACTCCCCCCTTTTTTTTTTTTTCCACAAGGGTTTCTTTTTAGGGTTTTTTTTTTTTTTTAAGGAGTTTAAAAAAGCTCCCCTTTTCCTTCTTTTTTTTTTTCACACCCTTTTACCCCCGTTTTCTCCCTTTTTTTTTTTTGTCCTGTGTTTGCAGTGTCCAAGTGAGTAATTCCTGGGGCCCCAGCAGGGCACCTAGATATTTACAAATAGAAGCAAATACAGTACACACGTTCCTTGTTAAATTTCTCACGTGTCAGATGTCTGATGTCAAATCCCAGGCGTCCTCACTCAACAAGTCCACATCCCAGGAAGGGACAGGCAAAAACAGACAGCACAGCCCAACACAGCGGACGAGCAGGAGCCGACACACACGGGCACACCAAGGGAAGACAGCACGCGCAGCAAAGGAACGGAGGAGCAGCAGAACGGAGAGGACCAGGAGGAGGACCGAGGGAGACCCAGGCAAACACGGCCCAAGCAGGAGGAGGCAGCACGTCCAACGCAGGAACGGAACGGAGGAGAGAGAGGACCGAGGGGAGGACCGAGGGAGAGCCGGGCAATCGCGGCAGGAGAGGGAGTCCACCGAGCCACACCCGACCACGCCAACAGGAGAGGAAGAGGGACGGAGGCAACCAGCAGCAGGCAGCAAGCAGGAGGTAGGATATACACCGAATATACGCTGAAAGCACAGAGGGAGGCTCCACCGAGGCTCACTAAGCAGGCAGCATGCTTCGTCGGAGTTCTTCACTCAAGTTTCCCGCTGCATTGAAGACGGGGAGGGAGGGAGAGCGGGGGGGGGGGAGAACGTGACGCGGGTGTTCACGTCATCACGCCCGGAACTGAACAAAAGCTATCCTTTGACGTACACTATAACACTTGTCCTGCCACAGCAGAAACCACTGATTTAGGGTATTGCTATTTTTGTAATAGAATTTCCCCCCAGAAAAAAAAAAATATTCTTTGCCAGACACAATTACACTTGGCTAGCCACAGCTGGAATACCAGATTTACCGAATTGCGATTTTGGCAATTGAATTTCACCCCAGAACAAAATCTATCCTTTGACAGATACTATGAAAATTATCGAGTCACAGCTGGAACACCAGATTTACTGTATTTATATTTTTGCAACTGTATTTCACCCCAGAACAAAATCTATCCTTTGACGGATACTATTAAACTTGTCCAGTCACAGCTGGAACACCAGATTTACTGTATTTATAATTTTGCAACTGTATTTCACCCCAGAACAAAATTTATCATTTGACGGACACTATGAAAATTATCCAGTCACAGCTGGAACATCAGATTCAGGGTATTGCTATATTGGCAATTGAATTTAACCCCAGTACAAAATCTATCCTTTGACGGATATTATTAAAATTGTTCAGTCAAAGCTGGAACACCAGATTTACTGTATTTATATTTTTCAACTGTATTTCACCACAGAACAAAATCTATTCTTTGACGGATACTATTAAACTTGTCCAATCACAGCTGGAACACCAGATTTACTGTATTTATATTTTTGCAACTGTATTTCACCCCAGAACCAAATTTATCCTTTGACGGACACTATGAAAATTATCCAGTCACAGCTGGAACATCAGATTCAGGATATTGCTATATTGGCAATTGAATTTAACCCCAGAACAAAATCTATCCTTTGACGGATATTATTAAAATTGTTCAGTCAAAGCTGAAACACCAGATTTACTGTATTTATATTTTTCAACTGTATTTTCCCACAGAACCAAATCTATCCTTTGACAGATACTCTTAAACTTGTCCAGTCACAGCTGGAACACCAGATTTACTGTATTTATATTTTTGCAACTGTATTTCACCCCAGAACAAAATCTATCCTTTGACGGACACTATGAAAATTATCCAGTCAAAGCTGAAACACCAGATTCAGAGTACTGCTATTTTTGCAATTGAATTTCACCCCAGACAGTATTACACTTGGCTAGCCACAGCTGGAACACCAGATTTAATGTATTGCTATTTTTGCAATTGAATTTCACCCCAGAAAAATAAAATATATTCTTTGCCAGACAGTATTACACTTGGCTAGCCACAGCTGGAACACCAGATTTTGGGGATTACTATTTTTGGAAGTGACTTTCACCCCTCAATAAAATATTGAAAATTCTATCCTGAGTTTGTAAGGGTGACAATAAGCACAGCCAAGCCCCTGCCAAGCCCCTTGCAAAAAAAAATTAATGGACTTGGTGGCAGCTTGTGCTGGCGCACCACAAGACACATATTTCGGCTGAGTTAATCCCTTCCTAATCTCGCCCTAACATAGCAGCTGCATCCTCTCCCTACACTAATCAGAGCAGAGTGACGTGCGGCGCTACGTGACTTCAGCTTAAATAGAGGCTGGGTCACATGCTGCACTTGGTCAATCACAGCCATGCCAATAGTAGGCAAGTAGTATGACGCATGTTGATTGGCTGCTTTGCAGCTTTCAAAATGCGCCATAAAAATCGACGAACAACGAACCCGAACTTTTACGTAAATGTTCGGGTTCGGGTCTGTGTCACGACCACCCCAAAATTCGTTACGAACCCGAACTATCCAGTTCGGGTTCGCTCATCCCTAGGGACAACATAACTGAATTGAAAAGTGAGCTGGATTGGAGAATTTTTTGTCTTGTGTTGTCTTATATTGTTTACTTCTCCTGACTTTTTAAAACTCTTCGCCCTTTTGTGAAATAACCCTAAGGGTGTTGTTGATGTGTGCAACTAATACTACTACATTTACCAATACATTTACATTCAATTATTATCAAAAAGCATAAACATAAATAAACATTTTTTACTGTCCCTTTAGGCAAAAGCCAGAATATAATAAAATATAATAAAAGACAAAAACAGACATTAAACTAAACTACATTTATAATAAAACAATTTACTTACAAAAGAAGCTATTAAGTCATCTGCTGTGCTGTCCTCTGCTTTCTTCCACGGATTCTCTCCCCTCCTTTCAGTCTGTTATGGGTGATCTGTGGATAACACACTGTTATGGGGGATCTTTGGATGACACACTGTTAGGGGGGCATCTGTGGGTGACACTGTTATGGGCATCTGTGGATAACACTGTTTTGAGCATCTGTGGATGACACTGTTATGGGGTTTCTGTGCATGACACACTGTTATGGGGGATCTGTGGATGACACACTGTTATGGGGGACCTGTGGATGACACACTGTTATGGATGATTTGTGGATGACCCACTGTTATGGGGGATCTGTGGATGAAACACTGTTATGGGGGACCTGTGGATGACACACTGTTATGGAGGATCTGTGGATGACACACTGTTATGGGGGATCTGTAGATGACACACTGTTATGGGGGATCTGTGGATGACACTGTAGCAATTGTCCCCCACACTGCCCCACAGTAGTAATTGTCCCCCCCTGGACCCACAGTAGTAATTGTCCCCCACAGTAGCAATTGTCTCCCACACTGCTCCCACAGTATTAATTGTCCCCCACACTGCCTCCATGTAGTAGTTTGCTCCCCATGTAGTAACTTGCCTCCCACTGTCCCTTCAGTAATATCCTCCTGTGCCCCCCAATAATGTCACTCAAATTTGGCACACAAAAAAAATACAAGCTAATGCTTACCTATGTCCCAGACTCCTGACGCTCACTCGTAGATGGTAGGCAGGCGCGCACAATGTCATCACGCCCAGTGATCGCCGGGATTTTCAGGCCCGGTGATTGGCGGGGCAGGGAACTATGCGCTCCTGTGCCCTGCCGTAGTTTGTGGGCGTGGGCCAGCATTTTAAAGGGGAATCAGTGGGGGGGGGGAACACTGGGGGGCAATTGATAACCTAGGGGGGCAATTGCCCCCCTTGCCCCCTGTAGCAATGCCTATGATGCTGCCTAATGTGCTGCAATAGACCTTTGGTACCTATAATTGTGTTTGAATGACCATGGCTTATTTTAATCCTGTAGATCTTGCACACCACTGTGGTATTGTGGAGAAAAAACTCCACAGAGCTACAGGCAATCAAGATAAACTTAGCTCATTTTAGGACTAACCCACAGTGTCAGCAGCATCTCCAGATTCTGATGCAGACGTGGCGCTTGCTGTTTGGGAGGTAGATTGCCTCCTTATTGCTGCTGCTGCCGCCATCACAACCCTCCTTCTCTGATGTTGTCTCCTCCTCCTTCGCACCCTAATCCGTCTCCCAGGTCCTGTCCAAAACACAATTGTTCTCACCCTCTGTGCCCCTTTTATTAGTCTGTAAGATATCATGGTGGGCTCCTTGGCCCCCTCCCCTGCTCTGCATTTGTCCTGATGGACAATGTCAGTGCCCCCACTGCGGATGCTGTTGCTATATGTGCCACAGTTACCAACACCATCAACAAAGCTATGCATGCTCTCACACAAGTTTTCAACAGGGAGACTTTCTTGGCTGTCTGCAGTAGGGTGTGTGGTGGGGTTTCCTTGCCTTCTTAGCAAAAAGGAAAGCAGCCCACAGAAAGGACTCCACTGAAAGCCTTCTCTGCAAGGAGCAGGAGGAATTCTGTGACCATGGCATGGTGTGAAACTCCAAAGTCATCTCCATGCCATCTTGCTGCAACAGAGAGGAGGAGTGAGTCATCTAATCCACAATCTCATCCTCTTTCTCCTCAATGATAATTTTGAGTCTTTCCGAAGCCAGCGGGATAATTGCAGCCTACTACCACCACTACTACTACTTCTGGCCAAATAGCTGGTCCTGCTACCACCCACATTCTAGATCTGGGTCTTTCATTTGGAACCCTTCCGTATGTCTGACATTTTTGGGCCTAAGTGTACACAGTCACACAAAGCATAGAATGGTTATCATAGCCCTTTGCTGTAAATTTCTCTTGCATCCTATCTGCTTCATTATTATCATCCATTTATATCCGTGCAATTCCTCCTGATTCTTAAAAATTGGCTTCTAGGTATATTGTCCAACCATTTAGGAAGGTGGCAACTGGTTCTAGAGATGAAACTATTTGAGTCAGTTGGTTTCACATACCTTTTAGTATGAATTTTGTCTCCTACTGGGTAAATAGTTAAATCAAAAAATATAATTGCCTTTTTACTTTGTGTAGCCGTAAATTCCAAATAAAAATAGTTTTTATTGATATCCGTTAAAAATTTTGACAATTCATCTTCCCTTCCCCCTCATATAAAAACAACATCATCAATGAAGAGTTTCCATAGGACGAGGCCCGCCCGGAGCTCGCCATTAGGAAAAATGAATTCCTCTTCCCAACGGCCAACATATAAATTTGCAAACCCCACTGCGAACCCCGTCCCCATGGCCACGCCCCATGTCTGTAAATAAAACTTTTGTTTATATTTAAAATATAAAGCATACAAGAATAAAAAGAATACATTGCGTAATAAAATTAATCTGTGTCAGGTAGCTTCCCCATTCTTTGCATGAAAAATTTTGCCGCTTCACATCCTTTTTTATTTTCAATGATGGTATATAAGGATTTTACATCAAGGGTCCCTAGGATGTAATTGTCTTTCCATTTTATTTCTTCCAATATCTGTAGTATGTTTTTTGCATCTTTTAGATAAGCCGGCAAAATTTGGGCACATGGTTGCAAATAGTTATCGATATATTTCGATAGGGAGCTAGTTGGGGATTCTATCCCTGATATGATGGGTCTCCCTGGTGGTTTCTTTATGTCTTTATGTATTTTTGGGTTTTGATAAAATACCGCTATTCTTGGTTTTTTATATCTATAAACTCTGCTTCCTGTTTATTCAGTATCCCTGCTTCTTTACCCATCTGTACCAGTTTTTTTCAGTTGGTTTTTGTATTTTTCTGTCGGGTCCCCTTTTAAAGTTTTATAGGTTTTTTCATCGCTTAAAATGTTTAGTATCTCCTTCTCATAGACTTTCTCATTTAGAATAACTATGCCCCCGTCCTTATCTGCGGGTCGTATAGTTATTCCATGGTTTTCTTGCATTGATGTAATCTCTTCTCTTTCTTTGATTGTGACATTGTTTAGATATCTCTGCTTTTTAGGGGCCTTTATTTCCCTAATCCCCCTGGTCACCATATTTGTAAAGGTGTTGAGGGCTGTTGAATATTCCTGTACTGGATTAAAATTTGATTTCCGTTTGAGTTCCGTATGTATATATCGCTTCTCTATATCTGTTGTTTTATTTTCCGTTTCTGTATTCCTGCCATCTTCTACTTTCTTCATGAAATATTTTTTCAGTGCCAATCTCCTTACAAATTTTTTAACCCCTATATAGGCATCAAATTTGTTTATAAATGTTGTTGGGGCAAATTTCAAATCTTTTTTTTAAATTTTATTTTCCATTTTAGTTAATGTGTAGTCACTTAGGTTGTATATTTTTTGTTGTTTTTTCTGGTCCATCTCTCCCTTAGCTTCCTGCCTATTTAGTTGTTTCTGCTTTTTCTTTTGGGTGAGTCCCCCCCCCCCCCCGGTTGCCCCTTTTGTTCCTACTTTTTTTCTTGGCTGAAAAAATCTTTCTTTATGCTCTTTTTTATGCCCTTATGCCCTAAGGGGTTTAAATATGGACATTGAGTTATTTGGCTTTGATTAGGGTAATTTAAGGCAGGAGTAAGCAAGCAGTTGATATAGGGGTTAAACTAAAAATGAGGGCATCCTATAACTAGGAGGTAGGCATAGAGTACAAGCTATCCCTGAGGAAGAACGACGATTTTCATTTGAAACGCGTAGGAATGAAGCAGTCTTTTGCCTACACTACAAACCCGTAGCTCATATAGTGACGTCACTCACTCCTGCACGGAGCGCGAGCAGAGGGGAATTGGAGCATAGTGCTACCTGCCGGAGCACACTCCTGTAAAAAGAAATACAGACGCCCGATTTCAGAAGTACCTAATCACCTGCAACGACCTAGGAGGAAAAGAAATTACAAGTGAGGATATCAAGGTAAGCAAATATCTACGGATCAAGATAGTACCTCGCTTAGTAGGTTATTGGTACCTAAATTGGGTGAGCGCGATATTCATAGCATTTTTCCAAAAAATAAAAAAGTTATCGCTCTTAAAAACCATGACAGAAAATTCCTCGTTAGAAAATCCAGATGTGGCATCTTTCCTTCTGAGCCATGGCATATCTCCAAATAACAGTTTATAACTACAAATGAGGTGTAACTGTATTCAGGAGAAAGTGGGTAGCAAATTGTGCAGTTTGGGCCTAAAGCACAATTTTCTTGTAAAAAAAAATGTAATTTATCATATTCACACCCAATTATAAAAAATTCTATATAACACCTGTTCAGTGAAGTGCTTGATACACCCCCCCCCACCCCTTTAAAATTCCTTGGGTGTTGTTGTTTACAACATGTGGTCACTTTTTGGGGGTTTTCACTGTGGGGATACCTCAGGGTCTCTTCAAATACACAGAGACTATTACAGCAAAATCTGCCCTCCAAAAACCATATGGCGCTCGGTGCCCTCTGTGCCCTGCCATGTGACCATACAGCGGTATACGAACACATATGGGGTGTTTCTGCAAACTGCCACCTGCTTTCATTTTGTTTCCCCATTTTCATAGAAATCCATTTTTTTAGTGGGGTTCAAAATATAATTTAGCGGTATATATATATATATATATATATATATATATATATATATATATATATACAGTAAAGCAAATTATAAGGTGAAACTAATATGTGAGATAGACTCATTACATGCAAAGTGAAATACTTCAAGCCTTTATTTGTTATAATTTGGATGATTATGGCTTATAGCTTATGAAAACCCCAAAGTGACAATCTCAGTTAACCTTTGTTCAGGGTGTATGTAATTTGCAAAATCTGCCCTCCAAAAATCTGCCCTGCCGTGTGCCCATACAGCTGTATACGACCACATATGCAAACTGCCACCTGCTTTAATTTTGTTTCTCCATTTTCATAGAAATAAATATTGAGGTTTGTTTTGTTTTTAACCCTTGATGTGTTCCGGGAAAAAAGTGATTACAATGATAAATCTGCAAAGAAAATGACATTTTAAAATTTCACCTCTATTTTGCTTTAATTCTGAAGGAATGCCTAGAGGGTTAACAGTATTTCTGAAACCAGTTTTCAATAGTTCGAGGGGTGCCATTTCTATAAATGGGGTCATTTATGGGTTGGTTCTATTATGTGAGCCCCACAAAGTGACCTCAGAACTGACCTGGTCCTTAAAAAAGTTGACTTTGGAAATTTTCTTAAAAATTTCAAAGATTGCTTCTAAAATTCTAAACATCCTAAAAAAATAATATTGCATTAGCAAAATAATTCTAACATAAAGTACACATATGGGGAATGTTAATTAATAATTTATGAGGCATTACTACAGATGGAGCAGGGGTAACACTCCCACCCGTAACTCAAATTTCATTATCTCATCGCGTTATCTTGAAATAAAAGCCATTGAGAAGCAATTGTTTTACTAGTTTAGTTAACTAAAACTGAACTCAACCAATCTCAGAAAACAGGCGTGTTAACCCTGCTACATACGTATCTGTCTTAAAAGCAGAGAGATTCAAATTTAGAAAACTAATGTCAAATTTTTGTTAACTTTTGGATTTTTTTTTATAAATAAATGTAAAACATAATGACTTAAATTTACCATTAACATGAGGTACTGTGTGTCATCAGAAAACAATCTCTGAATGGCTTGGATAAGTAAAAGCGTTCCAAAGTTATTACCCCATAAAGTGACACATTTCAGTGGTTAAGCGGCATTTATATGTGATTACTGCAGCAAAACCCACTCTGTGACAGCAATCTACATATTACATATTTTTAGTTTCCACATGGTTGCAATTTAATAATTTTTTTCTTGGGGGTGTTTTAAATTTAATTAAGCAGCATTTATACATCTTTGCGGCAGCAATGGCCGTGGTGTGGCATCAAATAGAGTTAAGCGAACACCTGGATGTTCGGGTTCGAGAAGTTTCGGCCGAACTTTACGAAAATGTTCAGGTCCAGGATCCGAACTTGACCCGAACTTGACCCCGAACCCAAACCCCATTGAAGTCAATGGGGACCCAAACTTTTGGGCACTAAAAAGGCTGTAGAATAGCCCACGAAAGGGCTAGAGGGCTGCAAAAGGCAGCAAGATGTAGGTAAATCCCCTGCAAACAAATGTGAATAGGGAAATTACTTACAAAAATAAAAATAATAATAATTAACCAATATCAATAGGCAACTTGGAGTAGGAGGTAGAATAGGAGGTTGAGGTGGCGTCAGGTGGAAATGCTATGGGAGTTGAAGTTCTCATCACAGCCAAAAAGGATTCATGTCTGCCTGCAGTGCCACAGGCCTCATTCACAGACTCAGGGCCATGGCAACCATACATGGGAGTTGAAGTTGTCATCATAGCCAAGAAGGAATCATGTCTGCCTGCTGGGCCACAGGTCTTATTCAAACATTCAGGCCCACAGGACCCACAAAAAGGAGAGTTAAAATCACGCCAAGACAGTATTGATTTCACCCAGCAATGCCACAGGCTTCATTTACTAATTCAGGAGGACCATGGCACCTGCAAAGAGGACAGCGGTCCCGTAACAGCAACACAGGCCTTAGGTCAACCTGCAATAAAACAGGCCATTATCATTTATGTAGGCCTCTGACACCTAGACAGAGGAGAGGTCATTTGACAGTAAAAAGAGTTTAATATCACTCACCAAGACAGCAAGCATTTAAACAAAATAAAGGCCCCTGACAAGAAGACAATGTAGAGGTCATTGGACAGTAAAAAGAGTTTAATATCGCTCAAAAAGATAGTAAGCGATTAAACGAAATATAGGCCCCTGACAACCAGACAATGTAGAGGTCATTTGACAGTTAAAAGAATTTCATATCTCTTACCAAGACAGCAAGCGTTTAATCAAAATATAGGCCCCTGACACCCACACAATAGGGCAGTAATTTGACAGTAAAAAGAGTTAAATGTCTCCCACCAAGACAACAATCAAGTAAACAAAATGTAGGCCCGACACCCACCCAATGGGGCGGTCATTTGACAGTAAAAAGAGTTTAATATCTCCCAAGACAACAAATGATTAAACAACATATAGGCCCCTGACACCCACACAGTAGGGCAGTCATTTGACAGTAAAAAGAGTTAAATGTCTCCCACCAAGACAGCAAGCAAGTAAACGAAATATAGGCCCTTGATACCCACACAATGGGGCGGTCATTTTACCGTAAAAAGAGTTTAATATCTCCCACCAAGACAACAAATGATTAAACGACATATAGGCCCCTGACACCCACAAAATGTGGCAGTCATTTGAGAGTAAAAAGAGTTATATGTCTCCCACCAAGACAACAAGCAAGTAAATGAAATATAGGCCCCTGAAACCCACACAATGGGGCAGTCATTTGACAGTAAAAAGAGTTTCAAATCTCCCACCAAGACAACAAATGATTAAACAACATATAGGCCCCTGACCCCCACACAATCGGGCAGTCATTTGACATTAAAAAGAGTTAAATGTCTCCCACCAAGACAGCAAGCAAGTAAACGAAATATAGGCCCCTGACACCCACACAATGCGGTGGTCATTTGACAGTAAAAAGAGTTTAATATCTCCTACCAAGACAACAAATGATTGAACTACATATAGGCCCCTGACACCCACACAATGGGGCATTCTTTTGACAGTAAAAAGAGTTTAATATCACTCACCAATACAGCAAGCATTTAAACGAAATATAGGCCCCTGACAACCAGAAAATGTAGAGGTGATCATTTGACAGTATAAAGAGTTTAACCCCTTAAGGACCGGGCTCATTTTCACCTTAGGACCAGGCCATTTTTTGCAAATCTGACCAGTGTCACTTTATGTGGTGATAACTTTAAAACGCTTTTTCTTATCCAGGCCATTCTGAGATTGTTTTTTCGTCACATATTGTACTTCATGACACTGATAAAATTAAGTCGAAAAATTTCATTTTTATTTATAAAAAAATATCAAATTTACTAAAAATTTTGAAAAATTAGCAATTTTCCAAGTTTCAATTTCTCTACTTCTATAATACATAGTAATACCGCCCAAAAAAGTTATTGATTTACATTCCCCATATGTCTACTTCATGTATCGATGATTTTGGGAACGCCATTTTATTTTTTGGGGATGTTACAAGGCTTAGAAGTTTAGAAGCAAATCTTGAAATTTTTCAGAAATTTTCAAAACCCACTTTTTAGGGACCAGTTCAGGTCTGAAGTCACTTTGTGAGGCTTACATAATAGAAACCATCCAAAAATGACCCCATTCTAGAAACTACACCCCTCAAGGTATTCAAAACTGATTTTACAAACGTCATTAACCCTTTAGGTTTTCCACAAGAGTTAATGGCAAATAGAGATAAAATTTCAGAATTTCGATTTTTGGAAAATTTTCCGCTTGAATCCATTTTTCCAGTAACAAAGCAAGGGTTAACAGCCAAACAAAACTCAATATTTATTGCCCCGATTCTGTAGTTTTCAGAAACACCCCATATTTGGGCGTAAACTGCTGTATGGCCAAACGGTGGAGCGCAGAAGGAAGGGGACGCCATATGGTTTTTGGAAGGCGGATTTTGCTGGTCTGGATTTTTGACACCATGTCCCATTTGAAGCCCCCGATGCACCCCTAGAGTAGAAACTCCAAAAAAGTGACTCAATCTAAGAAACTACACCCCTCAAGGTATTCAAAACTGATTTTACAAACTTTGTTAACCCTTTAGGTGTTCCACAAGAGTTATTGGCAAATGGAGATGAAATTTCGAATTTCTATTTTTTGTTACCTTGTCTCAAAAAAGTGTAATATAGAGCAACCAAAAATCATATTTACCCTAAAATAATACAAACAAAACTGCTACCTTATCCCGTAGTTTCCAAAATGGGGTCGCTTTTTGGAGTTTCCACTGTAGGGGTGCATCAGGGGGCTTCAAATGGGACATGGTGTCAAATAACCAGTCCAGCAAAATCCGCCTTCCAAAAACCATATGGCGTTCCCTTCCTTCTACGCCCTGCCGTTTGGCCATACAGCAGTTTACGACCACATATGGGGTGTTTCTGCAAACTACAGAATCAGGGCAATAAATATTGAGTTTTGTTTGGCTGTTAACCCTTGCTTTGTTACTGGAAAATGGATTAAAATGGATAATTTGCAAAAAATAGCTGTTTTGGGACAGTTTTGTATTTTTTGTTATTTACATCGTTGAACTGACAGGTTAGATTGTGTGCTATTTCTATAGAGCAGGTTGTTACGGACGCGACAATACCAAATATGTCTACTTTTTGGTTTTTTTGTTTCAGTTTTACATAATAAAGCATTTTTGAAAAAATGATTTTTTAGTGTCTCCACATTCTGAAAGCCATAGTTTTTTTTTTTTTTTTTTTGGCAATTGTCCTATGTAGGGGCTCATTTTTTGCGGGATGAGATGGCGGTTTGAATGGTACTATCTTGGGGTGCATATGACTTTTTGATCACTTGCTATTACACTTTTGTGATGTAAGGTGACAAAAATGACTTTTTTACAACGTTTTTATTTTTTATGTTTACGGCGCTCACCTGAGGGGTTAGGTTATGTTATATATTTATAGAGCAGGTCGTTACTGAACGCGACGATACCCAATATGTATACTTTTTTTTATTTATTTTGGTTTTACACAATAATATCCTTTTGAAACAAAAAAATATGTTTTAGTGTCTCCATAGTCTGAGAGCCATATTTTTTTCAGTTTTTAGGCGATTGTCTCAGGTTGGGTATAATTTTTATGGGATGAGGTGGCGGTTAGATTGGCACTATTTGGGGGTCATATGACGTTTTGATCGCTTGCTATTACACTTTTTGTGATGTAAGGTGACAAAAAATGGCTTTTTGACAAAGTTTTTATTTTATTTTTTTTACAGTGTTTACTTGAGGGGTTAGGTCATGTGATATTTTTATAGAGCAGATTCTTACGGACGTGGAGATACCCAATATGTCTACTTTTTTTAAATTTTTTTACATTTAACACTGAAAAGCATTTTTGAAACAAAAAAAATCATGTTTTAGTCTGAGAGGCATAGTTTTTTTATTTTTTGGGCAATTGTTTTATGAAGGGGCTCATTTTTTGCGGGATGAGATGGCGGTTAGATTGGTACTATTTTGGGAGGCATACGCCTTTTTGATCGCTTTGTATTACACTTTTAGTAATGTAAGGTGCCAAAAATGGCTTATTTACACCATTTTTTTATTTTATTTTTTATGGCGTTCACGTGAGGGGTTCAGTCATGTGATATTTTTATAGAGCTGTTTTTTACGGACGCGGCGATACCTAATATGTGTAGTGTATTTTTTTTTTTTTACTTTTTATTCAGTGATTTGTGTTTTTTTTTATTTTTACTTTTTTTCACTTTTTTACATTTTTTTTGGACCCAGACCCACTTGGTTCTTGTAGATCCAGTGGATCTGGTGTCTATATAATACAGTACAGTACACTATATAGTGTACTGCACTGTATTTTTTACTTTTCACAGCCTGGTCAGACTTCTGCCTTTAGCAGAAGTCTGACCAGAGTTACTATAACATGGCAAGCAGGACGCTTCTGAAAGCCGCCCTGCTGCCATGGTGACCATCACCCACTGCCATTAGAGAGCAGTGGGTGATGGATGGGGAGGGAGGGAGGTCCCTCCTCTGCGATCCCATCCTGGGGGCTGCATAGGCACAGCAGCCCCCGATGGGAGAGGGAGGGAGCTCCTCCCTGTTAACACCTTCCATACCGCGGTCCGTCCGGACCACGGTAAGGAAGGTTAAACGGCTGGCATCTGCAGCACAGATGCCAGTCGCTGCTATCAGAGTGCCAGCAATGTGCTGGCACTCTGATAGAACCACTAGACACCAGGGAATTATTACAAGGGAGGCGGGCGGGGATCGCTATTGCGATCCCGCCTCCCGCACCGCCCGCCTCCCGCACCGCCACCGCTCCGCAACCACTCTCTGCACCCCCGCCGCCATAACAAGATTGGGGGCTGCAGGGGGTTAAAATTTTTAACTTTGGGGCAATTAACCTCTGATCCTCGCGGTCACAGACCGCGGGATCAGAGATCGCTGAATCGCTGCAAACCGCAGGTCTGAATTGACCTGCGGTTTGCAGCGATCGCCGATACGTGGGGGTCACATGACCCCTCGGTATTAGAACATGGTTCCTGCTGATCTACATCAGCAGGAACCATGCTGCTACTGCGCCCACATCGGGTGCAGTAGCAGTTTAAACACAGGGCGTACATGTACGCCCTTGGTCCTCAGTACCAGGGACGCAAGGGCGTACATGTACGCCCTTCGTCCTTAAGGGGTTAATATCTCCCACCAATACAGCTAGCAATGAAACGAAATATAGGCAACTGACAACCAGACAATGTAGAGGTCATTTGTCAGTATAGAGAGGATAATGTCACCCACCAAAGCAACAAATGATTAAACGACATATAGGCCCCTGACACCCACACAATGGGGCAGTCATTTGAGATAAAAAGAGTTAAATGTCTCCCACCAAGAAAGCAAGCAAGTAAACAAAATATAGGCCCCTGACACCCACACAATGGGGCTGTCATTTGACAGTAAAAAGACTTTAATATCACTCTCCAAGATAGCAAGCATTTAAAAGAAATATAGGCCCCTGACAACCAGACAATGTAGAGGTGATTTGAAAGTATAAAGAGTTTAATATCTCCCACCAATGCAGCAAGCGATGAAACGAAATATAGGCAACTGACAACCAGACAATGTAGAGGTCATTTGACAGTATAAAGAGGATAATGTCACCCACCAAAGCAACAAATAATTAAACGACATATAGGCCCCTGACACCGACACAATGGGGCAGTCATTTGACATTAAAAAGAGTAAGATGTCTCCCACCCAGACAGCAAGCAAGTAAACAAAATATAGGCCCCTGACACCCACACAATGGGGCGGTCATTTTACAGTAAAAATAATTTAATGTCTCCCACCAAAACAGCAAGCAATTAAACTAAATATAGGCGCCTGACACCCACCCAATGGGGTGGTCATTTGACAGTAAAAAGAGTTTAATATCTCACACCAAGACAACAAATGATTAAACTACATATAGGCCCCTGACACCCACACAATGGGGCAGTCATTTGACAGTAAAAAGAATTTAATGTCTCCCACCAAGACAGCAAGCAATTAAACTAAATATAGGCGCCTGACACCCAGACAGAGAAGAGGTCATTAGACAGCAAAAAGAGGATAATGTCACCCACCAAAACAAAAGAAGCATCATGTTACCCACCATTTGAACAAGCCACTTTCAGTAATTTAAGCCCCAGCACCCAGACAGAGGAGAGAGGTCCCATAGCAGAAATTTAGGCTTCATGTCCCCCACCAATGGAGCAGGCCACTTTCAGATATTTAGGCCCCAGCACCCAGACAGAGGAGAGAGGTCCCATAGTAGAAAATCAGGCTTCATGTTACCCACCAAAGCAGCAGACAATTAACACAATTTTAGGCCCCTGACACCCAGACAGAGGAGAGGTCATTTGACAGCAAAAAGAGGTTAATGTTACGCACCAAAGCAGCAGGTGATTAGCTGAAATGTAGGCCCCTTGCACCCAGACAGAGGAGAGGTTCATTCAACTTGGTGTTGCCCCGAAAATAATGGTGCAATTAGAAAAAAAGGATTCAATAAAGAAGTGCCCTGGAGTACAAGAATGTATGATTGAGGAGTACAAGAATGTATGGTTGAGGGCGAGGCAGTTATAAATGTCTATTCTGCACAAGGGATGGAAAGGTCCTATGGTATCCATGCCTGGTTCATTTTATGAACGTCAGCTTGTCCACGTTGGCTGTGGACAGGCAGCTGCATTTGTCTGTAATGATGCCCCCTGCCGTGCTAAATACACGTTTAGACAATACACTGGCCGGAGAGCAGGCCAGCACCTCCAAGGCATAAAATGCTAGCTCTGGCTATGTGGACAATTTGGAGACCCAGAAGTTGAATGGGGCAGAACCATCAGTCAGTACGTAGAGGCGTGTGCACATGTACTGTTCCACCATATTGTTAACCCTGCATCAGAGGAGCTGGCCATGACACAGCTGCGTTGGCGACCTTTTGCTCCTCCTCCGCCTTCGACTTGTGCTTCCACTTGTCCCCCCGTGTCAGTTGGGAATGCTCTCAGGAGCGCAACTACCAGCGCGCGCTTGTACTCGCACATTTACCTATCACGCTCCAGTGTGGGAATTTAGGTGGGTACATTGTCTTTGTACTGGGGATCTAGCAGGGTGGCCACCCAGTAGTCAGCACACGTTAACATGTGGGCAACTCTGCTGTTGTTGCGCAGGCACTGCAGCAAGTAGTCGCTCGTGGGCCCTGGCTAGCCAAATTTGTACCTGGCCTATGCTGTTGCAAAAAAACTCCGTCTGAGCCCCTTCTAAAAGACTGGCCTGAAAGTGTTAGAAATGACCCCTCTTTATCCTCCTCCTCCTCCTGGGCCACATCCTCTTCCATCATCGCCCTAAGTGTTTTCTTAAGGAGACATAGAAGTGGTATTGTAACGCTGATAACAGCTTCATTGCCACTGGCCATGTTGGTGGATTACTCGAAACAGCGCAACAGGGCACACAGGTCTCACATGGAGGCCCAGTCATTGGTGGTGAAGTGGTGCTGTTCACCCGTGTGTGCTGCAACTGAAACTCCACTATGGCCTGATGCTACTCGCACAGTCTCTCCAGCATGTGCAAGGAGGAGTTCCAGCTGGTGGGCACGTCGCATATGAGGCGGTGAGCAGGAAGGCTGAAGTTATGCTGTAGTGCAGACAGGCGAGCAGCAGCAGGATGAGAATGCCGGAAGCGCGCACAGATGGCCCGCTCCTAATGCAGCAGCTCTGACATGTCGGGGTAGTTGTGAATGAATTTCTGCACCACCAAATTCAGCACATGCGCCAGGCAAGGGATGTGCGTCAAACCGGCTAGTCACAGAGCAGCAACGAGATTTCGCCCATTATCGCCCACCACCAGGCCAGGCCTGAGGCTCACTGGCCGCAACCACTCGTCGGTCTGTTGTTCTATATCCCGCCACAACTCCTGCGCGGTGTGGAGCCTGTCCCCCAAACACATGAGTTTCAGAATGGCCTGCTGATGTTTACCCCGGGCTGTGCTGAAGTTGGTGGTGAAGGTCTGTGGCTGACCGGATGAGCAGGTGGAAGAAGAGGAGTTGAAAGCCGAGTTGGAGGAGGAGGCAACATGAGGCAAAGAATGATGCTCTGCGATCCTTGGCGGCAGAAGAACGTGCGCCAAACAGCTCTCTGCCTGTGGCCCACCTGTCACCACATTTACCCAGTGTGCAGTTAGGGAGATATAGCGTTCCTGGCCGTGCTTACTGGTCCACGTATCTGTGGTTATGTGGACATTGCCACAGATGGCGTTACGCAGTGTACACTTGATTTTATCGGATACTTGGATGTGCAGGGAAGGCACGGCTCTCTTGGAGAAGTAGTGGCGGCTGGGAACGACGTACTGTGGGACAGCCACCGGCATCAGCTGTGTGAAGCCGTCCGTGTCACCAGCCTGAATGACTAGCAACCTGTGCGATAGCAGTGTGCAAATTCGAGCAGTAGTTTTAACAAGTGTGTCAAAACTCACAAACATTTTTAGAGAACTACTAATAAAAGTGAAGTTTTACTGATTTAAATATTAAGGGTAAAAGTGGTGAATTGAGCTCAATTGAGCAAAGTTTTTTAGTTTAGAAATGCTGGCATTCAGGGCCAGGTATCGAGGATGGCTAGCTGGGAATTTACGCTTTCTCTCCAAGGTTTGTGAGATGGAGAGCTGAACGCTGCCATCTGACATGGTGGAGATGATTGGTGACGGAGGGGGTGGTGTTGCTGGTGGCACATCCTCTTTTTGGTGGGCGGCAGGTGCCAACATTCCTCCCGAGGTGGAAGAAGAAGCCGAGGCAGCAGCAGAAGAGGGAGCAGGGGGAGCCTGAGTGAGTTCCTTGTTTTTAAGGTGTTTAATTCACTGCTGTTCATGCTTTGCATGTAGATGCCTGGTCATGCAAGTTGTGCTAAGGTTCAGAACGTTAATGCCTCGCTTCAGGCTCTGATGGCAAAGCGTGTAAACCACTCGGGTCTTGTCGTCAGCACATTGTTTAAAGAAGTGCTATGCCAGGGAATTCCTTGAAGCTGCCTTTGGTGTGCTCGGTCCCTGGTGGCGGTGGCCAGTAGCAGGCAAACTCTCTTGGCGATGGCTGTTCTGCTTTTGCACCCTGCTCTCTCTTTTGCTATGCTGTTAACTCGGTCTCACACTGCCTCTTCCTCTGAACTGTGAAAGTCAGTGAGACGACCTTCATTTCATGTGGGGTCTAGATTCTCATCGTCCCCTGCATCGTCTTCCACACAGTCTTCCTCCTTGACCTCCTGTTCGGTCTGCACACTGCAGAAAGATGCAGCAGTTGGCACCTGTGTTTCGTCATCATCAGAGATGTGCTGACTCTGCTGAGGTGGTATTCCCATGTCCTCATCAGGAAACATAAGTGGTTGTGCGTCAGTGCATTCTATGCCTTCCACCGCTGGGGAAGGGCTAGGTGAATTCCCTTGGGAAACCCCGCCAGCAGAGTCTTCAAACAGCATAAGAGACTGCTGCAAAACTTGAGGCTCCGACAGGTTCCCTGATATGCATGGGGGTGATGTGACAGACTGATGGGCCTGGCTTTCAGGCGCCACCTGTGCACTATCTGTAGAAGACTGGGTGGGAGATAAAGTGAACCTGCTGGATCCACTGTCGGCCACCAAATTGACTAGCGCCTGTACTTGCTCAGGCCTTACTATCCTTATAATAGCATTAGGCCCGACCAAATATCACTGTAGATTCTGGCGGCTACTGGTTCCTGAGGTAGTTGGTTCACTAGGACGTGTAGCTGTGGCAGAACGGCCATGTCCTCTACCAGCACCAGAGGGTCCACTAACACCACCACGACCATGTCCGCGTCCCTTATTAGATGTTTTCCTTATTGTTACCGTTCACCACAATAAGGAAAAACTTATTTGGCCCAATATATAGAGTTCAAATTAACGCCTTTTTTACAGGCACCTAACACTATCTAGCTATCTATTTATGCACCGTATTACACTAATACAGGCATAGCAGAAACCACAGATTTAGGTGAATATCAATTTTAGGCCTAGTATTTAGACCCTAGCTGCAAATATAGAGGATTTAGCTTTCAGCCCTTGTATTTAGACACTTAGTATAATATACCCTTTTAGGGACAGAAATATACTTGGAGATGCATAATACCGTGTGCAAATATAGAGGATTACGCTTTCAGCATTTGTATTTAGACCTTGAGTGTAATATACACTCTTACGGACAGAAATACACTTGGAGATGCACAGTAGCGTGTGGAAATATAGAGGATTTAGCTTTCAGCCCTTGTATTTAGACACTTAGTATAATATACCCTTTTAGGGACAGAAATATACTTGGAAATGCATAATAGCGTGTGCAAATATAGAGGATTACGCTTTCAGCACTTGTATTTAGACCTTGAGTGTAATATACCCTTTTACGGACAGAAATACACTTGAAGATGCACAGTAGCATGTGCAAATATAGAGGATTACGCTTTCAGCACTTGTATTTAGACCTTGAATGTAATATACCCTTTTATGGACAGAAATACACTTGGAGATGCACAATAGAGTGTGCAAATATAGAGGATTGCGCTTTCAGCACTTGTATTTAGACCTTAAGTGTAATATACACTTTTACGTACATAAATAAACTTGGAGATGCACAGTAGCGTGTGGAAATATAGAGGATTTTGCTTTCAGCCCTTGTATTTAGACATTTAGTGTAATATACCCTCTTATGGACAGAAATACACTTGGAGAGGCACAATAGAGTGTGCAAATATATAGGATTACGCTTTCAGCACTTGTATTTAGACCTTGAGTGTTATATACCCTTTTATGGACAGAAATACACTTGAAGATGCACAGTAGCATGTGCAAATATAGAGGATTACGCTTTCAGCACTTGTATTTCGACCTTGATTGTAATATACCCTTTTATGGACAGAAATACACTTGGAGATGCACAATAGTGTGTGCATATATAGAGGATTAAGCTTTCAGCACTTGTTTTTAGACCCTTAGTGTAATATACCCTTTTAGGGACAGAAATATACTTGGAGATGCATAATACCGTGTGCAAATATAGAGGATTACGCTTTCAGCACTTGTATTTAGACCTTGAGTGTAATATACCCTTTTGCGGACAGAAATATACTTGGAGATGCATAATAGCGTGTGCAAATATAGAGGAATACACTTTCAGCCCATGTATTTAGACTCTTAGTGTAATATACCCTCTTTTGGACAGAAATACACTTGGAGATGCACAGTAGCGTGTGCAAATATAGAGGATTTAGCTTTTGGCCCTTGTATTTAGACACTTAGTGTAATATACCCTTTTACGGACAGAAATACACTTGGAGATGCACAGCAGCGTGCGCAAATATAGAGGATTTATTTTTCAGGCCTTGTATTTAGACGCTGACACGCTAAACGTAATATACCCTATTACGGACAGATTTACACTTAGAGAAGAAACAGCGGAAAGCACAGATGTTTAGGATTTCTATTTCAGGGATTTCATTGAACCACAGAAAAAAATCTATCCTTTGATGGACAGTATTACACTTGGCCAGCCACAGCTGGAACACCAGATTTAGGGGATTGGTATTCTGGCAATTGAATTTCACCCCAGAAAAAAAATCTATCCTTTGACGGACAGTATTAAATTTAGCCAGCCACAGCTAGAACACCAGATTTAGGGGATTGGTATTTTGACAAGTGGATTTCACCCCATAAAAAAATCTATCCTTTGACGGACAGTATTACACTTGGCCAGCCACAGCTGGAACCCCAGATTTAGTGGATTGGTATTTTGGCAATTGAATTTCACCCCAGAAAAAATCTATCTTTTGACGGACAGTATTACACTTAGCCAGCCACAGCTAGAACCCCAGATTTAGGGGATTGGTATTTTGGTAATTGGATTTAACCCCAGAAAAAAATCTATCCTTTTACGGACAGTATTACACTTAGATAGCCACAGCTGGAACCCCAGATCTAGGGGATTGGTATTTTGGCAATTGAATTTCACCCCAGAAAAAATATCTATCCTGTTACGAACAGAATTACACTTGGCCAGCAACAGCTGAAACCACTGATTTAGGAATTTGGTATTTTGGCAATTGAATGTCACTCCTCAATAAAATATAGCAATTTCTATCCTGTGTTTTAAGGTGTGTCAATAAGCACAACCCCTGATGTAGGATATTGCAAAAAAAAGCCTACTATTGAACCCAAGAATGTATGTTAAACTTGGTGGCAACTCAAAACATGTGCTGGTGCACCAAAAGATCACAAAATGGCCGCCGATCACTCCAGAAAAAAAAGTGACAGAAAAACGCTCTGGGCAGCCTAAAATCCAGTGAGCAATGAACTAACAGAAGTTGAATGATTCACAGCTTGAGATCGATCACTTCATTAGGTGGTTTTGCTGAGTCTTCCCTGCCTAATCTCGCCCTCACAGCAGCTGCATCCTATCCTTACACTAATCAGAGCAGGATGACATGAAGGTGACTTCAGAGTTGGACACTGTGCCTTGGAGCCAGGGGTCACAGTGTTCCTCCTGCTCCTCCTCCTTCTTGCACCCCCACAGAAGGCGTGGTGCCCTCCAGTCGTCACGCTTTCCTTTTTCCTAAACTGTGTCAATAAAACTCCACCATGCCCTACAGCAGATAAAAAGAGTCTCCTTGTTGATGACTTGCGTGAGAGCAGTCCATTGTTTGTACTATCCTGAGGAGGAGGTGGAGGTTGCACCAGGGTGTCGAGAGGGAGGGGGGGTTGCAGAGGCTGGGAAGGGCACAGTCGCCGGGTGGTTCGTTTACATGGTGAAGCAGGGAGCTACCCGCTCCCTTCTTCACCTCTTTGGTGGTTTCCAGGACTCCCCAGCAACCGCATATCGCGCTGCTGGCTGTGTGGGAGGAGCTGACAAAACCCCGGGACCAGCCTACTGCAGAGCCAGCAGCGCAATGTGTGTGTGATCAAGTCATGCTGCTGCTGGGGAGCTCAGGATGTTCCGATCGTCAGGGAAACAGGTGAGTATTTGTGATTTTTTTCTTTTTATGGAGCTGAAGAGGGCACAATCAGGACATATTTACTGTGAAAGGGTAAAAAGGTGGGCATAACTACTGTGAAGGGGCCACAACATGAACATAACTACTGTGAGAGGAAACAATGTTAGCAAAACTGTACTAAGGGGGCATAATGTGGGCATTTCTGCTGTAAAGGAGGCACAATGGGGATATTACTACTGTGAGAGGACACAATATAGGCATAACTACTGTAAAGGAGACACAATGTGGACATAACTATTGTGAGGGGGCATCATGTGTGCATTAGTACTGTGTGGTAGCACTAATGGTAAATTCCGTAGATTAGCCTGATAAACATGGAAACAGCTCAGTCTTGCAGGGCCAGCACAGTGCCCCCTCCTAGGTATTTCAAAGGGGCACTTACCATCCTTTCCTTATGTGATTATTCTATGCTTTATCACCACAGAGACCTTGTTCTTGATTGAACACCAACAACACCCTGCATGAGACAGGGCCAGTTGGTTCATTCATTTATTGCGCAGTGTATTGCAGAGGTGCACAACGAGTCCAACTGGGCAAGATCAGACAGTGGCAGCACAGCTAAGACACCTGCCGGGTGCTGAAGCCCTTCAAATAGGCCACAAAGTCAAGAAATTTGGCATGAACTACTTCTTCCCTCTCATAGTTATCTTAGAACATGCAGCGGGGACCATGGCAAATGAAGATGCATCTTGCTTGCCCTATAACTGTTAGTGACACACAAAAGGAATCTGTCATGGAGTGGGATAATGAAGATGAGGATGAGGAAGATAAAGATGATGAGCTTCCACTGCAAGAGGAGTCGGAGGTGGATGAGCAAGAAGATGATGATGAGGATGGCACTGGTCAAGACACACAATCATCTCAGTGGAGGGAGGAGCCAGAAAGTAGTGTCTCCCCAGACACGCTGGCCCTAATTATCACCTGCATGTTGGCTTGCTTATGCCGTGACAGATGTATTGTTGATATCAAATAGTTCAATTATTACTAGATGGCCATTCTTTTAGACTCTCGCTAACAAGTAGGGTTGAGCGAACAGTTCGAGCATAGTTCGGGTTCGTACCGAATTTTGGGGTGTTTGGGTCCGTTGTTCGGCGATTTCTTCCCACTTTCTGAAGGGCTGCACAGCAGCCAATCAGGTAGCGTTTTACTTCTTGCCCTAGGAAGCCATCACATCCATGCCTACTAATGGCATGGCTGTGATTGGCCAAGTGCAGCATGTGACCCAGCCTCTATTTATGCTGGAGTCACGTAGCGCCGCACGTCACACTGGTCTGATTAGTGTAGGGAGAGGACGCAGCTTCTGTGAGGGCGAGATTACGCAGGGAAAACCAGCAAAAACACCTAATAAAGTGATCGATCTACAGCTGTGAATCATTCAACTTCTGCTAGTTAATTGCTCACTGGTTTTTAGGCTGCACAGAGCGTTTTTCTGTCACTTTGATCGGCGGCTATTTTGTGTCTTGTGGTACACCAGCACAAGTTGCCACCAAGTCCATCGATCCATTAACACTAGGTTTCTTTTTTGCTATATCCTACATCAGGGGCTTGGCTGTGCTTATTGTCACCCCTAGAAACTCAGGATGGAAATTTCTATATTTTATTAAGGGGTTAAATTCAATTGCAAAAATAGCAATCCCCTAAATCTGGTGTTCCAGGTGTGGCTAGCCAAGTGTAACATTGTCTGCTGTCTGGCAAAGGATAGATTTTTTTCTGTGGTGAAATTCAATTGTGAAAATAGCAATCCCCTGAATCTGGTGTACCAGCAGTGGCTAGCAAAGTTTAATAGAGTCCGGCGAAGGATATATTTTGTTCTGGGGTGAGATTCAATAGCCAAAATAACAATACCGAAAATCTGGTGTCTCAGCAGTGGCTGGCAAAGTTTAACTGCTTGCCGACCGCCGTACGCAGGATTGCGTCCTGCGGGCGGTCGGTTTATTCCTCCTGGACGCATTGGCGCGTCCTCTCGCGAGACGCGAGAGGACGCGCTGATGTGCCCGCACATGCGCAGTGCGCGCCATCGGCGCACTCGCATGTAACTGTAGTACAGCCTGCGAGTGCTGATCGCGCTCTGGCAGGCTGTATAAGTTAGAAAAAAACGCATATCAGACGCTGTTTTATGAACAGCGTCTGATATGCCTGCTGTATTCTCCTCTGGTGGTCCCTTTGCTTGGGACCACCATAGGGAAAAACAAAAAAGTGTGCACCAATCACCACACCCCCCCCACCCCTCCCCCCGTCACTGATTAACCCCGATTAACCCCTGATCACCCATGTCACCCCCACTGATCACCCATGTCACCCCCCCGTCACTGATCACCCCCTATAAGGCTTATTCAGTCATCCGTATGTGTTTTGCGGATCCGCAGTTCCGCGGATCCGCAAAACACGGACACCGGCAATCTGCTTTTCCCATTTTGCGGATCCGCACATTGCCAGAGCTATATAGAAAATGCCTTTTCTTGTCCGCAATTGCGGACAAGAATAGGACATGTTCTATATTTTTGCGGATCCGCAATTCCGGATCCGAGCAGGACAAAGTCTGTCCCCATAGAATTCACTGTATCCACAATTCCGTTCCACAAAATTTTGCGGAACAGAATTGCGGACGTGTGAATCTCTTTTTTTTTGCACATTTTTTTTAGATTTTTTTCATCCACATTGATCAATGTGAATGAAGAAATCTGTGACGTTCATTTTTTTCTTTCAGCCCAGTGGCTGAACGGAAAAAAAAAAATTTCTCATTACCCGTATGCTCAATATAAGGAAAATAGCAAAAACTCCTAATTTTGGCCATACGTGTAATGGTTGCGGAGACCCTCAAACACCAGGGTAGTGGAAAAACCTCACAAGTGACCCCATTTTAGAAAGTAGACACCCCAGGGTATTCGCTGAGGGGCATAGTGAGTTCATGGAAGTTTTTATTTTTTGACACAAGTTAGCGGAAAATGAAATTTTTTGAAAAAAAAATTTTCCATTTCCGCTAACTTGTGACAAAAAATAAAAAATTCCATGAACTCCCTATGCCTCTTAGTGAATACCTTAGGGTGTCAACTTTCCGAAATGGGGTCACTTATGGGGTGTTTCTACAGTCTGGGCATTGTAGCACGTCAGGAAACAGGACAGGTGCTCAGAAAGTCAAAGTGCGGAAACTCACTTTTTTGCACCATAGTTTGTACACGCTATAACTTTTACCCAAACCAATACATATACACTTATTGCATTTTTTTTATCAAAGACATGTAGAACAATAAATTTTGAGAAAAATTTAAATTGAAATATAGTGTTATTTGAAAAATTTTAAAACAGAAAGCGAAAAATGTCGTTATTTTTTTAAAATTTAATCAAAAAAAGTAAAATATGAAAAAAAGTAAAAATGTCAGCAAGAATGAAATACCACCTAATGAAAGCTGTATTAGTGAGAAGAAAAGGAGGTAAAATTCATTTGGGTGGTAATTTGTATGACGGAGCAATAAACGGTGAAAGTAGTGTAGTGCGGAATTGTAAAAAGTGGCCTGGTCATTAAGGGGGTTTAAGCTAGGGGGGCTGAAGTGGATAGGTTAATGGATAGATAATTTTCTAGGGTCAAATTCAATTGCAAAAATAGCAATACCGTAAATCTGGTGTTCCAGCTGTGACTGGATAAGTTTCATAGTGTCCGTCATAGGATATATTATTCTCTGCAGTGAAATTCAGTTGCAAAAATTGAAATACCGTAAATCTGGTGTCCCAGCAGTGGCTGGACAAGTTTCATAGTGTCCGTCATAGGATATATTATTTTATACTGTGAAATTCAGTTGCATAAATAGAAATACCGTAAATCTAGTGTTCAAGCTGTGACTGGACAAGTTTAATTGTGTCCGTCAAAGGATTTATTATTCTCTGGGGTGAAATTCAGTTGCCAAAATAGCAATACCATAAATCAGTGGTTTCAGCTGTGGCTGGCCAAGTTTAACAGTGTCCGGCAAAGGATATATTTTGTTCTGGGGGGAAATTCAATTGCCAAAAAAGCTATACCATAAATCAGTGGTTTAAGCTGTGGCTGGCCAAGTTTAATAGTGTACGGCAAAGGATATATTTTTTTCTGGGGTGAAATTCAATTGCTAAAATAGCAATACCGTAAATCTGGTGTCCCATCAGTTGCTGGACAAGTTTCATAGTGTCCGTCATAGGATATATTATTTTCTGCGGTGAAATTCAGTTGCAACAATAGAAATACCGTAAATCTGGTGTCCCAGCAGTGGCTGGACAAGTTTCATAGTGTCCGTCATAGGATATATTATTTTATACTGTGAAATTCAGTTGCATAAATAGAAATACCGTAAATCTAGTGTTCAAGCTGTGACTGGACAAGTTTAATAGTGTCCGGCAAAGGATATATTTTGTTCTGGGTCGAAATTCAATTGCCAAAATAGCAATACCATAAATCAGTGGATTCAGCTGTGGCTGGCCAAGTTTAATAGTGTACGGCAAAGGATTTATTTTTTTCTGGGGTGAAATTCAATTGCCAAAATAGCAAAACCGTAAATCTGGTGTTCCAGCAGTGGCTGGCCAAGTTTAGTAGTGTCCGTCAAAGGATTTATTATTTTCTGCGGCGAAATTCAGTTGCCAAAATAGCAATACCATAAATCTGGTGTTCCAGCAGTGGCTGGCCAAGTTTAGTAGTGTCCGTCAAAGGATTTATTATTTTCTGCGGTGAAATTCAGTTGCCAAAATAGGCATACCATAAATCAGTGGTTTCAGCTGTGGCTGGCCAAGTTTAATACTGTCCGGCAAAGGATGTATTTTGTTCTGGGGTGAAATTCAATTGCCAAAGTAGCAATACCGTAAATCTGGTGTCCCAGCAGTGGCTGGCCAAGTTTAATAGTGTGCGTCAAAGGATTTATTATTTTCTGCGGTGAAATTCAGTTGCCAAAATAGCAATACCATAAATCAGTGGTATCAGCCGTGGCTGGCCAAGTTTAATAGTGTCCGACAAAGGATATACTTTGTTCTGGGGTGAAATTCAATTGCCAAAATAGCAAAACCGTAAATCTGGTGTTTCAGCAGTGGCTGGCCAAGTTTAATAGTGTATGGCAAAGGATAGATTCTTTTCTGGGGTAAAATTCAATTGCCAAAATAGCAATACCGTAAATCTGGTGTCCCAGCAGTGGCTGGCCAAGTTTAATAGTGTCCGTCAAAGGAGTTATTATTTTCTGCAGTGAAATTCAGTTTCCAAAACAGCAATACCATAAATCAGTGGTTTAATCTGTGGCTCGCCAAGTTTAATAGTGTCCGACAAAGGATATATTTTATTCTGGGGTGAAATTTAATTGCCAAAATAGCAATACTGTAAATCTGGTGTCCCAGCAGCGGCTGGCCAAGTTTAATAGTGTATGGAAAAGTATAGATAATTTTCTGGGGTGAAATTTAATTGCCAAAATAGAAATACCGTAAATCTGGTGTTCCAGCAGTGGCTGGCCAAGTTTAATAGTGTCCGTCAAAGGATTTATTATTTTCTGCAGTGAAATTCAGTTGCCAAAATAGCAATACCACAAATCAGTGGTTTCAGCTGTGGCTGGCCAAGTTTAATAGTGTCCGGAAAAGGATATATTTTTTTCTGGGGTGAAATTCAATTGCCAAAATAGCAATACCGCAAATCTGGTTTCCCAGCAGTGGCTGGACAAGTTTCATAGTGTCCGTCATATGATATATTATTTTCTGCCGTGAAATTCAGTTGCAAAAATAGAAATACAGTAAAACATTTGTTCCAGCTGTTGCAGGCTTAGGGTATATTTTTTAAATATTATTTCTGTGGTGAAATTTAACTGTCAAAATAGCAATACCCTGAATCTGGTGTTCCAGCTGTTGCAGGCCACGTGTTAATCTGTCCTTAAAAGGGTATATTACACTCAAGGTGTATAAACAAGTGCTGAGAGGGTCATCCTCAATAACTTCACACGCTACCGTGCATCTCCCATTGTATTTCTCTCCGTTAAAGGGTACATTACACAAAGTGTTAAAATACAATTGCTAAAGGCATAAACCTACATATTTTTTCACACGCTACTTTGCATCTCCAAGTGTAAATCTGTCCATAAAAGGATACCTTTCATCCAGGGCCTAAATACTAGGCCTACAATTGATATTCCCCTAAATCAGTGGTTACTGCTATGCCTGGATTAGTGTAATACGGTACATAAATAAATAGGCAGATAGTGTTAGGTGCCTGTAAAAAAATGCCTGAATTTGAAATCAATACATTGGGCAAAATATTTTTTTTCTTATTGTGGTGCTTGGTGAACGGTGACAATGAGGAAAACATCTAGTAAGGGACGCGGACGCGGTCGTAGTGGTGTTAGTGGACCCTCTGGTGCTGGGAGAGGACATGGCGATTCTGCCACAGCCACACATCCTAGTGAACCAACTACCTCAGGTCCCAGTACCCGCCAGAATTTTCAGCGATATTTGGTGGGGCCCAATGCCGTTCTAAGGATGGTAAGGCCAGAGCAGGTACATGTATTAGTCGATTGGGAGGCCGACAGTGGATCCAGCACGTTCACAACATTATCTCCCACCCAGTCTTCTGCAGAAAGTGCACTGATGGTGCCTGAAAACCAAGCCCTTCAGTCTGTCACATCTCCCCCATGCATATCAGGGAAACTGTCGGAGCCTCCAGATATGCAGCAGTCTCTTATGCAGTTTGAAGAGTTTGCTGGCAGGGTTTACCAAGGGCATCCACCTATTCCTTCCCCAGCGGTGGAAGACATAGCATGCACTGACGCACAACCACTTATGTTTCCTGATGATGAGGACATGGGAATATCACCTCATCAGAGTCAGCACGTCTCTGATGATGACGAAACACAGGTGCCAACTGCCACGTCTTACTGCAGTGTGCAGACTGAACCGGAGGAGGTCAGGGAGGAAGACTGTGTGGAAGATGATGCAGAGGATGATGAGGTCCTAGACCCCACATGGAATGAAGGTCGTGCCGCTGACTTTCATAGGTCAGAGGAAGAGGCAGTGGTGAGACCGAGCCAACAGCGAAGCAAAGGAGGGAGCAGGGGGCAAAAGCAGAACAGCCGCCGCCAAGAGAGTTCACCTGCTACTGGCCAGCGCCACCAGGGACCCGCTTCAAGGAGTTCCCTGGCATGGCACATCTTCAAACAATGTGCTGACGACAAGACCCGAGTGGTTTGCACGCTGTGCCATCAGAGTCTGAAGCAAGGCATTAACGTTCTGAACCTTAGCACCACTTGCATGACCAGGCATCTACATGCAAAGCATGAACTGCAGTGGAGCAAACACCTTCAAAACAAGGAACTCACTCAGGCTCCCCCTGCTCCCTCTTCTGCTGCTGCCTCGGCATCTTCCTCCGCCTCGGGAGGAATGTTGGCACCTGCCGCCCACCAAACAGAGGATGTGCCACCAACACCACCACCTGTGTCACCAAGCATCTCCACCATGTCATACAGCAGCGTTCAGCTCTCCATCTCACAAACCTTGGAGAGAAAGCATAAATTCCCACCAAGCCACCCTCAAGCCCTGGGCCTGAATGCCAGCATTTCTAAACTACTGGCCTTTGAAATGCTGTCATTCAAGCTGGTGGACACAGACAGCTTCAAACAGCTGATGGCGATGGCTGTCCTACAGTATGTTGTTCCCAGCCGCCACTACTTCTCCAAGACAGCCGTGCCTTCCCTGCACAACCAAGTATCCGATAAAATTAAGTGTGCACTGCGCAACGCCATCTGGGGCAAGGTCCACCTAACCACAGATACGTGGACCAGTAAGCACGGCCAGGGACGCTATATCTCCCTAACTGCACACTGGGTAAATGCAGTGGCGGCTGGGCCCCAAGCGGAGAGTTCTTTGGCGTATGTCCTTCCGCCACCAAGGATCGCAGGGCATCATTCTTTGCCTCCTGTAGCCTCCTCCTCCTACTCGACTTCCTCCTCCTCTTCTTCTACCTGCTCATCCAGTCAGCCACACACCTTCACCACCAACTTCAGCACAGCCAGGGGTAATCGTCAGCAGGCCGTTCTGAATCTCATATGTTTGGGGGACAGGCCTCACAAAGCACAGGAGTTGTGCCAGGGTATTGAAAAACAGACCGACGAGTGGTTGCTGCCGGTGGGCCTCAAGCCCGGCCTGGTGGTGTGCGATAATGGGCAAAATCTCGTTGCAGCTCTGGGACTAGCCGGTTTGACGCACATCCCTTGCCTGGCGCATTGTGCTGAATTTGGTGGTGCAGAAGTTCATTCACAACTACCACGACATGTCAGAGCTGCTGCATAAAGTGCGGGCCGCCTGTGCGCGCTTCCGGCGTTCACATCCTGTCGCTGCTCGCCTGTCTGCGCTACAGCGTAACTTCGGCCTTCCCGCTCACCGCCTCATATGCGACGTGCCCACCAGGTGGAACTCCACCTTGCACATGCTGGAGAGACTGTGTGAGCAGCAGCAGGCCATAATGGAGTTTCAGCTTCAGCACGCACGGGTCAGTCACACTGCGGTACAGCATCACTTCACCACCAATGACTGGGCCTTCATGCGAGACCTGTGTGCTCTATTGCGCTGTTTTGAGTACTCCACCAACATGGCCAGTGGCGATGACGCGGTTATCAGCCTTACAATACCACTTCTATGTCTCCTTGAGAAAACACTTAGGGCGAAGATGGAAGAGGAGGTGGCCCAGGAGTAGGAGGAGGATGAGGGGTCATTTTTAGCACTTTCAGGCCAGTCTGTTAGAAGTGCCTCAAAGGGTTTTTTTTTGCAACAGCAGAGGCCAGGTACAAATTTGGCTAGCCAGGGCCCACTACTGGAGGAAGAGGAGGATGAGGAGGAGGTGGAGGAGGATGAGGATGAAGCAGGTTCACAGTGGGGTGGCACCCAACACAGCTCAGGCCCATTACTGGTGTTTGGCTGGGGGGATACGGAGGACGATGACGATACGCCTCCCACAGAGGACAGCTTGTCCTTACCTCTGGGCAGCCTGGCACACATGAGTGACTACATGCTGCAGTGCCTGCGCAATGACAGCAGAGTTGCCCAAATTTTAACTTGTGCGGACTACAGGGTTGCCACCCTGCTGGATCCCCGGTACAAAGACAATGTGCCCACCTTACTTCCTGCACTGGAGCGTGATAGGAAAATGCGCAAGTACAAGCACACGCTGGTAGATGCGCTCCTGAGAGCATTCCCAAATGTCACAGGGGAACAAGTGGAAGCCCAAGGCTAAGGCAGAGGAGGAGCAAGAGGTCGCCAATGCAGCTGTGTGACGGAAAGCTCCTCTGAGGGCAGGGTTAGCATGGCAGAAATGTGGAAAAGTTTTGTCACCGCGCCACAGCTAACTGCACCACCACCTAATACGGAACGTGTTAGCAGGAGGCAGCATTTCCCTAACATCGTTGAACAGTACGTGTGCACACCCCTACACTTACTGACTGATAGTTCGGCCCCATTCAACTTCTGGGGCTCCAAATTGTCCACGTGGCCAGAGCTAGCCTTTTATGCCTTGGAGGTGGTGGCCTGCCCGGCGGCCAGCGTTTTGTCTGAACGTGTATTCAGCATGGCAGGTGGCGTCATTACTGACAAACTCAGCCGCCTGTCCACAGCCAACGTGGACAAGCTGACGTTCATAAAAATGAACCAGGCCTGGATCCCACAGGACCTGTCCATTCCTTAGTGCAGAATAGACATTTATAAGTGCCTCCCCCTCAACCATATATTTTTGGACTCCGGGTCACTTCTTTATTGAATCCCCTTTTTTTAATTTTACCATTAAATTGCGGTGCAACCAAAGTTGAATGAACCTCTCCTCCGTCTAGGTGCCAGTGGCCTAATTATCTAAAAGTGGCCTTCTCCATTTGTGGTTGACATAATCCCTGATTCTCTGCTATGCGACCTCTGTCCTCTGTCTGGGTGCTGGGGCCTAAATAATTGAAAGTGGCCTTCTCAATTGGTGGGTGATTTGAAGCCTGATTCTCTGCTATGTGACCTCTCTCCAATTGATATTGCTTAATTTTTATTTATTTTATTTTAATTCATTTTCCTATCCACATTTGTTTGCAGGGGATTTACCTACATTTTGCTGCCTTTTGCAGCCCTATAGCCCTTTCCTGGACTATTTTACAGCCTTTTTAGTGCCCAAAAGTTCGGGTCCCCATGGACTTCAATGGGGTTCGGGTTTGGGATGAAGTTCGGGTCGAGTTTGGATCCCGAACCCGAACATTTTCGGAAGTTCGACCGAACTTCTCGAACCCGAACATCCAGGTGTTCGCTCAACTCTACTAACAAGTCAAAAGGGGGGAATGTCTTCCTTTGGCAGAAAGGGAGGTCAAATTACATTACTACCAGGAAACACTGTGTACACAGATTGAGGCAGCTTACAATGAGCAGGCACCTGCCCTGCTGCCAGTATGTCTGAAAAAGAGGCCCCCTCCACCCCCTGCAGAGTATACCCCCTCCTGCCTCCATGATCAGCAGAAGTCACAGAAGCAGCCATTTCAGTCTCCTCAACATGATGAAGCAGTTTTTTCATGTGCTGCTCATGGCAGCCAGTCAGGAGGATTTTCACACTCCTCCAGCTGATTTGGATGTATAGACTCACTTTGCTGGCAGTGCCCCATCTTGCCACTGTTGCTGTCTGTCTACTGTCTGTTTGCCTATTATCACATTCTGTATGGCTACTTCTGCTGCTACTAATGCCTCTGAATTGTCATTTTACATGTATTCACTTTCACACACGGTTGAAATAAAAAAAAATGTCTGTGTGCTGAGGTAAATTTCTTTAAGGTGCAGCATAGATGTACGTGATCAATGTATCAACAGTGATATTTTCTCAGTCCAGGCAAAGCTTGAGCCTACAATGCATCATGCCATTGACACTAATGCCTGAGGGTCAGTTCTGTGTAATCACTTTCCACACGGTTGAAATGTTCAAATTCTTTGGAGGTGGGGGGTTAACACAGTTGAAATTTTTTCTGCCCACTCTCTTTTTTGAAGGCAAAACTGGCACTGCATAATTTTAGTGGCTACTGCATCTACACTGACATTTTCTCACAGTTAAGGCAAAGCTGGAGCCTGCAATGCATCATGCCATTGTCACTAATGCTTGAGGGTCAGCTTCTGTGTACTCACTTTCCACACAGTTGAAATGTTTTATATTTTCTTGGGGGAGGGGAATCGTTTAGGCTGGGTTCAGACTTGCACGTATTTGATACGCGCGTAAAACGCGCATTTCTGTCGCGCGTATTACAGCGCGTTTTTGCAAATAGGAAACGCACGTAGTACGCGCATTCGTGTGATTGACTACTGTGGCGTCAATCACAATACGCGCGACAAAACGCCCCAAAGAAGCTCAAGAACTTTTTTGGGCGTAGGGCGTTTTTCAGTGTGTTCAAACGCGCTGTAAAACGCTCAAGTGAGAACCAGGGCCATAAGGAAGCATTGGTTTTCATGTGTTGAGCGTTTTACAGTGCGTTTGAACGCGCTGTAAAACGCGCAAGTCTGAACCCAGCCTTAAAGCGCAGCATAAATGTACATGATCACTGCATCAATACCAGCAACATTTTTCAATATTCAGACAAATCTGGGGGCTGCATCATGCCACTAATGCCTCAATCGTCACTTTCCATGTACTCACTTTTTACACAGTTAAAAAAAAAAAATCTGGGGAGGGTTAAATTTAAGGTGCAGCATGAATGTGCGTGATTACTGTATTAATAAAAAAATGTTCTCACAGTCCTGGCAGGCTGAATGCGATCAGTAGACCTCTCCTTGCTACCAGTGCCCCATCTTGCTCCAAAGTGTCACTCAGACATCATTTACTATTGCTGTCGTTGCGGGCCAGAGCTTGCGGAGGGAAAAAAAAATCATAGAAAAAAAAGAAAAGAAATAACAACATTTCCTAAAAAATTATATGAGTCCTAGTAGGCTAGAGGGGGTCATACACCAACCTTCAGGGCAATTTGAGAAACTTCTGTTCAGTCCGACCCAAACTTTGTCAAAAATTCGGATAAACGGACCTGAAATAAAACTCAACTGATTCGCTAATTTCTATTGTAAACCATACACTACCCTTTGTATTGTAAGACATATGTATACTATTTCCTCAAAGTTAAGGTTACTTTCACACTATCAATAATATTTTTTGATAAACTGACAAGGATTTCAGCCTAGCATTTCATGTTATGACTCCGACTGGGATAGACATGAAATGGTAGTCTGCTACCCTTGTATTGTTAGACAGACTAATATGGTATCTTCCCAAACTAAAAACTAAAAAATGATAAATTGGAAGTGCCTGCAGATGCACCAACACAAATTTGAGACTAGTAGTTCATCCGATATAGTCATCGTATACCATGTATATTTTAGGACCAACTAATATGCTAAAACTTCACTCATCTGTACCCATAGCCATACATGTTGCCATATCTTTGCTATTACTAAAGTCCTAGGAGATTATCAGGGCCATCGGGACTCTTCGGATTTGATCCAAATTTACTCCCACCAAATCAAATCTGATGGACGATTCGATGGAAACGACTCAAAATGATTTTGGGGAAATTTGTTCATTTCAGGTCTCAGTCAAGACCACACACATAATACTTGACTAAAGCTTCTACTAATAAAAAAACTACACAATAAATGGTTTATAAGAATATGAATTCTCCATCATGTGAATCTTAAGGATGTTGGAGTACTAGAACTTTTTTTAATTACAGATATACTTTTGATATGATACATTATATATGGAACTTTAAATATGAAATTTGAATATAATACTAAATGTAAAATTGGTTTGTACAGTACCTGCACATAAACATTTTTATCTTTCTTTATAATGCAGAGTTCTCTGCGGTTTAGAAAGCACCAAATATATATGACTGACAGGGTTTGAAGAGAAATCTTGTTACAGAAACATCTGAAGAGGCACTGACTGGTTAATACAATAACTTTTCAGCAAACTTTCTCCTTTCAGAAAGATTTTTTCTTTTAGCATAAATGGACTGGAAGTGTAAAATGTAACTTGAAGGGTAATACCATGACTTATACTGTAATTGCTAATGAGATGTTCAAATACAGAGTGAAAGTATCACGGGGTGTCTGAATATATCATATATTTTTTATTCATGAGGAACTAATGACCTGATTAACTTAAAGAGACTGGGAATGCTTAAAAAAATCAAGAATATGTTAGAAAAAGTAATCAGTGCCATGTACAAGGAGACAATGGAGGACTATTTTCTAACTTGAAATAGTGCCTTTAATAGTTTGCTTCAATTGTGCTTCCAACTTATTTGAATTGAAAGCTATCTGCACATAATATTCCAAGAGTGCTCACTAAATATATATTTGATAAGAAACAGAAGTCTTTGAAATCTTTACCATGATTTTATTTAGCCAGCACAATGTAAGTGGCCACATAAAATAATAAAAATGTTCTCATTTGCTTGTGCAGTCCTGAAATTAATGACTGGGAATGACAAAAAGGAACTATGTGGCTGACCTTGAAAGATCAAGATGTGAAAAAAGACTTTCTTCTTTTCATATCATTTTACCTTGTTCATATTTTGTTGCAAGTGGCATTTCTGCACCTCCCTCACCACTTTCTAAATAGTGGGTGTGGCGAGGGAAGGGTAGAGACAGGGCCAGCAAGTCACCCATATTTTTCATCATTTTTGCTTGTTTTCATGCGTAGATGAAGATGGAAATCTACGGCAACTCTGAACTGCCATAGATTTCATTCTGGTGCGCATCTTATTTATGATGAGGCTTGCACCTTATCATAAATTATTTTCATCCTCCGGCAACACAGGAGAACGCCAGGAAAATGCCAGGAACTTGCCAGGAAAACGTCAGTCTTTGATAAATCTCTCTCACAATTTGCATGTAACAAATAATGTCATAGCATTGTCATGAGATTATAATGAGGCCGGCCTCTATAATTCCTGAGAAACAGTTTATATCACTAAGGACTACACAATTCTCATACAGTGGCTGTGACACATAACAAAGTCATGCGAGTAGTGAACCCCCACAGGTTTTATGGAAAGGAATTTTATTAACAAGAAAAGCTCTTCGATTGAAGCTTCATTCACACACACTCTGTTTTGGGTGTACTAAAAGAGAATAGAAGTCTTGAGGGCTTTTTACATAGGCCAACGATCAGTGCAATTCATTATTGTAGCTCACCCCACAAAAAATTAAAACCTGTTAAGGCTCTGTAGACTAAAATATAAACAGTTATGGGTGTCAGAAAACGGCAATGCAAATATTATTTTTTTCAAAGGCTTTTATTTTAAAAAAAAGGTATAAATTTCTAAACATACTAACCTGGTGAATAAGGATCGAAGAAAATGGGTCGGCACTGCGGTTTGAACGTGGTGCATGTGCCCAGGAACGGCGTCCCACCAGTATATAGCAAAGAAGGCCTGGCACTCACTTTCTTGACGATATGAAGAGACTTTTAGTCAAAGGATAATAGCATCATCAGTGACTAGTTTCTGCTCAAGCCTAAGCCTTTTTCAAACTGCAATACTCCTATAGTGAGCAAGGCAGGATTTAAACGCATACACTGCACCCAGTGATATCATCATGTGACCATGACAACCATTAAAAAAAATGTGAATAAACATAAGGTGTCAGAGTAAAAACAGCAGACATTGCAATGCAGTAACCACAGGCAATGAATCCAGCAAAGTACCAAAGTAATTCAAAAGTCCATAATGTTATTCTTCTTGGTCAAGCTGCACATCTTTGCAACATTGTTTAGGTCTTCTGAAATTAAACTAATAAATAAATAAATGGTAATTAAAAGAAACTGTTTAGTTCTCTAATCTCTATTCAGACTCATAGGCTCTAGTGTCTGCAGCCTATGGATCCAGTATGTCTCATGTTTTTTTAATAGTTGTATGCGGTTTCCACATCTACTTGATTAGTGAACATGGTCGATAATCTGGAATAGTAATTGTGTTTTTTTATGTTAAGTTTGTAAGTTACAGTTTGAATAATGGAAACGAAAAAACAAGACATCACTTTGTTACTTACTATAAAAACCTCAGTGTAATTAATTTTGATTAAAAAAAAAATTGTCAAGTAAAACTGAGCTTGGTGCAGCAAAAATATATCAAATTAGCAAATGCAAGCAGTCCCGGTGAATCTGTGTAAAATGACCACTTTATTTCATAAGTTAAAACATCTAGCATGGATCCAATATATGAAACTGACTTACATGTTTCATATAGGTCATCAATGGCCATGGTGAAGGATTTTCATGATGAAGGATAAATGTCATATGTTGGAACTAGAGATTAGCGAAGTTCTATCTGAATATATTCTCAGGGAATTACGTTAAAAAACAGGTATTTCCTGGCTGCTGAGATCCTTTATAGTTGTGTAGAACAATGTGCCTTGCAGTAAGGGTACTTTTACACTTGTGGCAGGACGGATCCGGCAGGCTATACAGCCTGCAGGATCCGTCCTGCCGCAAGTGCCCGTGCACTGCCGTGCTGCCGCTCTGTCCCCATTGACTATAATGGGGCGGGGGCGGAGCTACGATGCACCACGGCAGTGCACGGCAAAGAACCCCGGACTGAAAAGTCGGACATGCAGGACTTTTAGTCCGACGATCTCCGGCCGTGCACTGCCGTGCTGTGCCGTAGCTCCACCCCTCGCCCCATTATAGTCAATGGGGACGGAGCGGCAGCACGGCAGTGCACGGGCACTTGCGGCAGGATGGATCCGGCAGGCTGAATAGTGTAAAAGTACTCTAACATGCATAGGGAGTCTGCTTTGGTAGTGAAATAATACTGTCAGTCCATATGACACGCAGGTGACAGGCGTCACTCTTAGAATCACTGCACGCTTCACTTATTTGGGCAGTCACGGGGCCAAAACTGACCAAATAACTCAAGTATGAATGTTCTATTGAAAGCTTATAAAAGTATAGCCCGCCCTGACAGAGTGGAGAGGGTGTTAGCAATAAGTTTGTGTTGAGATCACTGATTATTTTGCTCTTCCGCTGATCTGTCAGAACAATAAACCCCAAAAAAAGGTATCATGTCTTTTGAGCATTTTCCTTCACTCGGTCAGCATTTGGTCAGTAATCCATCAGTATTGCTAATGCCAAAAAAACAGGAGCGGATCGAAAACAGAGATGACATGTGAACTGAATATTTGCATATCTTCTGTGTTTTGTACCCACTCCTGCTTTTGGCTACCAAATAATAAGCCAGTTCTGATGGGACCATACAGGCCTTACAGCTGAGAGGATCTGTTATGCGTCTAATTTTTCCTTCCTTCTGACAGATCAGAAAAAGGGTCAAATAAAAGATGATGTCAGCCAAGCCAAAAAGGCAAAAAAGTGGACACGTCATATAGTGGGGAGGATGGGAACAGCATTAAAAGTCCACAGAGTGGCCCTATGACATAGTAGTGAGGTGGAATCAGCATGAAGAGACCACATAGTGGCCCAATGACTGAGTCTGGAGGTGGCAGCAGCATCAGGAGGCCACAGTGTGGCACAACGACGAGAGATTGTGGAGGAGCAGCAGCATCAGGAGGCCACAGAGTAGCACGGCAACAAGAGATTGTGGAGGTGGCACCAGCATCAAGAGGCCACAAAGTGGCATGACGACGAGAGATTGCGGAGGTGGCAGCAGCATGAGGCGGCCACAGAGTGGCCATTTCGTCTATTCATTTAAAGGTAATATGGGACAGTACAGAAGGTTAAAATCTCTCAACTTTATAAAGTGTTACTTAAAACACGATTTAATAATACACGTTTTCCGGAAGAAAAGGCTTGGCAAATTGATTGTTTGGGAATTTCCCTCGAAGATTTGAATAATATATTGGTGAATTTAAGTTTACTTTCTTATAATTTTAATCAAATTATGGTTCAATTTAATATTTAATAAATTTAATCTAAAAAATTAAGTGTTGCCTAAGACAGGAAAGAATCGGCCAGTCTTCTGTTTATTCAACTATGTGGTTGCGATGGAGAAAGCATTCCAAAAAACAATTTCTTTTCACCTGGAGATAAATCCTGTCAAGATTGATGCAAGTGCGGTATCAGCTGCTTATCGAGCCAGATACTTCTGGGGGAACCTGCCTGGCATGAACAGGCCTCTAGTAGCTACAGACAACGAGAAGACAAAGCTTCAAGATTGCTTGGAGCCCGGAAGAGTTGCGAAGTTCATCAAGCTTCAAACCATTACTACCAGCCCCTGGTCTCTACGTCAGGGAAAACATCACGAATTCCCAGTCATCATGGATGGGAAGGAGGACATCCTGTGGTGCACTAATATACAGAGGGTCTTCGGATTCCCTTGCACTATACGGACGTTTTAGAAATGAACCACTGCCCCCGATAGCAACTCCTGGGAAGGACATGGAGTGTCATCCGGCATCTATTCACCCCGCTAAAGGACTATTTTGAAAGTGTGTGGAAGCCACACGGAGCCCCCACGCTGCAGATTTATCATGGAGATAACGGATTTTATAATATTACATTATTATATAAATAAAATAAAATAAATAAAATAAAAATGAATCCCCTTGTCACCCATTTCCCAGGTGCGATCAGTTTCATCATCATCATCGAGTACTGTCTGTACGTCACTGATGTCCTCCTCAACTGTCTCTGGGTCAGAAGCTTGACCACTTACAACACCAGCTCCCACGCCACTCTCCTCATCACTACTTGCCCGCCTAGTGGAGGAAAGGACAGAGGCAGGTTAAGGACAGGTGAGGGCACAGGGCCTGCTCCCGGGCCATGCCAACTAAGGGTTGAGTCTGACGAATCCACTGACTCTTGGCTGGGGGTGTCTGATGTCACTTGCGACAAAGTCAAAGATCGAGTCAACCATTCAAAATCTGCTGTGTTGCTGGTCCGACACGACCGCTAGCCGACACTGGGAGCTCATGCCTCTCGAAGCGACCCCTGCCGCCATGGCCCCTTACTCTGCTGCGACCTCTGCCTGGGCCAGAAACATTTTGGCCTCTACCACCCCCCTGTGCAGGGCCTGACACTTCTCTGTCTGACATACTGTTAGATCAAATGTTTTTAATTTTGCCACTGATACACGGCAGACTGGGTTTTAGAATATATCACTGCACCGCAGAACGGCAATTAGACCATAATTTTTTCAACTTTTACACTTTTCAACAGATAAGTTCAACGCTGAATGGAGAATATACATTTTTATTTCTCCACTAATACATGGCAAACTGGGCTTCAGAATATATCACTGCACTGCAGAACGGAAATTAGGCCCACATTTTTTTTTACTTTTACCCAACAGGCTTTTCAACATAGAAATACAACGCTGGACGGTGTATATATTTTTATTTTGCCGCTAATACACGACAAACTGTGCTTCACAATATATCACTGCACTGCAGAACGTCAATTAGGCCCAAATTATTTCCTACTTTTACACAACAGGCTTTTGAACAGAGAAGTACGACGCTGGACAGCGATTATATATATATTTTCGCCACTTATACACCGCAAACAGGGCTTCAGAATATATCACTGGACCGCAAAACATCAATGAGGCCAATTTTTTTTTTTATACTTTTACACAGCAGGCGTTTCAACAGATAAATTTAACGCTGGACGGCTGATATATTTTTATTTCGCCACTAATACACGGCAAACAGGGCTTCAGAATATATCACTGCACCGCAGAATGGCAATTAGGCCCAAATTTATTTCTACTTTTACACAAAAGGCATTTCAACAGACAAATGCAATGCTGGACGGCGAATATATTTTTATTTCACCACTAATACAAGGCAAACTGGGCTTCAGAATATATCACTGCACCGCAGAATGTCAATTAGGCCCAATTTTTTTCTTCTTTTACACAACAGGCTTTTTAACAGATAAATGCAATGCTAGAAGGTGATTATATATATTTTTTTGCCACTAATACACTGCAAACAGGGCTTCAGAATATATCACTGCACCGCAGAACTTCAATGAGGCCAATTTTTTTTTATACTTTTACACAACAGGCGTTTCAACAGATAAATGCAACTCTAGACAGCTGATATATTTTTATTTCGCCACTTTTACACAAAAGGCTTTTCAACAGACAAATGCAATGCTGGACGGCGAATATATTTTTATTTCACCACTAATACAAGGCAAACTGGGCTATAGAATATATCACTGGACCACAGAATGTAAATTAGGCCCAAATTTTTTTCTACTTTTACACAACAGGCTTTTCAACAGATAAATGCAACGCTGGACGGCTAATATATTTTTATTTTGCCACTAATATACGACAAACTGGGCTTCACAATATATCACTGCACCGCAGAACTTCAACTAGGCCTAAATCTTTTTTCTACTTTTACACAACAGGCTTTTCAACAGAGAAGTACAACGCTGGACGGCAAATATATTTTTTATTTCACCACTAATACATGGCATACAGGGCTTCCAAATATATCACTGCACAGCTGAGCGGCAAAGATATTTTTTCTTTTTCCACTAATACACTGAAAAAAAGGCTTTAGAACAGATAACTGCACCGCTGAGCGGCAAATATTTTTTTATTTTTCCACTAATACACGGAAAAAAGGGCTTTAAAACAGATAACTGCACCACTGAGCGGAAAATATATTTTACTTTTGCCCCTAATACACAACAAAAAGGGCTGTAATTTTCATCCTTCACCACACCACGGCAAACAGCACTTGCACCCTAATAAGACAGGTTTTCTGGCATTACAGAGCTGTACAATGGCAATTTGGATCCCCAGTCAGTGCAGCAAGGTGTAATCGGATTGTTACTATTACCCAGGCTGTCACCTCCCCAAATGAACCCTGTTTAACACAAATGCTGGTGGAATGATTCCTCCCTATGCTTTCGCTACACCTTAAGTAATCTTTCCCTGCACTTGTAAATCGTTTTTTTACCACAATCAAGTCTTTTCTATCACTATCCCTAGCGCCTGCAGACATGTCTCTCCCTGCACTAAGCACGCTGGTGAATGGCAGAATCTAAGATGGCCACCGTATTTAAAAGACTATGACATCACAGGGCTGGCTAGCTGCTGATTGGCACATGCATGTCAGTATGGGTAATCCTACCTTCTCAGAGTTCCTTGCCTCATGTCCTCACACGTGTAGCAGCCATTTTAGTCAAAAATGTGCTTCGTTACCATGAAGCGTGAGGAAATTCGCATTCAGTGCAAATCAAATTTTTCCTGAAATTCGGATCGAATTCCACCTAATCAGCTTCGATTCGCTCATCTCTAGTTGGAACCATGCTAGATCTTTTAACACAATGAAATTTAAATAAGGTGGACATTTTACACAGATTCACCTTGAGTGTTCAAATTTGCTATTTTTGTGTACTGACTATTTCTCTTCTGCCTTGGGAGAGGTGAGCTGGACTACTTTGTATTACTATATGACAAATATAATGGTAGTTCCCTCCTGCTATATATGTAATTTAATTTTCAAGTACTGTGTCATATATTAGCTACAGCAGAGTAGAGAGAAGCTATAAACAGCATCTTCTACTCTGAAGGATGTAGTGTGTACGTGTATTACATGAGCAGCTCATTCATTACAATGTGAACTGGACATTACTAAATTTTCCTCTGTTGTGATTCTGGTCCATTGGTGTTCCTCTGGACCGTTTTGCAAACTCAAAAAACTTTGACTGTTTTGCATTTGAATTTTTCATCCGCAACTTCAGAAATTGCATCTGTGTTTTTATTTCAATCATGGTTGATCTGTTTTTTGCAACTATAAACTTCATAAAAGAAAGTTGAATCTATTTTCTATTTTAAAAAAAAGTCCTACACAAGCATGGCTTTCACGTGTTGACTTTGGTTTTCATGGACCCATTGAATAGAATGGGTGTATGGTGTATGCCATCTGCAAAACAGACTAAAGTATTGTATGCTATTATGTTTTTATCTGCTGACCAATAGTGTTGAGCGCGAATATTCGAATAGCAAATTTTTTGTGTGAATATCAGCACTTCGCAAATTCGCGAATATTGCGAACATAGCGCTATAAAGTCACTATTTCGAATATTATAATTTTTTTTTTTTTAAGTTATTAATCCTTGTTGCTCTCTGGTTTCCCTTCCCACTTCCCAAAAGCTGTTCTTACCTATCCGGCGGATTCCTGGCTCCCTGCCCGGTCCATTCAATGCCCGTTGCCGCTTCTGCCGACTTCCCGTGTGCATGGGAACGCCTCCATGCTAAAATGTACTGTCGGATGTGAGAATCACAATCTCACAAATTTGACTAAGTTGTAATCGCAATGCGATTAATATAACCTGAATTACTCGCATTGCGAATTGATCTTAGAGCTAAGTTCCTAATGGTTGTTGCTAGAATATAACGAAGATTGAGAATATAGTGCTATATTCGTGAATTTGTGATATTCGTCATCTTCGTTATATTCTAGCAATACAACCATTAGGAACTTAGCTCTAAGATCAATTTGCAATGCGATTATATGTTCACTTCGTGAATGAAACTTAGAGCTGGGTTCCTAATCGTTGTTGTTAGAATATAACGAAGATTGAGAATATAGTGCTATATTCGTGATATTCGTTATATTCTAGCAATACAACCATTAGGAACCCAGCTTTAAGTTGAATTCGCAATGCGAGTATATGTTCGCATTGTGAATTAAACTTAGAGCTGAGTTCCTAATGGTTGTTGCTAGAATATAACGAAGATTGAGAATATAGTGTTATATTCGTGATATTCGTTATCTTACAAGTTACAACCATTAGGAACTCAGCTCTAAGTTTAATTCGCAATGCAAATATAAATTCGCATAACATTCGCAATATATAGAATAATGACGAATATTTGATTTTGACAAATATATGACGAATATTCAGTTGAATATTCAGAAAATATCGCAAAATCGAATAGGGCACCTCCCGCTCATCACTACTGACCAACAGTCCACTTAAAAACAAGAATGTCTACAAATAAATATAGGGGGACATTAATCAAATCAGATGTTACTTTTGTGGTCTTAAAAAGTTGCAAGTCATGGCAGTCACTGCAGCATTTTCTTAGATTTGCGATATTTGAAGTTCCTTGCAACTTTTCACAGTGACCTATGTTTAAGGGCTAAAAGTGAGATTAGACCTATATTGGGCTCATTTATTATGTGCCACATCTGCAAAAGCAACAAAAAAAAGTTGCAACCTGTGCCAGCCAACCTCCTGGGCTTGTGTAAACCACATTACACGCATATATTAATAAAGTGCTCCATGTCATAAATTTGGTGCAGGCACACAAAGCAAAGCCAGACTTAAAACTCACATAGAAACAGCCTTAAATGATAAATGACCCCGTTGGCTAGCTCTAAAAACATACCTAGTGTTGCTGCCATAGACTGAAACCATTTTGCCAGTAAAAATGTAAATTTAAATGTAAAATTAAAACCAGGATGAGATATGAATACAAATATTACAAATGTGGGTGCTGCAGTGGAAGCAATACCTGTTGCATCTAAATCTGGGACAGTAGTGAATTTTTCAGACTAGATGAGCAGTACCATTATATTATCCGATCAATGTTATATATGTTAATCCTATCATTCATAAATTAATATTAGAGACAAAAATAAGAAACTTATATATTCTGTTAAATAGAAATACCTCTTTCTCCGCTTATCAGATACTCCTTTGCATTTAAACACAACTAGCTGTGCAGAATGTCTGCACTTACAGAAAATAATGCCAACTAGTGATGAGAGAAGTTTTCAAAAATTTGATTTGCCCACTTTGCCAAATTTCTCCAAAAATGTGCTTCATTACAAATTAATTTAAGCGTGTTAGATCAGGTCTATCCCAGCCTGCAGTTAAACTTTGGGGAGAATGTATCTTGGTGTACATCACTGTGCAGTGCAGCAATATATATAGCTAGTTCTTTCTGGTAGCGAAATAGTTACTGTTTGTTAGGCTTCATGCACATGACAGTTTTTTTTTTGCGGTCTGCAAAATGGGTATCCGTTGTTCAGTGATCCGTTTTCCGTTTCTGTGTGTCTTCCGTTTTTTGGGTTTTTTTTGCGGTCCACAAAAAAAAGGATTTCTTAAGAAAAATTGGCATTTGAATATCCCCACCCAGGATGTCTTTGCTGTTCTTGGATTTGTTTTCACCATGGTGGATGACTCTGAGGAACAGGTAGTACTGCACTGGTTAATATCTCAGCAATGGGAACAGCGCTCAGTTTGGTTGGATGATTAACCGATTCGAAGGCGTTGGTTTTGGGTCCATCCGATTGTTTCCCAACGCCACCAGAAAAGACCTTTTATACGCTCTGTAAGGATCTTCGCCAGCATCTATCTGTTGGCGTTTGGCGTTCTGTTGGCGTTCTGTTGGATGTCAGTGTCTACATTTGATAGTTTGCTGTCATCTCTACGCACTGTCCTTACCTTTATGGACACCAATATGAGGCGCATCATTTCTCCAATCTCCAGAGGAAAGGCTCATTGTCACGCTGAGGTAAGATATATTTTTTTGCTCGGTCAAACAGTAATGTGCTTTGCTTATGTCCCCAGGAACATGTAGTTTTCAACCTATTGTGTTAGACATGTGCTAATGTTTGTCAAAGTTATATCTTACTATGTCCATAATATGTTTTAGCCATATTTTTTTTTGTACCCGTCGGTATGTTGAGTTTGCTTTTGGGATACTCTCTAGCAAATGGAGGGTGTTTTTGTCATCCATACAGATGGATCCGGAGAGTGCTACCCTGGTTATTCAAGCTTGTGTAGTTCTACACTTCAGCAGGATTCACAAAGCTTCCTCTACTGTGGACATGGAAGAGTTTCCTACGCCAACAGGTTTGGGTTTGGATAGGACCCTGCATAGTCGCCATGGGACTACAGGCATTGCAGTTCAGGAACTCTATGCAGACTACTTTTTTAGCCCAGAGGGGTCCTTGCGATGGCATAGTCATAGTTGAGTGTAGGGACTCGCAAGAGAATGTGGAGCCTTGACGTGGGTTGGGTGCTGAGGTTTTTTGGACCAAAAACATAAACCAGATCTTTACAAATAATAAAGATGGAGATTTTTTGGAGGGTTAATAAACATCATTATTTTTTTCAATAAATGGTTCAAAACCTTCTAATACCTCATTTTAGGATGTTGACATGCTATGTGTAGACCGAAAATAAAATTGTTTGTTTCAAACGAATATGTGTGTCCCTATAATTATGTCAGTTGGGAAAATGTGATCTACTTTATATCTAGCTATTATGTTAGACAATTATATATCATAATGTTCTGCCACATTTGGCGATCTGTCTGACAAAAGGACGACACATAGCAGTTGGGGAAATACCGTCCACGAAATAAACAAAGGCCGACAATTTGGCCAAATAGAAAATCAACAATAATATAAATAAATTAACTATATGTAACTAGAGTTGAGCGAACACCTGGATGTTCGGGTTCGAGAAGTTCGGCCGAACTTCACGAAAATTGTTCGGGTTCGGGATCTGAACTCGACCCAAACTTGACCCTGAACCCTAACCCCATTGAAGTCATTGGGGACCCGAACTAAAAAGGCTGTAAAATAGCCCAGGAAAGTGCTAGAGAAAGTGTAGGTAAATCCCCTACAAACAAATGTGAAAAGGAAATGACTTAAATTCAATTAATAAAAATTAACCAATATCAATTGGCAACTTGGAGGAGAAGGTGGAATAGGAGGTTGGGGTGGCGTCAGGTGGGAATGCTATGGGAGTTGAAGTTGTCATCACAGCCAAGAAGGATTCATGTCTGCCAGCAGTGTCACAGGCCTTATTCAAACATTCAGGCCCACGGGACCCACAAAGAGGAGAGTTAAAATCACGCCAAGACAGTATTGATCTCAACCAGCAATGCCACGGTCCTCATTCACAGATTCAGACTCATGGCACCCACAAAGAGGAGAGTTGCAATCATGCCAAATCAGTATTGATTTCACCCAGCAGTGCCACAGGCTTCATTTACTAATTCAGGAGGACCATGTACCCGCAAAGAGGAGAGCAGTCCCATAACAGCAACACAGGCCTTAGGTCAACCTGCAATGGACCAAGCCATTATCATTTATGTAGGCCCCTGACACCCAGACAGAGGAAAGGTCATTTGACAGTAAAAAGAGTTTATTGTCTCCCACCAAGACAGCAAGCAATTAAATGAAATATAGGCCACTGACACCCACACAATGGGGCGGTCATTTGACAGTAAAAGAGTTTAATGTCTCCCTCCAATGCAGCAAGCAATTAAACAAAATATAGGCCCCTGACAAGCGGACAATGTAGAGGTAATTTGACAGTATAAAGAGTTTAATATCTCCCACCAATGCAGCAAGCGAAGAAACGGAATATAGGTCCCTGAAAACCAGACAATGGGGCGGTCATTTGACAGTAAAAAGAGGTTAATGTCTCTTATCAATACAGCAGGCGATGAAACAAAATATAGCCCCCTGACAATCAGACAATGTAAAAGTCATTTGACAGTATAAAGAGTTTAATATCTCCCACCAATGCAGCAAGCGATTAAACGAAATATAGGCCCTTGACAACCAGACAATGTAGAGGTCATTTGACAGTATAAAGTGGATAATGTCACCCACCAAAGCAACAAATGATTAAATGGCATCTAGGCCCCTGACACCCACACAATGGGGCAGTCATTTGACATTAAAAAGAGTTAAATGTCTCCCACCAAGACAGCAAGCAAGTAAACGAAATATAGGCCACTGAAACACACACAATGGGGCAGTCATTTTACAGTAAAAAAGAGTTTAATATCTCCCACCAAGACAACAAATGATTAAACGACATATAGGACCCTGACACCCACACAATGGGGCAGTCATTTGACTGTAAAAATAGTTAAATGTCTCCCACCAAGACAGCAAGCAAATAAACGAATTATAGGGCCCTGACACCCACACAATGGGGCGGGCATTTGACAGTAAAAAGAGTTTAATCTCTCCCACCAAGACAACAAATGACTAAACCACATATAGGCCCCTGACACCCACACAATGGGGTAGTCATCTGACAGTAAAAAGAGTTAAATGTCTCCCACCAAAAAAGCAAGCAAGTAAACGAAATATAGGCCCCTGACACCCACACAATGGGTCCGTCATTTGAGAGTAAAAAGAGTTTAATATCTCCCACCAAGACAACAAATTATTAAACAACATATAGGCCCCTGACAACCAGATAGAGTAGCGGTCATTCGACATCAAAAAGAGGATAATGTCAGCCACCAAAGCAACAGGCGATTATCTGAAATGTAGGTCCGTGGCATCCAGACAGAGGAGAAAGGTCCCATAGCAGCAAAAAAAAGGCATCATGTTACCCACCAATGGAACAGGTCACTTTCAGTCATTTAAGCCCCAGCACCCAGACAGAGGAAAGAGGTCCCATAACAGCAAAACAGGCATTATGTTACTCACCAATGGAACAGGCCACTTTCAGTTATTTAGGCCCCTGACACCCAGACAGGGGAGAGGTCATTTGATAGCAAAAAGAGGTTAATGTCACGCACCAAAGCAGCAGGCGATTAGCTGAAATGTAGGCCCCTGGCACACACACAGAGGAGAGGTTGTTTCAACTTGGTGTTGCCCCCAAAATAATGTACAATTAAAAAAAGAGTATTCAATAAAAAAGTGCCCTGGACTTCAAGAATGTATGGTTGAGGGCAAGGCAGTTATAAATGTCTATTCTGCACAAGGGATGGACAGGTCCTGTGGGATCCATGCATGGTTCATTTTTATGAAAGTCAACTTGTCGATGTTGGCTGTGGACAGGCGGCTGCATTTGTCTGTAGAGATGGCCTGAACAATCCGCTGGCGAACAGTTCCCGGCGAACATAGCTTGTTCACCGCGGCGGGCGAACACATGCGATGTTCGGTCCGCCCCCTATACATCATCATTGAGCAAACTTTGACCCTGTACCTCACAGTCAGCAGACACATTCCAGCCAATCAGCAGCATACCCTCCCTCCCAGACCCTCCCATCTCCTGAACAGCATCCATTTTAGATTCATTCGGAAGCTGCAGTCTTAGTGAGAGGAGGGACAGTGTAGCTGCTGCTGATTTAATTGGGAAATCGATAGCTAGGCTAGTGTATTCAGTGTCCACTCCAGTCCTGAAAGATTCATCTGATCTCTGCTGTAAGGACAGCGTCCTGACAGCACCCCAAAAAGTGCTTTTTAGGGCTGCAACATTAGTCTGCTTTTTTTTTTTCCTCCATATATATATATTTATATATATATATATATTGCAGTTGCCTGGCCTGCCCGTGTGTGAGGAGTTGCAGGCCCACAGACTGTAGTGTGCCCACTGCCAGTGCCCACCACTGATACTGGGCGGCACAGTAGGTTGCCGATAAATAAGGCATTTAATTTTTAGACAGTAGTCTAATTTAAGTTGCTTGCCTGCTGCCAGTGTGTGTCAGGCCCACTTCCACTGACTGTAGTGTGCCCACTGCCAGTGCCCACCACTGATACTGGGTGGCACAGTAGGTTGCCGATAAATAAGGCATGTAATTTTTAGACAGTAGTCTAGTTTAAGTTGCTTGCCTGCTGCCAGTGTGTGTCAGGCCCACTTCCACTGACTGTAGTGTGCCCACTGTCAGTGCCCATCACTGATACCGGGTGGCACAGTAGCTTGCCGATAAATAAGGCATTTCATTTTTAGACAGTAGTCTAATTTCAATTGCTTGCCTGCTGCCAGTGTGTGTCAGGCCCACTTCCACTGACTGTAGTGTGCCCACTGCCAGTGCCCACCACTGATACCGGGTGGCACAGTAGCTTGCCAATAAATAAGGCATTTCATTTTTAGACAGTAGTCTAATTTCAGTTGCTTGCCAGCTGCCAGTGTGTGTCAGGCCCACTTCCACTGACTGTAGTGTGCCCACTTCCAGTCCCCACCACTGATACCGGGTGGCACAGTACCTAGCACGCTTAGTACCACTTATATAATAAAAAAATGACAGGCAGAAGCAGGCCACCCCGCGGGGCCGTCGTGGTCGTGGTGCTGTGATTTCCACTGTCCCTGGAATAATGCCTAGTGTTCAGAGGCCACGTACCCTTAACCCGAAAAATTCTGAGGACATAGTTGACTGGCTTAGACAGGACACCCAATCTTCAAAAGCTTCCGCTAAGAACCTTGACACACCATCCTCCTCCAGCTCAGCTTCGGTCACCTGCTCTCAAGCTACCACGCTCCCGCCCGCCGCCACCACCGCCACTACCACCACAGCCGCTTCACTTGATCCGTTAGAGGAGTTATTTACACATCAGTTGGATGCAATTAGTGATGCGCAACCACTATTGCCAGATGATGTAGATTACAGGGATATGTCTCAGTCAGGCAGGATTACACACATGGATGTACAGTGTGATGATGATGATGTTGTACCCGCTGCTGCTTCCTTTGCTGAGGTGTCAGATACAAGTGAAGCGGTTGATGATGACGATGTGTCCACGGATGCCACGTGGGTGCCTGCTCGAAGATAAGAAGAGGGGGAAAGTTCAGAAGGGGAGACAGAGAGAAGGAGGAGACGAGTTGGAAGCAGGGGGAAGTCGTTGCAAGGAGTTAGTAGTGGCACAGTCAGACAGCATGTATCGGCACCCGGGGTCAGCCAGACAGCACGCCAATCAACGCATGCTGTTGCCACCACCAGAATGCCGTCATTGCAAAGCTCAGCAGTGTGGCATTTTTTTTGTGTGTCTGCCTCTGATAACAGCAATTCCTATTTGAACCCTGTGCCAAAAGAAACTGAGTCGTGGGAAGTCCAACACTCACCTCGGTACAGCTGCTTTGCGAAGGCACATGATCTCACATCACAAACGCCAATGGGATCAACACATGAGTACAAGCAGCACACAAACTCAAAGCCACCATCCTCCTCCTGGTCCAGCATCTTCAGCCACGTCCACCACTGCTGTCCTCCCTGCCCCCTTTCAACCACCCGCCACTCCGCCTCTCATCTTCAGCAGTTCCTGCTCATCTGCCCACAGTCAGGTGTCTGTTAAGGAAATGTCTGAGCGTAAGAAGCCAATGTCACAGAGTCACCCCCTTGCCCAGCGACTGACAGCTGGCTTGACAGAACTCTTAGCCCGCCAGCTTTTACCATACCAGCTGGTGGAGTCTGAGGCCTTCAAAAAATTTGTCGCTATTGGGACACCACAGTGGAAGGTACCCGGACTAATTTTTTTTTCAAAAAAGGCAATCCCAAACCTCTACTATGTTATTGAAAAGGAAATCATGGCATCTCTGGCATACAGTGTTGGGGCTAGGGTCCATCTGACCACTGATACCTGGTCTGCAAAGCATGGTCAGGGCAGGTATATCACGTACACTGCGCATTGGGTCAACCTGCTGACGGCTGACAAGCATGGAATGCGTGGCTCCGCAGCGGAGTTGGTGACACCACCACGACTTGCAGGCAGGCCTACTGCCACCTCCTCTACTCCTACTCCATCCTCTTCGATATCCTCCTCGTCTGAGTCCCCTTCTGCAGAGACGTCTGGCTGCACATCAACTGAATCCCCCCATCTCCCCAGTGGCTATTCCACATCCCGGATACGACAGTGTCACGCTGTCTTGGGGTTGACTTCCCTGAAAGCAGAGAGCCACACAGGACCAGCACTCCTGTCCGCCCTGAATGCACAGGTGGATCAGTGGCTGACCCCGCACCAACTGGCAAAGTGGTGTGTGACAATGGAACAAATTTGTTGTTGGCATTGAATTTGGGCAAGTTGTCACATGTGCCGTGCATGGCACATGTGTTGAATCTCATCGTACAACGCTTTGTGTCTAAGTACCCAGGCTTACAGGACGTCCTCAAGCAGGCCAGGAAGGTGTGTGGCCATTTCAGGCGTGCCTACAAGGCCATGGCGCACTTTTCCGATATTCAGCGGCGAAACAACATGCCAGTAAGGCGCTTGATTTGCGACAGCCCGACACGTTGAAATTCAACACTCCTAATGTTTGACTGCCTGCTCCAACAAGAAAAAGATGTCAACGAGTATTTGTATAACCGGGGTGCTAGGACAGCCTCTGCGGAGCTGGGAATTTTTTTGCCACGTTACTGGATGTTCATGCGCAATGCCTGTAGGCTGATGCGTCCTTTTGAGGAGGTGACAAACCTAGTCAGTCGCACCGAAGGCACCATCAGCGACCTCTTCCCATTTGTTTTCTTCCTGGAGCGTGCCCTGCGAAGAGTGCTGGATCAGGCTGTAGATGAACATGAAGAGGAAGAGTTGTGGTCACCATCACCACCAGAAACAGCCTTGTCATCATCGCTTGCCGGACCTGCGGCAAAGCTGGAAGAGGAGTATGAGGAAGAGGAGTCAGAGGAGAAATGTGGCGGCTTTGAGGAGGAGGAAGACCAACCACAGCAGGCACCCCAGGGTGCTCGTTGTTGTCACCTGTCTGGGACCCATGGTGTTGTACATGGCTGGGGGGAAGAACAGACCGTCAATGACATCAGTGAGGACGAGGAACGGGAAATGAGTAGCTCTGCATCTAACCTTGTGCAAATGGGGTCTTTCATGCTGTCATGTCTGTTGAGGGACCCTCGTATAAAACGGATGAAGGAGAACGACCTGTACTGGGTGGCCACGCTACTAGACCCCCGGTATAAGCAGAAAGTGGCAGAAATGTTACCAATTTACCGAAAGTCGGAAAGGATGCAGCAGTTCAAAACCAAACTAAAAAATATGCTTCACACAGCTTATAAGGGGGATGTCACAGCACAACGGGAATCTAACAGGGGAAGAGGTGAGTGTAATCCTCCTCCTACCACAGCGGCAAGGACTGGACGTTTTACAGATGTGTTGTTGATGGAGGACATGCAGAGCTTTTTCAGTCCTACACATCGCCACAGCTCTTCGGGATCCAGCCTTAGAGAATGACTCGACCGACAGGTAGCAGACTACCTCGCCTTAACAGCAGATATTGACACTCTGAGGAGCGATGAACCCCTTGACTACTGGGTGTGCAGGCTTGACCTATGGCCTGAGCTATCCCAGTTTGTGATAGAACTTCTGGCCTGCCCTGCTTCAAGTGTCCTGTCAGAAAGGACCTTTAGTGCAGCAGGAGGCATTGTCACTGACAAGAGATGACATGCCTTGGCCTCAAAATGGTCCCCACGCTTCTGTATTTAATGTCTGCATATCGGATGACTTTCGTGAGTTCTCCGCCAGCAACTAGGGTTCAAGCTGCAATGATTTAGTCACTTTTCTGCCTGGAAAACATCAATTTTTCCGGCCGCTTGTACAACAGCGGCTGCATCAATGCCATGATTTTTCAGGCATGTGTACATGCCTAATTTTTCTGTCCTATGGTGCAGCACTGTGGCTGCAAAAACAAAACAAAAACAAAAAAAGGCACATACAAGTGTCAATTCCCCTTCATGATCGTTACCTTGTTGTGGTGAAGGGGCTTGCGTATCACAATAAAGCAATCATCACCTCTATGAGTGTGTTGGCAAGTTGTTTAAGTTGTATGGGTTTTTAATACATAAAATAAAAAATCATAATAAAGTCTTTTCATAGTTTATTAGAAATAATGCAGACAATTAAAAAAATCCCCATCAATTCCAATACAAAGCAAGAACAGAGCTCAGAACTAAATTATTTCATGATGTCGTAATGGTTAGTTAATTTGACAATGGCTAATCAATTCAACACACGTCCCCGGATAGGGTACTTAACAGGGATTAAACTGATTGGAAAAGTACTAGTTAAGACACCACTCATATAGGGTGTCACAGCACATTGCTCTGTGCATGCGCAATGCCCCAATTTGGGAGTAAGAGGACCGACCAAGCTGCTTTTTCCATCTCCTGGTTCCTTAAATCAATTCACTTTGGTGCATGAGAGTTTGGTTTGTCACTGTGAAGGCAGTCGAAGGTACCCGGGCTAAATTTTTTTTCAAAAAAGGCAATCCCTGATATGGGACGTAACAAGGTTTAAACTGATAGGAATAGTACTAGTTAAGACACCACTCATATCGGGTGTGACAGTAAATTGCACGGCGCAGACGCAGTGACCGTGGATTAAAACAAAGGGGAGGGAGCCAGCGTTTTTTTAATCATCTCCCCGTTCGAAAAATCAATTCAATAAATGGACCCCAGATTGGGGACGTAACAGGGATTAAACTGATGAGAATAGTACTACAGAAAATACCACTCATATCGGGTGTGACAGTAAATTGCACGGCGCAGACGCAGTGACCAAGGATTAAAACAAAGGGAAGGGAGCCAGCGTTTTTTTTAACCATCTCCCCGTTCGGAAAATCAGTTCAATAAATGGACCCCAGATTGGGGACATAACAGGGATTAAACTGATGAGAATACTACTACAGAAAATACCACTCATATCGGGTTTGACAGTAAATTGCACGGCGCAGACGCAGTGACCGTGGATTAAAACAAAGGGGAGGGAGCCAGCGATTTTTTTAACCATCTCCCTGTTCGAAAAATCAATTCAATAAATGAACCCCAGATTGGGAACGTAACAGGGATTAAACTGATGAGAATAGTACTACAGAAAATACCACTCATATCGGGTGTGACAGTAAAATGCACGGCGCAACACTCTTGGTGTTGTACGTGGCTGAGTGGAGGAAGAAACCTTCAATGACATCACCGGGACATAGCTAGCTTGGTATCCAGCCTTGTGCAAATATGGAGTTTGCGGTTGTGCAAATGGACTGTTTGCGGTTGTTTGCGGTGCATTAAAAGGGGAGTTTGGTCTGTCAATGTCTGTGAAGCGGGCGTAACCCTTACACTACCTGATCGATACAACATCATACCTATATAGTAACATAGTAACATAGTATATAAGACCGAAAAAAGACATTTGTCCATCCAGTTCGGCCTGTTTCCTACAAGTTGATCCAGAGTAAGGCAAAAAAAACCTGTGAGGCAGAAGCCAATTTTCCCCACTTAAGGGGAAAAAAATTCCTTCCCGACTCCAATCAGGCAATCAGAATAACTTCCTGGATCAACGACCCCTGTCTAGTAGCTGTAGCCTGTAATATTATTACACTCCAGAAATAAATCCAGTCCCCTCTTGAATTCCTTTATTGTACTCACCATCACCACCTCCTCAGGCAGAGAGTTCCATAGTCTCACTGCTCTTACAGTGAAGAATCCTTTTCTATGTTTGTGTACAAACCTTCTTTCCTCCAGACGCAGAGGATGTCCCCTTGTCACAGTCACAGTCCTGGGGATAAATAGATGATGGGACAGATCTCTGTACTGACCCCTGATATATTTATACATAGTTTTTAGATCTCCCCTCAGTCGTCTTTTTTCTAAAGTGAATAACCCTAATTTTGATAACCTTTCTGGGTACTGAAGATCCCTCATTCCAGTTATTACTTTAGTTGCCCTCCTCTGAACCCTCTCCAGCTCTGCTATGTCTGTCTTGTTCACAGGAGCCCAGAACTGTACACTGTACCCCATGTGTGGTCTGACTAGTGATTTGTAAAGTGGTAGGACTATGTTCTCATCACAGGCGTCTATGCCCCTTTTGATGCAATCCATTATCTTATTGGCATTGGCAGTAGCTGCCTGACACTGGTTTTTGCAGCCTAATTTGCTGTTTATTAAAATTCCTAGATCCTTTTCCATGTCAGTGTTACCGAGTGCTTTACCATTTAATATATACGGGTGACTGGCATTATTCCTTCCCATGTGCATAACTTTACATTTGTCAGTGTTAAACCTCATCTGCCATTTTTCTGCCCAAGCCTCCAATCTATCCAGATCCCTCTGTAGCAGAAAACTGTCCTCTTCAGTGTTAATTACTTTACACAGTTTAGTGTCATCTGCAAAAATAGATATTTTACTGTGCAGGCCTTCTACAAGATCATTAATAAATATATTGAAGAGAATAGGGCCCAATACTGACCCCTGAGGTACCCCACTAGTTACAGTGACCCAATCTGAGTATCTACCGTTAATAACCACCCTCTATTTTCTGTCACTTAGCCAGTTACTTACCCACATACAGACATTTTCTCCCAGTCCGAGCATCCTCATTTTATATACCAACCTTTTATGAGGTACAGTGTCAAATGCTTTGGAGAAGTCCAGATATACGACATCCATTTATTTGCCGCTGTCAAGTCTAGAACTAACCTCCTCATAGAAGCTGATTAAATTCGTTTGGCATGACCGATCCCTCATGAAGCCAGGCTGATATGGCGTTATTTGCTTATTTTCATTGAGATACTCCAAAATAGCATCTCTTAGAAACCCTTCAAACAGTTTACCAACAATAGATGTTAAAGTTACCGGCCTATAATTTCCAGGCTCTGTTTTTGGACCCTTTTTGAATATTGGCACCACATTTGCTATGCGCCAATCCTGTGGAACATTCCCTGTTATTATAGAGTCCGTAAATATCAGAAATAATGGTCTGGCTATGACATCACTTAATTCCCTTAGGATACGGGGGTGTATGTCATCCTGGCGATTTGTCTATTTTAATCTTTTTAAGTCGCTGTTGTACTTCTTTCTGGGTCAGACAGGACACTTTTAATGGGGGATTTACTTTTACATTCTGCATTTCATCTGACAGTTTATTTTCCTCAGTGAATATAGTGGAGAAAAAAATATTTAATAGTTTTGCTTTATCCTCGTCGCTCTCTGCAACACCCCCCTCATTGCTATGTAGAGGGCCGATTCCTTCAGATTTATATTTTTTACTATTTATATAATTGAAGAACATTTTAGGGTTAGTTTTACTCTCTTTGGCAATTAATCTCTTGGTCCCTAGTTTGGCAAATTTTATTAGTTTTTTACATATTCTATTTTTTTCCTTATAGTTTATCAGTGCTTCCTGACTCCCCTCCTGTTTTAATGATTTATATGCTTTCTTTTTGTCATTTATTGCCTTCTTTACGGTTCCATTTATCCACATTGGTTTCTTATTGTTCCTTAGCCTTTTATTCCTATAAGGTATGTACCTCTCACAATTAGATGTTACAATGCTTTTAAAAATCTCCCATTTTATGGTTGTATTTTTATTTTTGAGGACTTTGTCCCAGTTAGTTAGGCCTATGGCCTCGCTTAGTTGGCTAAATTTTGCTTTTTTGAAGTTTGATATTTTTGTTCCTCCCTTTAGAAACTCTCGTTTGAAGGATAATTGGAAGGTTATAACTTTATGGTCACTATTTCCCAGGTGTCCCCCAATCTGCACATCTGTTGTTCTATCAGGTCTATTGTTTAATACTAAGTCCAGTATGGCTGTCCTGAACCAGTTGGGAAAGGAAATTGTCTTTGGCTATTGCCAAGAACCTGTTTCCTTTTTGGGATGTACAGCTTTCAGTTTCCCAGTCTATATCTGGGTAGTTGAAGTCCCCTATGATAACGACTTCATTATGATTTGCCGCCTCGTCTATCTCGTTTAGTAATAGATTTTCTGTGGACTCTGGTATATTAGGTGGTTTATAATACACTCCTATTAGTATTTTATTATTGTTTTTTGCTCCATGTATTTCTACCCACAGTGACTCCACATGTTCATGTCCCTCAGAGATGTATTCTCGAATTACGGGATTTAGACACGACTTCACATAGAGGCAGACCCCTCCACCTCTCCGGTTTTGACGATCCTTTCTAAACAGATTGTAACCTTTTATATTAACTGCCCAGTCATAGCTATCATCCAGCCATGTCTCAGTTATTCCCACTACGTCATAGTCCTTCTCACACATCACTAATTCCAGTTCACCAGTCTTGTTAGTCAGGCTTCTGGCATTAGTATACATACATTTGACAGGTTTACTGTATACTGTACACACACTGGATGTTTTAAAGCATGTTATTCCAAACAATTTAGGAATGTTAGTTGATTTATGCCCTTTATGGATTAAAACCCGACTCTGCGTCCACTACGTAATTTTCCATGGGAGTTTTGCCATGGATCCCCCTACGGCATGCCACAGTCCAGGAGTTAGTCCCCTTGAAACAACTTTTCCTTCACTATTGTGGCCAGAAAGAGTCCCTGTGGGTTTTAAAGTTTGCCTGCCTATTGGAGTCTATGGAGGTTCGCCCGGGTTCGCCCGTTCGCGAACATTTGTGGAAGTTCGCATTCGGGAACGGAAAATTTTATGTTGGCGAAATCACTAATGTACAGTAAGTCTGTGTAAAAGAACATATTCAGTATTAATGATTAATGGCACAGCAAGTGAACTAGATAAACTCCCCTATATATTAGAACACCGGCTGAGACTAAGGGAGTCATTTATAGGGTTGAGCGAACCTGAAGCGAGCATTTGTGTATTTGGGGGAAATAAACCTGTATTGTTGTTCCACAGAGCAGTTTTGCATAAAACGCACAACAACGTAATTTTAAATTTATTAGTGACATACAGCATTTGGGTATTTGGGGGAAATAAACCAGTATTGTTGTTCCACAGAGCACTTTTGCATACAACGCACAAAAACGTATTTTCAAATTTAGCAGTGACATACAGCATTTGTGTATTTGGGGGAAATAAACCCGTATTGATGTTCCACAGAGCAGTTTTGCATACAATGCACAAAAACCTATTTTAGAATTTAGCATTGACAAACTGCATTTCTGTAGTTCGTTGCAATAAACACTGGTTTTGTGATACATAGCAGATCTGAGGCCTACCCTGTATTTCAGACATTTTAAGTAACCTTTTGAACTCCGCATTTACACAGGTTTTGTGGTAGATAGCACAGTAGCGGTTTACGCTGCATTTCTGACAGTGAAATTAAACCGTTAACATCTGCTTTTACATTGTTGGTTTGAAAAGTACAATTTTTTGTGATAGTGAAGTAATTGTATTGAATTGCTCTGTTACACTGTTGTGTGACCTAAATAAATTTATTCTGTTTATGACAAGCACACTGCCTTACTGTTACTGAACTAAATTGTTGACTATTAGCAGTTAAATTGACACCGGAGATAAACCATCTGTTAGTTTGGTGGGTGAACGCAAATAATGAGGAGAACATCAAATAAGGGACGTGGACATGGTCGTGGTGGTGTTGGTGGAGCTCCTGTTTCTGGGAGAGGACGTGGCCGTTCAGCGCCAACTACAGGTCCAAGTGATACACCTTCCTCAATAAGCCAAGCAATCTGACCCCCAAGTCATGCAGCAATCTCTTATCCTTTTTGATGATTCTGCTGGCAGGGTTTCCCAGGGCCATAACCATAGCCCTGTCCCAGAAGTGGAAGAGATTGAGTGCACAGATGCCCAACCACTTAGGTTTGAGGATGAGGACATGGGAAGACCACTGCAGCACGTCTCTGATGATGACGAAACACAGGTGCAGACCGACAAAGAGGGCAGGGAGGAAGACTGGGTGGAAGATGATGTTGAGAATGATGAGGTCCTACACACCAAAATATACCACTAAAATCCATGTTATTCATAGGTGGTGAAAAAATAATATTTTTTAAGGCCAGGAATTGCCTTTGTGGGAGTTCAGGGGTTGACATGTTCCAATTTTTTGCTGTCAAATAACTCTGCACTGCATAAGTGACAGGGACCGAAAATTTGAAAAATCTTCTTTTATATTGTTGGGTGCAAAATTACCATTTTTGCCAGGTACAAACCCCTGCTCTGCATAGCTGATAGGGACCGAAAATGCGGAAAACCTTCTTTTAAATTGTTGGGTAAAATATTACCATTTTTGCCGGGTAGAAACCCTTACTGTGCATAGGTGACAGGGACCGAAGATTTGAAAAATCTTCTTTTAAATTGTTGGGTGCAAAATTACAATTTTTGGCGGGTACAAACCCCTGCTCTGCATAGGTGACAGTGACCGAAAATGCGGAAAGTCTTCTTTGAAATTGTTGGGTGAAATATTACCATTTTTGCCGGGTACAAACCCTTACTGTGCATAGGTGACAGGGACCGTAGATTTGAAAAATCTTCTTTTAAAATTGTTGGGTGCAAAATTACAATTTTTGCTGGGTACAAACCCCTGCTCTGCAGAGGTGACAGTGACCGAAAATGGGGAAAATCTTCCTTTAGGTTGTTGGGTGAAATATTACCATTTTTGCCGGGTACAAACCCTTCCTCTGCATAGGTGACAGGGACCGAAAATGTGTAAAATCTTCTTTTAAATTGTTGGGTGAAATATTACCATTTTTGCCGTGAATAAACCCCTCCTCTGCCTGGGTGCCAGGGGCCTACATTTTTAATAATTGTCTGTTCCATTGGTGGGTGACATGAACTCCGTTTTGCCTTGAATTAACCCCTCCTCTGCCGGAGTTCCAGGGTCTACATTTCTAAAAATCGCCTGTTCCATTGGTGGGTAACATGAACCCCTTTTTGCCGTGAATAAACCCCTGCTCTGCCTGGATGCCAGGGGCCTACATTTTAAAAAATTGCCTGTTCAATTGGTGGGTGACATGAACCCCGTTTTGCTGTGAATAAATCCCTCCTCTGCCTGGGTGCCAGGGGCCTACATTTTTAAAAATCATCTGTTCCATTGATGTGTAACATCAAACCAGTTTTGCCGGTGAAAAAAGCGTGCTCTGCCTAGATGCCAGGGGCCTACATTTCTAAAAATCGTCTGTTCCATTGTTGTGTGACATGAACCCCGTTTTGCAAAGAATAAACCCCTGCTCTGTCAAGGTGCCAGGGGACTACATTTTTAAAAATCGTCTGTTCCATTGGTGGGTGACATTAACCCTGTTTTGCCGTGAATTAACCCCTCCTCTGCCTGGGTGCCAGGGGCCTACATTTCTAAAAATCGCCTGTTACATTGGTGGTTGACATGAACCCCGTTTTGCCGTGAATAAACCCCTGCTCTGCCTGGATGCCAGGGACTTACATTTTAAAAAATCCTCTGTTCCATTGGTAGGTGATATGAACCCCGTTTTCCCGTGAATAAACCCCTCCTGCCTGCGTGCCAGGGACCTACATTTTTAAAAATCGTGTGTTCCATTGGTGGGTGATATGAACCCCGTTTTGCCAATGAAAAACCCCTGCTGTGCATTGCTGACAGGGAACCAAAATAAAAGCATCTGTTAATGATCGAAAGATGCGTGACTACAAATGCGCTCTGGTAGGCACGTTGCTGTTGGCATTCCCACCTGATGCCTCCTTAACCTCCTACTCCACATCATTTCCTCCTTCTAGATCAAGATTTAAATTTTTAATTTTTATTTATTTTATTTTAAGTCCTTTCCCTGTCCACATTTGTTTGCAGGGCACTTACCCACATTTTGCTGCCTTTTGCAGCCCCCTAGCCCTTTTCAGGACTTTTTTACAGCCATTTTAGTGCCCAAAAGTTCGGGTACTCGATTGACTTCAATAGGGTTTGGTTGAATATTTGAATAGGTGTCCGCCCAGCTCTAGTCATTTAATAATCTGAAATATGCCTAAATTAGGTGTATTCCAGGTGCAGATTGCAGCGCAATGGTTAGTTGTGCTGCAATCTGCGACTTCTCCCTACTGACGCTAGGTCTAAAATTGTGGTTGTGGCATGGGAAGGGGATGGGCCGGCTGGCCAATCTGATTTACCATTTTCTATTCCTGTTTTAGGCATAGCAAAAGGTCTAAATGTAAGACAGTTCGGAACCTGTCTTACAGTTAGAACTATCAGAGGATCTGCAAAAGTTATAAAGGGGCCGGTGCCTTTTCATAATTCTGGTGGATCCACCACCAGTTTTTTTTTTTTTTTAAGACTAGTGTCTAAATCTATGTAAACCAGAAGAGATTAAGATTGAATGCCCCTGCAGGTGAACAAGATGCACAGGGCGATTACACTCAGCCTGCACTGTCCCTGCAGCGGTCTCCCTATCCTCTCTAGAGTGTTTAAAAACTCTCTGTACATTCTCCCTACCCTGTCCCTGTACTGTAATTATCCAATAGTCTACAATTAAAAACTTTCTAAAAAATTATTCTACAATCAAAAGCTTTTTGTCCCTAGCACTTGTCACATCTCTCCCTATGCTTAATTCACAGTGAAATGGCAGCAACCATGCAGGACAAGGCTTTTATAGAGCTTTTGGTTTGCTGCTTGGCAATATTGGTCATATCACGTTCCAGGGCTTTTTACTTTCACTTTGTAACACGTGAAGCCACCATTTTAGGAAAATAAAACTGTTTCAATACCACGAAGCGCAAGGAAATTCGGATTCGTGATGAATCTAATTTTTCCTGAAGTTCATATCAAAGTCAATTTGTTTCACTTTGATTCACTCAACACTAATGTCAACTGTAAAAGATGGAGCTTCTTACTGAACAACTAAATCATATTCAGTAACAGAGAGACAAGGAGAGGTGGGGACCTGTGCATGCATACACACACACACACACACACACACACAGTTGTTAAGCAAATTTGCTATGGAACAAATAATTTATCTCAACGCAGTTCTTGAGGTTTTTTTTAGTATAAGGTAGGGATAGGAAGAGCCTTTTTCTTGCTTATTGTACTTGTTTTTTATTTTTGTTTTTATAATATACTTACACTCAATAAAAGGCACTTTAAAAATAAATAATAATAATAATAATTTACAAAATCAGATAAGTTGAATATAGCATAGGCACACAATTGTGTAGGCCTTTATATATAACAAAGTCGAACTCCGAACAAGATCCACAAAAGTTATGACAACTGCAATTGATATAATTTACTTTAACTTTTTCCAATGAAAGCAGCATAAAATAACACTATGTACTTCATTACATAAGGAAATTTAATAGAATATGGAAAAAGTGATGGAACCAAATAAATTATGTTGTTTATAACCAAACTTCTTGAAATCTTTTTCCATAGATAACAGCTTTGCTTTATAAACAGCCTAAAAAAAAAATTCACTATAATGAAACAGATACAGCTTTTGTCTAATTAGGGTACACTTGAAAATCAATCTCCAAGCTAATTTGATACATTTTTTTACATGAAAATGTTTTTAAAATGTTCTCCAGTTTCCTACTTTTTTACAAAACTTTATTTCTTTCTATTTATCCACATTTCTATTTTCACAGGCATACGGTAACATTTTCTTGTCTATATATTTGCCTGAATGGCAGTATAGAGTGACATAATTAAGGACATTTAATAAACTGAAATGGTAATAAGACTCAGTAAACCAATGCAAAGGTTTGTAGTTTCCAAAGTGACTTTTTAAACACAGACATTAATCTTATGTTATGCTGAGTGTCAGTTATGCATAGAAATTAGAGAGATTCAGGAAAAGCAATGTTCAGTCTTTACCATGTGCACTTAAAAGGGCTTTAATGAAGTGCACAAACAATTCTGTGACAAGGTTAGATGGAACCTTAATTTGATTTCGCTTTTAAAATAATAATTGTGCCTATTACTGCTAATTTGTACAACCTTGAAATACCTTGCACTTTGCTAAAGTAATGTACTGTATTTTACCCCTTGTATATCTACTGAAATATTTATTATGCATAATTTACATTAGTAGAAGCAGAAAAAACATGACTATATATAAAATAGAAAGAAAGATGAATATATATTTTCAGCACCAACTGTAAAGCTATAAGGGACATGACAAGATGAGTTCTTTAGTGCAGACTGCAAAAGAAAGACTTCATTGTATCTCAGAAAGCTTTGCAGTTCGTATGCCAGCAGTGGAGCAGAACACAGAACACTTCAGCCAAGAAGATTATCAAAATGAGGGTTATACAGTTTAGAAAAAAAGATTGTTAAGGTGAGATCTAATAACTATTTAAAAATCAATATGGAGATCTTTCCCATGAATGTGACTGTGACAAGGGGAACTTGAAAATTGTGGCCAAGACAGATTGTAGCTTTCTGCTGCTTGAAATTGAAATGGTGCCCCCTGTCCCCATGCCAAATTCTCAATCCAACCCCCCAAGCCCTACTGCTAATTACATATTTGAATTAGACATTACATATAATATTATATACCTCTTAAATACAGTGATGTCTCCTCTGATGACCGTCACATCTCATCTTTGCAGAGTTTACCACACAGACATCTTAGATTTCTCACTTTACTACTGCCAATACTGTGTTCACTGCGCTCTCCAATACCCTTAAATGCTATACTTATGAAATAAAAATGCCATACAGACAGTCCCCAAAGTGCTCCTAAAAGTCCCACTCATTGTAATCATTATTAGAGTTGAGCGAACACCTGGATGTTCGGGTTCGAGAAGTTGGGGCGAACTTCCCGAAAATGTTCGGTTCTGGATCCGAACTCGACGCGAACTTCACTCCGAACCCCATTGAAGTCAATGGGGACCCAAACTTTTGGGCACTAAAAAGGCTGTAAAATAGCCCAAGAATGGGCTAGAGAGCTGCAAAAGGCAGCAAAAGGTAGGTAAATCCACTGCAAACAAATGTGGCTAGGGAAATGAATTAAAATAAAATAAATAAAAATTAACCAATATTAATTGGCAACTTGGAGGAGGAGGAGGTGGAATAGGAGGTTGGGGTGGCATCAGGTAGGAATGCTATGGGAGTTGATGTTCTCATCACAGCCAAAAAGGATTCATGTCTGCCTGCAGTGCCACAGACCTTATTCACAGACTCAGGGCCATGGCACCCAGACGGAGGGGAGGTTCATTCAACTTTGGGTTGACCCGCAAAATAATGGTAAAATGAAAAAAAGAGGATTCAATAAAGAAGTGCCCTGGAGTACAAAAATATATGGTTAAGGGGAGGTAGTTATAAATGTCTATTCTGCACAAGGGATGGACAGGTCCTGTGGGATCCATGCCTGGTTCATTTTCATGAACGTCAGCTTGTCCACGTTGGCTGTGGACAGGCGGCTGCATGTCAGTAATGACGCCACCTGCCATGCTGAATAGACGTTCCAAAAAACGCTTGCCGCCGGGCAGGCTAGCACCTGCAAGGCATAAAAGGCTAGCTCTGGCCACGTGGACAATTTGGAGACCCAGAAGTTGAATGGGCCGAACCATCAGTCCGTATGTGGAGGGGTGTGCGCACGTACTGTTCCAACATGTTAGTGAAATGCTGCCTCTTGCTAACACGTTCCATATCAGGTGGTGGTGCAGTTAGCTGTGGCGTGGTGACAAAACTTTTCCACATCTCTGCCATGCTAACCCTGCCCTCAGAGGACCTGGCCGTGACACAGCTGCGTTGGCGACGTCTTGCTCCTCTTCTGCCTTCAACTTGGGCTTCCACTTGTTCCCCTGTGACATTTGGGAATGCTCTCAGTAGCGCGTCTACCAACGTGCGCTTGTACTCGCGCATCTTCCTATCACGCTCCAGTGCAGGAAGTAAGGTGGGCACATTGTCTTTGTATTGGGGATCCAGCAGGGTGGCAACCCAGTAGTCAGCACACGTTAAAATGTGGGCAACTCTGCTGTCGTTGCGCAGGCACTGCAGCATGTAGTAGCTCATGTGTGCCAGGCTGCCCAGAGGTAAGGACAAGCTGTCCTCTGTGGGAGGCGTATCAACATCGTCCTCCATTTCCCCCCAGCCACGCACCAGTGAAGGGTCCGAGCTGCGTTGGGTGCCACCCCGCTGTGAACATGCTTCATCCTCATCCTCCTCCACCTCCTCATCCTCGTCCTCCAGTAGTGGGCCTTGGCTGGCCACATTTGTACCTGGCCTCTACTTTTGCAAAAATCCTCCCTCTGAGCCACTTCTAAGAGATTGGCCTGAAAGTGCTAAAAATGACCCCTCTTCCTCCTCCTCCTGGGCCACCTTCTCTTCCATCATCGCCCTAAGTGTTTTCTCAAGGAGACATAGAAGTGGTATTGTAACGCTGATAACAGTGTGTTCGCCACTGGCCATGTTGGTGGAGTACTCGAAACAACGCAACAGGGCACACAGGTCTCGCATGGAGGCCCAGTCATTAGTGGTGAAGTGGTGCTGTTCCGCAGTGCGACTGACCCGTGCGTGCTGCAGCTGAGACTCCACTATGGCCTGCTGCTGCTCGCACAGTCTCTCCAGCATGTGCAAGGTGGAGTTCCACCTGGTGGGCATGTCGCATATGAGGCGGTGAGCGTTAAGGCCAAAGTTACGCTGTAGCGCAGACAGGCGAACAGCAGCAGGATGTGAACGCCGGAAGCGCACAGACGGGCACTTTATGCAGCAGCTCTGACATGTCGGGGTGGTTGTGAAGGAAGTTCTGCACCACCAAATTCAGCACATGGACCGGCTAGTCCCAGAGCTGCAATGAGATTTCGCCCATTATCACACACCACCAGGCCGGGCTTGAGGCCCACCGGCAGCAACCACTGGTTGGTCTGTTGTTTAATACCCTGCCACAACTCCTGTGCGGTGTGGGGCCTGTCCCCCAAACATATGAGTTTCAGAACGGCCTGCTGACGTTTACCCCGGGCTGTTCTGAAGTTGGTGGTGAAGGTGTGTGGCTGACTGGATGAGCAGGTGGAAGAAGAGGAGGAGGAAGCCGAGTAGGAGGAGAAGGCTATAGGAGGCAAAGAATGATGCCCTGCGATCCTTGGCGGCGGAAGGACTTGCACCAAAGAACTCTCCGCCTGGGGCCCAGCTGCCACTACATTTACACAGTGTGCAGTTAGAGAGATATAGCGTCCCTGGCCGTACTTACTGGTCCACGTATCTGTGGTTAGTTGGACCTTGCCACAGATGGCGTTGCGCAGTGCACACTTGATTTTATCGGATACTTGGTTGAGCAGGGAAGGCACGGCTGTCTTGGAGAATTTAATTTATGGCGGCTGGGAACAACATACTGTGGGACAGCCATGGACATCAGCTGTTTGAAGCTGTCTGTGTCCACCAGCCTGAATGACAGCATTTCAAAGGCCAGGAGTTTAGAAATGCTGGCATTCAGGCCCAGGGCTCGAGGGTGGGTAGGTGGGAATTTACGCTTTCTCTCCAAGGTTTGTGAGATGGAGAGCTGAACGCTGCCGTGTGACATGGTGTAGATGCTTGGTGACGGAGGTGGTGGTGTTGGTGGCACATCCTCTGTTTAGTGGGCGGCAGGTGCCAATATTCCTCCCGAGGCGGAGGAAGAGGCCGAGGCAGTAGCAGGGGAGGGAGCAGGGGGGGTCTAAGTGAGTTCCTTGTTTTGAAGGTGTTTACTTCACTGCAGTTCATGCTTTGCATGTAGATGCCTGATCATGCAGGTTGTGCTAAGGTTCAGGCTCTGATGGCACAGCGTGCAAACCACTCGGGTCTTGTCATCAGCACATTTTTTTAAAGAAGTGCCATGCCAGGGAACTCCTTGAAGCTGCCTTTGGGGTGCTCGGTCCCTGGTGGCGGTGGCCAGTAGCACGCAAACTCTCTTGGTGATGGCTGTTCTGCTTTTGCCCCCTGCTCCCTCTTTTGCTACGCTGTTGGCTTGGTCTCACCACTGCCTCTTCCTCTGAACTATGAAAGTCAGTGGCACGACCTTCATTTCATGTGGGGTCTAGGATCTCATCGTCCCCTGCATCGTCTTCCACACAGTCTTCCTTCCTGACCTCCTGTTCGGTCTGCACACTGCAATAAGACACAGCAGTTTGCACCCGTGTTTCACCCTCATCAGAGACGTGCGGACTCTGATGAGATGGTATTCCCATGTCCTCATCATCAGGAAACATAAATGGTTGTGCATCAGTGCATTCTATGTCTTCCACCACTGGGGAAGGGCTAGGTGGATTCCCTTGGGAAACCCTGCCAGCAGAGTCTTCAAACAGCATAAGAGACTGCTGCATAACTTGAGTCTCAGACAGTTTCCCTGATATGCATGGGGGTGATGTGACAGACTGATGGGCTTGGTATTCAAGCGCCACCTGTGCGCTTTCTGCAGAAGACTGGGTGGGAGATAATGTTGTGAACGTGCTGGATCCACTGTCGGCCACCCAATTGACTAGTGCCTGTACTTGTTCAGGCCTTATCATCCTTAGAACGGCATTGAGCTCCACCAAATATCACTGTAAATTCTGGCGGGTACTGAAAACTGAGGTAGTTGGTTCACTAGAACGTGTGGCTGTGGCAGAACGGCCACGTCCTCTACCAGCACCAGAGGGTCCACTAACAACACCACGACCATGTCCGCGTCTTTTACTAGATGTTTTCCTCATTGTTACCGTTTACCACAATAAGAAATAAATTATTTAGCCCAATGTATTGAATTCAAATTCAGGCCATTTTTTTTACAGGCACTTAACACTATCTGGCTATCTATTTATGTACAGTATTACACTAATCCAGGCACAGCAGTAACCACAGATTTAGGGGAATATCAATTGTAGGACTAGTATTTAGGCCCTGAATGAAAGGTATCCTTTTACGGACAGATTTACACTTTGAGATGCACAGTAGCATGTGAAAAAATATATAGGATTATGCTTTCAGCACTTGTATTTTAACACTTTGTGTAATATACCCTTTAACGGAAAGAAATACACTTAGAGATGCAAAACAGTTTGTGCAAATGTAGAGGATTATGCTGTATTTTAACACTTACTGTAATATACCCTTTAACGGAAAGAAATACACTTGGAGATGCACGCTGAGTATAATATACCCTTTAACGGACAGATTTACACTTGGCCTGCAACAGCTGGAACACCATATTTTGGGTATTGCTATTTTGGCAATTGAATTTCACCCCAGAAAATAATATATCCTTTGACGGACATTATTACACTAGTCAAGCCACAGCTGGAACACCAGATTTACTTTATTTCTATTTTTGCAACTGAATTTCACCCCAGAAAAAAACTTATATTCTTTGCCGGACACTATTAAACTTGGCCGGCCACAGCTGAAACCACTGACATATGGTATTGCTATTTTGGCAATTGAATTTCACCCCAGAACAAAATATATCCTTTGCCGGACACTATTAAACTTGTCCAGACACAGCTGGAACACCAGATTTTTGGTATTTACATTTTTGCAACTGAATTTAACCCCAGAAAATAATATATCCTTTGACGGGCACTATTAAACTTGGCCAGCCACAGCTGGAACACCAGATTTACTGTATTTCTATTTTTGCAACTGTATTTCACCACAGAACAAAATCTATCCTTTGACGGACACTAGGGAAATTGTCTAGTCACAGCTGGAACACCAGATTCAGGGTATTGCTATTTTGGCAATTACATTTCAACCTAGAAAAAATATGCCCTTTTACGGACAGATTTAAACTAGGCATGCAACAGCTGGAACACCAGATTTAATGTATTTCTATTTTTGCTACTGACTTTCACCCCAGAAAATAATATATCCTTTGACGGACACTAGGTAAAATTGTCCAGTCACAGTTGGAACACCAGATTCAAGGTATTGCTCTTTTGGCAATTGAATTTCTCCCCAGAACAAAATCTTTCCTTTGACGGATACTATTAAACTTGTTCAGTCACAGCTGGAACACCAGATTACTGTATTTCTATTTTTGAAACTGAATTTCACCGCAGAAAATAATATATGCTATGACGGACACTATTAAACTTGTCCAGTCACAGCTGGAACACCAGATTTACTGTATTTCTATTTTGGCAACTAAATTTCACCACACAAAATAATATATCCTATGACGGATGGACTTGGTGGACTTGGTGGCAGCTTGTGCTGGTGCACCACAAGACACAAAATGGCCGCCGATCACCCCAGAAAAAAGTGACAGAAAATCGCTCTGTGCAACCTAAAAACCAGTGATCAATTAACTAGCAGAAGTTGAATGTTTCACAGCTGTAGATCGATCACTTCATTAGGTGTTTTTGCTGAGTTTTCCCTGCCTAATCTCGCTCTCACAGCAGCTGTGTCCTATCCCTACACTAATCAGAGCCGAGTGATGTGCGGTGCTACGTGACTCCAGCTTAAATAGAGGCTGGGTCACATGCTGCACTTGGCCAATTACAGCCATGCTATTAGTAGGCATGGCTGTGATGGCTTCTTAGGGCAAGAAGTAAAACGCTAGCTGATTGGCTGCTGTGCAGCCCTTCAGAAAGCGGGAATAAATCACCGAACAATGGACCCGAACCCGAACTTTTTTGAAAATGTTCGGGTCCGGGTCTTTGTCCCGAACACACCAAAATTCGGTACGAACCCGAACTATCCAGTTCGGGTTCGCTTATCCCTAATAATTATCTTTAAGCGTGTTCTCTTAGTAATAGTGCCTCTGCAATGTCCCTATAGGGGATGCAGCCCTGGGTTGTTGTGCTGTCTGACTTGCCTGTCAGGGGGTCCAGCAGAGCTAACATACTATACAAGAGAATTATTTACTGTAAGGGCGGCGAAACTATGGAACTCGCTACCAGAGGAGAACTTGATATGAACTCACTAAAAGAGCTTAGGAGGGGTCTGGATTAATTTCTGGAGTGTAATATTATTACAGGTTATAATTAGTAGAATTCTACTAGAATTCTAGAGATCGATCATTGATCCAGAGATTTATTCTGATTGCCTGATTAGAATCAGGAAGGAATTTTTTCCACTAAAATGAGGAAAATTGTCCTCTACCTCATGGGGTTTGTTGCCTTCCTCTGGATCAACTTGACAGAAAATAGGCTGAACTGCATGGATGTATGCCTTTTTTTAGCCTTACATATTATATCACTATACTACTATTAAATAAAGAAAATACACGAGACATGACAATCTGTAAGCCGCCATAGAGTACACTAAGTTGTGGTGAGGGCTAGAAGCAAATAAACAAAATAAATAAAATAAAATAAACTTACCTGTTTTACATACATCCATACTTTCACAGCTCCATACCTTCAGTATAAGAATCGAGTCGGTGATGTCACCATACAGTATAGTCACACTGGATAGTCTAATTTTCTCTTATTTTGTTACCCATACAAAAAAGGAATATTGAACAATGTGTAAACTGTTGGATTATGCTTAGAAATCTTTTTTGATGTAGTGGTGAAAAATTATATTCTTTATTAATGTAAATGTATGCTCCATTTGTCTCTCAGTGTAAGACTGAAGACTATAGGGTTTAAAGTTCAAACTGGAGATAAGGGCTTTGCTAAAATTATAGAAGAGATTATTATAAAGCTCCAATTTGAGGTCAAGGAAGGTCATTATTTGTTCTTTCTCCTTATAAGGTTTGTATACAAAGTAGCATACTGTCAAATTGAAGAAAATACAGCAAAGTTTCTAATAAATATCTGATTTCTGGCCCATCTTCCATACCTCCTCCCTGGGGCAGGATTAAAGATATGCAGAGTATAAATATCAACCCTAAGAATTGTAGGGAAAGGTGAAACTGAAGTCAAATGGATGATTTCCATTCAACAGTTTTCCTGTTGAACTTCAGGGACCAACATTGGTGAACGGTTAACAAAGCCTGATATGATCATTAACACTCAAAATAATAAATGTTTATTGGTTATAATTAGTTAAAAAATAGGATATGCAACCCCAACTCATTTGTACACACAGGCTTCAATAGGTGTTCACACTGTATGGTTAGTTGTATTATACCAAGCACCATACGGTGAATACAATGGATCAGAGGTGTGCTGATGTGAAAAATGCACTCCCACTTTATTGTTGATAATCCAATTGTACCTCTACTGACAAAGAAGGTGTCTGATGGTCGGCCCACAAAGTCCAATTGTATACCAACAGACACAACGTCACAGAACTGATTAGCATATGTACTATCTATGACTGTCAATGATATTCACAGTATCTATCCTTAGTATTTGGGAGACATTTTGTGTGCGTGACTCTGGCTCAACACGTTTCTGTGCCTGGGTATCGCCAACACTTCATAAGGAGCCTACAGAACGAGACGCTGCTACATGTTAGTCACTGCCTGATGCGATCGATAACACTCCAGTGAGAGTATTGGCACTAGAATGGCCACGAGCGGCCAAAGAAGCGCCAAGATTTAATTGTCCAACACCCCACCCCCAGAGGCGTGGCTATAAGCGGCCTGCCAGATAAACAGTCCGGGCCACAGGGGAAGTGCCAATGGCATAAAGGTATAGTGGGGGAACTTTTGCGAAATTAAGGGAACTTATTTACATAGGTGATAACAGGGTGATACAGGGAAAAGACCTCTACAATAACAAAACTAAATGCACTTCTGTGATAAAGGTGCCATATTATTAGCTGCAAACTTCATGTACATAAAAAGAATGACATGCCAATCATGACATATTAGCAGGGACCACAAAGAACATGTATCACTGACCAAGAACTCTATTGATAGAACACATTATATTATTGGCAAGCACCAATCAATCCACAGCCATGGGGATACAGGGCAAAACTACTTCTCATTATGAGCACAGAATATGCACTCAGATATTACTCATTATCAGCCTACAGCACGTGTTTCTCATCAAGACGCTGCAAAGATATTCCTCATTATGAGCTCATAGAAGGCAAAAAGACATTATTTATCATGACGAGTCCAATCTTTTAAATATTTGGTGTGACAAGAAACAGCAGATAATGACTGAACTGTATAATGTTTGGAAGAAGGTGTTCCCTGACATTTTGCAGTTTAGAATATTTTTTAATATAGTCCTTTGGTTTCATGCATAATTTGCCTATTTTCATCCCTATTTGTATGTTTTAGCATAGTCTCAGAACTCTTATATATGGAGGGACCCTCTGTGGTCTCTGTACTGGCAGGTATTTGGAAATGTGGAGCAAAGAAAAAAATTTGAAGCCAAATTTCCTCGCACTTTGTGGTAACGAATCAGGTTGTCCCAAAATGGCGGCTCCACATGTTGCAAAGTGAAAGTAAGAAGCCCAGGAACCCATAATGCGTAATGTAATGTAATGTAATCTAATCGGCATGTGAATCGCGTTCTAGTGCATCCATATTCAGAGTTAATACGTTATTTTAGTGATATAGTTACGTTGTGCTGTATTCCAGGACAGTGTAATTGTTTGCCCTGTACACGTGTGCAGTGGTGTGAAATTGATTACAGCGAATGCCTTCTTTTAGCTATTGCGTTACATAACATCAGTCTTATGTCATGGTTAAATAACTCGCCCTGTACATTTGTGCAGTGGAACAAAATTGACTATAATGAATGCATTCTGTTAGATGTTGCGTTACATAGCATCAGTATGATGCCACAGTTAAATACTTTGCCCTGTAAATGTGTGAAGCTGAACTAAACTGATTATAGCAAATGCTTTGTGTTAGCTGTTGTGTTACATAATGTCAGTATGACACCACAGATAAATAGTTCACCCTATACATGTGCGCAGTGAAACTAAATTGATTATATTGAATGCTTTCTGTTATCTGTTAAATTACATAGCATCACTTTGATACCATGGTTAAATATTTGCCATGTTCATGTGCACAGTGGAACTAAACTGATTATAGCAAATGCCTTCTGTCAGCTGTTGTGTTACATAGCGTTAGTATTAGGCCACGGTTAAATATTTTGCCCTATACATTTGTTCAGTCGAACTTTTACATTTTATATGGATGCGGATGCGGACCCAGCACAATGAATGGGTCCGCATCCGTTCCGCAGTATTGCAGAATGGATGCGGACAAAAATTGCGAATGTGTGAATGGGGACTTAGGTCCGGATGCGTTGCGGATGCGTTCAGTGAAAACTGTGCGATTTTACAGGCAAAGACATTCAGTTTTGCCTGTGATTGCGTTCAGTTGTTCAGTTTTTTCCGCGCAGGTGCAATGCGTTTTGATGCGTTTTTCATGCGCGTGATAAAAAACTGAAGGTATACAAACAACATCTCCTAGCAACCATCAGTGAAAATCGCAACGCATCCGCGCTTGCTTGCGGATGCAATGCGTTTTTCACGCAGCCCCATTCACTATTATGGGGCTAGAGCTGCATGAAAAACGCAGAATATAGAACATGCTGCAATTTTCACGCAACGCACAAGTAATGCATGAAAAAACGCTCATGTACACAGACCCATTGAAATGAATGGGTCAAGATTCAGTGCGGATGTTATGCATTCACGTCTCGTGTGAAAGGGGCCATCTGCTGTAAGGCCAGCATCCTGACAGCACCCCAAAAAGCCCTTTTTAGGGCTGGTACATCAGTCTGCTTTTATTTTTTTTCTATATATATATATATTGCAGTTGCCTGCCCATGTGTGAGAGGCCGCAGGCCCACAGACTGTACTGTGTGCACACCACTCATATAGGGTGGCACAGTACCTTGCAGATAAAAAAAAAGTCTTTAATTTTTACCCTTTAATATAATTGCAGTTGCCTGCTAGTGTGTGTGTCAGGCCCACAGACTGTACTGTGCCCACTGCCCACCATTCTATTCGATCTATACGATACACGTCCCCAAATAGGGGACAAAACAGGGATTAAACTGATAGTAATAGTACTACTTAACATAACTCTTATATAGGGTGGCACAGTACATTGCACGGCGCACGCGCAGTGCCCCAAATTGGAAGGAAGAAGACCGACCAACCATCTTTTTCTATCTCCCGGTTCCTAAAATCTATTCCATACACCGAGATTAAACTGGTAAGAACACATTTTTTTAATTTAAAAAAATAGAGGACAGCCTCTGCGGAACTGGGTATTTTTTGGCCGCGTTACTGAACGCACATGCACAATGGCTGTAGGCTCATGCGTCCTTTTGCGGAGTCGACAAACCTGGTCAGTCAAACCCAAGGCAACATCATCGACCTCATCCCATATGCGTTTTTTCTGGAGTGTGCCCTGCGAAGAGTGCTGGATCAGGCCGTAGATGAGCATGAAGAGGAAGAGTTGTGGTCACCATCACCACCAGAAGCAGCCTTGTCGTCGTCGATTGTTGGACCTACGGCAACGCAGCGAGAAGTCTGAAGAAGAGGAGTCAGAGGAGGAAGGTGGCTTTGAGGAGGTGGAAGACCAACCACAGCAGGCGTCCCAGGGGGCTTATTGTCACCTTTCAGGGACCCTTGGTGTTGTACGTGGCTGGGTGGAGGAAGAGACCTTTAATGACATCAGTGAGGACAAGAAACGAGACATGGCTAGCTTGGTATCCAACCTTGTGCAAATGGGGAGTTTGCGATTGTGCAAATGGACTGTTTGCGACTGTTTGCGGTGTGTTAAACAGGGAGTTTGGTCTGTCAGAGTTTGGTCTGTCACTGTGAAGCGGATGTAACCCTTACACTACCTGATTGATACAACATCATACCTGATCGTATACACACACTGGATGTTTTAAAGCACGTTATTCCAAACAATTTAGGAATGTTAGGTGATTTATGCCCTTTATGGATTAAAACCCGACTCTGCGTCAACTACGTAATTTTCCATGGGAGTTTTGCCATGGATCCCCCACCGGCATGCCACAGTCCAGGTGTTAGTCCCCTTGAAACAACTTTTCCTTTACCAGAAAGAGTCCCTGTGGGTTTTAAAATTAGCCTGCCTATTGTAGTCTACGGCGGTTCGCCCATTCGCGAACATTTGCAGAAGCTCGCATTCGCCGTTCGCAAACAGAAAATTTTATGTTCGCGACATCTCTAGCTGCGATTCTCATGCAACGCAGAAATGATGCGTGAAAAAAAGGTCCTGTGCACAGTCCCATTGAAATGAATGGGTCTGGATTCAGTGTGGGTGCTATGCGCACACATCATGCATTGCACCCACGGGGAAAACTCACTCATGTGAAAGGGGCCTTAGATGATGTGGAAAAGGAGAGCTGTGAGGGTTGAAGAAGTGGGTTTGCAACTAGGAATGGACTGTAGGCTTTATTCTTCTGTCAATCTGGGAGTTAACCATGACTGTTTTTCTCTTCTTTTTTATTGATTTATTGGATCCAACTGCCAATACCCTTCCAGATATAGTTTCAGAATGCAAGGGTAATGGTAAGTATAGCTTTTATTATTAGGTAAAATGTATACTGTATAGTGGTCAACTATTGGCACCATGTAATTCTTATACAAAAGGGACATTTTCTAGAGATTGCAAGCCACAACAGCAATAATTTGCATATTGTGCCACACTTCAAAATAGCCAAACTTCATAAGAGCAACAGACCCTTTTTTGACTAACATATTATATGGCAGCTACTAGTATTCAGGCTCTTGTCCCTCTAAGGCAGTGCTTCTCAATTATTTTCTGTCATGCCCCCCCTAGGAAGAAGAAAACATTTCGCCCCCGTGCGACTGTAAATAGTATCATTTGTCTATAAAATTGTTATAAGTACACCAATCTCCCCACAGGTGAGGGCCATTAACCCCCCCTCCCCCCCCAAATCATGTGCAGGCTCCATTAACTCCCCCCCAAATCATGTGCAGGCTCCATTAACCCCCCCCAATCATGTGCAGGCTCCATTAACCCCCCCCCCCAATCATATGCAGGCTCCATTAACCCCCCTCCCTAATCATGTGCAGGCTACATTAACCCCCTCCCCCTAAATCATGTGCAGGGTCCAGGCTTCCCCTCCCCCAAATTATGTGCAGGCTCTCTCCCCCAAATTATGTGCAGGCTCTCCCCCAATAGGGTCCAGGGTCCCCCACCCACCCAATACTTACCTCCCTGGAAGCGCTGGATGCAGGCCTCTTCCGGCCTGTGTCCCGCTGTGCACTCTGCTCAGGCGGCGCGATGACGGCACAAGGCCCGCAGCCTATCAGAGGAGCAGGGGAGGGAGACGCCTCTCCCTCCCCTGCCGCACAGCACAGCGATCTGTATCGCTGTCCAGAGGACGGCGATACAGATCACTATGGAGATGAACGCTTCCACAGTGGAAGCGTTCATCTCCTGTCACCTGGAGCCCCCCTTTACGGAGCCTCGCGCCCCCCCGAGGGGGCGCGCCCCACTATTTGAGAAACGCTGCTCTAAGGCAATATTCCTTCGGCCATGTTTGATCCATCCACCATGTTCAGCCCATCTGGTTTTAAACCTAATACATTTTTAAAGCGAAATACCATCTGGTTCATAGTACATATATATTTCTATATTTTTTGATTTTATAGTTGAAATATGGAAATCCTTTTTTGTAAAAGGGTATCTACAGTGTAAAAAAAATAATTTCTGTTCTTTCAGTAGTTTTTCATTTGACAGAACAGAGCCATTTAGAATTTTAATGTGTATATTTTTATATTTATTCTTGGTCCAATTTTGAAAGTTCTTAATTGTTTGCCTTGTTTTCAGATCATAGAGTACGGGCCCATTTTTAGTTTTGCATTTTCATTTCTTCCTCCCTGTGTTTTAATAGCAATAATTATTTTACATTTTTCATTCATATAGCTGCATGAGGACTTATTCTTTGGGGGGATAAGTTGTACTATTTAAAGGCACCATTCTATTTACCAGGTCTGTTATTGGAAAGTGTGAAAAAAATTATTTGTGGAGTTAAGTTTAAAAAAAGTTGCCAAGTGTTTTGGGGGTTTGTACATCACGGTGTTCACTGTGCACTAGTAATGACATAAATTTCTGAATCTGCGGATCATTACGAATATAGCGATACAAAACTTGTATATTTTTTTGTTTTATTACTTTTAAAAAAATAAAAAAAATTTTTTTCCATTATGGAGATCAGTGCACAGAAAATTTTGATTCAGATTTTTAAACTTCAGACATTTTTGGATGTTATGATACCTAATTTGCAGCATCCCACTCCATACATTTCCTCAACCACCGTGACATACGAGTATACTTGACTTATAGTGATTTGTGACTAATTAATTCGTAACTAATTTAACTTCTAAGCAAACTTCCACAAATCTCCCAAATTGAATTTTTCAAAACTTCGCTCATCTCTAATATTCAGCATATATTAGAAAGTACAACTATGCCTAGATTTTGAAGTTCTACTGAAGCCACATTACCCATGCTATGAACGTAAGTTAAGCTTTTGAACCCTTTACTTTTTTTCTTATATACAGTATAAGTGAACTATTAAATTCAATGTCTGTACTAACTTGGAGTTCACTAGAGAAGAACCTGCATGGGCCGAGTCCTACTTTCACAGATCATGATGAAGATTTTGAAAATGATAGTATTCATTGCATATTTGTGCACTTAAATGGTAAAAAGTTAACCTTATGTCTCTTCATTATGTTATAAAGATATAAACGAAAGGTGACAGACTATAATTAAATCTAGCTACAGCAGAAAAAGCCATTTTGATTGCCATTTTATAATATCTTAATTTTTGGACCTCCAAACAAGAGATATGCTTTATTGCATCTATTTTCAGATTAAGACCTCATGGATTGTTGTGGTCCGCATCCGAGCCGCATATTTTGCGGCTCGGACGCGGACCCATTCACTTCAATGGGGCCGCAAAAGATCAGGACCGCAAAACACCAATGGTCGTGTGCATGAGGCCTAAGTATGGTTTTATTAATTTATGCAAATGAATAGTTATATTACTGTGCTCAGACAGTTTAAGTGCCAGCCCCAAAACAAATAGCTCTAACAGGGATTTACTCCTCTTTTTCGGAATTTTAAATGATCTTGAGAACTTAATTTATTTGAAACATGAACTTTTAATGTAATTGCTTCTTGGTCTGGCTTTGACAGAAAATATTTTTGAAACCTTGATAAATCCCTTCTATACATTACCCTGTTATAGACACACCACTGTTAACATTTAGCTAGAGAGTCACAACAGTCAATTTACTTCACAACCAAATGCTGTCAAAAAGAAACAAATTGTCAGAAAACTACTATATGAAAGAAAATATATTCTTTTGCTTTCATTTAGTTTAACACAAGGGTATTCATCAAAGTATCTTTTTTTTTTGTCCCGTGAGATAAATAAGACACATTCATATGTTAGTCCATGAGACGTATTCATCAATATGTCTAAATTTCACAGTTTGATGAATAAACCCCATCGAATGACACAGGAATGTGTCTTATGTATCTCACATGAGAAAAATAGACACCTTTGATGAATAGACCCAGAGACTTTCCAACTGTTGAATATTAAGAAAATACTTAGAAAATAATCACATCCTAAAGATATGCATTATTATTCCCATTCCCTAGAGCAAATATTAAACTTTTCCCTAATATTCATGAATTTATATTAAAATAACGATAGAACACCCAGTTCTGTCAGTTGATTAATTAGATGTCTAGCTTGGCAAAGAAATAGCAAATCAAGGGAAAAAGGTCTGCCCTATATATGTGAAATGTAGAACAGTGACAAATTGATAGGAAAAATAATCTCCATGACCAAACTATTCTGATGAATATGCCATGCAAAGCCACTCATATTTCACAAAGTTTCTTTTCCTAGTCCTCAAGTTATACAAAGAGTATATAAACTTCTAAGTTCTTCTGTGAGCAGAGTATATCTTGTATAAAAGTTGGCCATGAGTCATTAATTATTGCTGCACTGAGCAGACAATATGTCTGAATCTTTCCCTTTTCATTTCTAAAGAGCTGGAAAAAAAACGTTACGAATGTCAGGGGTTCAGCTAATACTGACACAGAATCGCAATAATTACTTGAAATTATGTTCCACTGTATGTTGTAAAACTTAACTACTGCACAAGCCTTCACAATTTTAAGTATTACTCAAAGGTGTTAAACAATATATCTAAATTAACTTCATCAACTTAAAAGAGATCATTGTAAAATAATTTAGCAAAGCATCATTTATGATATCTCAATGCAAGTTATGCATACAGGACATAATATTTCCTAAAGTGGTAACTAACACAACAGTAAAGATCCAAATTTTTTATTATACAAAGGACACAAACTGTATCTTTAATGCCACACTGCATTTCTAGTGTTTGAACACTCATAGGGCTCATTCACACAACTGTATCCATTTTTGGGGACCGTAAATTGCAGATCCACAAACGACAGATTCCGATTGCGTGCCTTCCGCATTTTGTGAAACCGAACATTCTCCTATTATGCCTATCCTTGTCCACTAATATGGCTATCTTTTTTGCGGGCCATGGATTGGACATATTGATGCAGACAGCACATGGTGTGCTGTCCGCATTTTTTTCAGCCCCATGAATGGGTGAAAATGAATGGGTCCACATCCAATATGCAAAATAGCAGAACGGAAGCGGACAGAAAAATATGGTTGTGTGAATGGGCCTTTAAAGGGGTATTTTCAACTTGCTAATTGGTCCTCACCTCAGCCAGCTCTGTGGTTCACTTCCTGGTTTGCTGCTGCTAAGGCTGGGCGGGCTTAGGCAGTTTGAGTGAAGGCCGGTCACGCCTCTTATGACATCACACTCCTTGCTGTGCTCGTTCATTTGGATAGTATGAGTCATCAGCCTGCAGTGTCTGTTAGCCCCACCCCCCTGCTAAGTAGACAGTAACTTATTGCTGTCCTCCTCTCTAAAATACAGTCTTACACACAGAACCTTATCCAGTCTTATTTTTTACAAACCCAATCTGTGCAGAAAAACAATAATTCATTAATATACATCAGCCCAAAAGCATCTGTCTTCCCCAGTCCCCTACCAGCACTGTGTTTGAATCGCTTCTGACACAGCTCTGCTACATCTGTCTATTTCCCCAATACCACCAGCACTGTGGCTGAATCGCCTCATAAACAGCTCTACTACATCTGTCTATTTAGCAGCCCCCGCCATACAATCGCACACAGCAGCCCCCGCCATACAATCGCACAAAGCAGCCCCAGCCATACAATCGCACAAAGCAGCCCCAGCCATACAATTGCGCACAGCAGCCCTAGCCATACAATCGCACACAGCACCCCCCTCCATACAATCACACACAGGAACCCCCTCCATACAATTGCACACAGCAGCCCCCCATCTCTAAACAATCACACACAGCAGCCCCAGCCATACAATTGCACACAGCAGCCCCCACCATACAATCGCACACAGCAGCCCCACCATACAATCGCACACAGCAGCCACAGCCATACAATCGCACACAGCAGCCCCAGCCATACAATCGCGCACAGCAGCCCCAGCCATACAATATCACGCAGCAACCCCAGCCATACAATCGCACACAGCAGCCCCCACCATAAAATCGCACACAGAAGCCCCCGCTATAAAATCGCACACAGCAGCCCCGCCATACAATAGCACACAGCAGCCCCCGCCATACAATCGTATACAGCAGCCCCTGCCATACAATCGCACACAGCAGCACCAACCACACAATCGCACACAGCAGTCCCCGCCATATAATCGCACACAGCAGCCCCGCCATACAATCGCACACAGCAGCCCCCACCATACAATCGCACACAGCAGCCACAGCCATACAATCGCACACAGCAGCCCCCTCCATACAATCGCACACAGAAGCCCCTCCATACAATGGCACACAGCAGCCCCCCATCTCCATACAATCACACATAGCGGCCCCTGTCATACAATCGCACACAGCAGCCCCCACTATACAATCGCACACAGCAGCCCCAGCCATATAATCGCACATAGCAGCTCCAGCCATACAATCACGCACAGCAGCCCCAGCCATACAATCGCACACAGCAGCCCCCTCCATACAATCGCACACAGCTGCCCCCTCCATACAATCACACACAGCAGCCCCCCATCTCCATACAATCACACACAGCAGCTTCCCCCACTCAGCATACAATCACACACAGAACCCCCCCCCCCATACAACCCCACACAGCAGCCCCTCCCTCCATACAATCCGACAAAGAAGCCTCCCATACAATATCACACTCAGGCTCCGTCATACAATCTCACACAGCCCCCCCCCCTCCATACAATCTCACACAGAGTACCTCCATACAATCCCACAAAGAAACTCCCCATACAATTTCTCACAGCAGCTCCCCCCCCCCTCCATACAATCCCACACCAAATCTCCCTCCCTTACATACAATTCTCAGCCCCTTTCCAGTATTCAGGTCTACCTTTCAGGCACTGACAGACGCTCCCCTCTCAGCAGACATCCCTTATCTTCCTATTCTGCAAACATTTGCCTGTGATAGCAGAGCGAGCCGGCTGCCGACCCACGTGACCTAGGGCTGTCACGTGATATTGTGAAGTCAACAGATCCTTACAGGAGTGTAGCATTTAGCCTTTACGATCTCCGAAGTCTGTGCTGCTAACAGAGCATGCGCGGCTCTGTTTCAGAGGCGGCTCAAGGGAACAAAAAACAGCGCATGCGCGGCCGCGCGGCGCCATGCGCATTCATGAATGAAATAAGAGGCCGGCCAATGGATTGATGTGGTTCATCTGCGCAAGCGCGGCCCATAGTATCGGCAGGTGAGCGGTGGCCGTAACTATGAGAGACACTCTGACAACAATGAGGTCAAAGGGGAATTATTTTATCAAGAAGGGTGTGAATTTGGTAATACGTTATATTTACAAAAATGATCACTGTTACATCATTAACAGATTTAACAGCATAATCATAGCATAAAAAATGTCATGCTCCAAACAAAAGATGAGCTAATTAATTCTATATAATCTGCATTTGTCTGAAATTTCCCAAAAAGTTTGTATTCTAACGAACCCAAATTTTTGTCATTTGTTTCAGGATGAATTCCAAATTAATAAAATGGATTTGCTCATGTCTAATATGTATATTTATACATACCTTCTTGTGAATTATAGATCAATTTTCTTCTGTTTTTTATCCCCTTTTTTGATGGTAGCTTCAATCTTTTCAGTTAGTGCTTTTTCATAATAAAAGTTCCCCCTGGTGGTAGCCTCAAACTGTTAAATCAGTGCTTTTTCATCATAATATTATTTGTCTATTGCTGTGCTTATGTCCCCACATACCGTATTTTTTGCTTTATAAGAAAATTGCCATGTGTCTTATATAGCGAATACTAGTGAGCACTTCCATTATGAAAGCTCTCACTACTATGCATTAGGTGCCAGGAGCGGTAAGTGAAGCGAGGGCTTCCAGTACTCACCCTTCCTGGTCTTCCTTCCTGGGGCCAGTGTTGTGTGCGCATTTATGACCTGATGCTGCATGCAGTACAGCGTGGGCCAGACAAGACATGGGAGTGTGATTGCTGCCTGAAATGGAGAGGAGCCGTGGCGCAGGAGCAGTAAGAGGAGTTTTTTATTTTATTCTGATCTGAGGTCCGATGGTTCTGGCAAGGAACTCTGGGGGTCTGAAATTGAGGGCTGATCTGATGTCTGATGGGGGTATGACAATGAGGGCTGATCTGAGGTCTGATGGGGGTCTGAAATAAAGGGCTTATCTGAGGTCTGATGGGGGTCTCACATTGAGGGCTGATCTGAGGTCTGATAGGGGTCTGAAATAAAGTGCTGACATAAGGTCGGGTGGGGGTCTGAAATAAAGGGCTGATCTGAGGTCGGATGGGGGTCTTACATTGAGAGCTGATCTGAGGTCTGATGTGGGTCTGAAATAAAGGGCTGATATAAGGTCTGATGGGGTTCTGACATGAATGGCTGATATTTATGGGGGTCTGATCTGAGGATATGATATGAAGTCTGATGAAAAAAAAAATGTTCTTATTTTCCTCCTCTAAAACTTGGGGAATGTCTTATAAAACGAAAAACATGGTATTTATTTCAGGGAAAAGAAACATTCAAGCTAGTCTCCTTTCTGAAAGGAAAGGAAAACAGAATGTCTCCAACCAAGAATCTAGATCTTTCTGTGTAACTAACCTTTATTAGAGCTGAGCAAAGAAAATTTGCTTGGCTGGCTGACAGGCTTTGGTTGGGGTACAATTTCTCCTTACAGAGGGCATGAGGAGTATTGTAAGCCAGTCAACACCTTTCTGGGTTTCTGGGAAAAATCTATTAAAATTAGCACATCTTACATTTGCCAGCATCAGATAGGCTTAGGAAAGCTAATCTGACTATCTTTCCCAGAATCCCAGAGGAGTTTTGCCTGGCCTATAATACTTTGCACATGTATTACACATATGAGGCACTCTGCTTTATTAGTAGGAGTACACCCTTCCCCAGATGATGCATATATATTGAGTAGCATACACATATCTTTCTTATGTACCAACTTTCAGGACAAGTGGAACATATTGGATTCAGGTACAATTTATTCGTACCTGAATCTATTTTTTTCCAAAAATTTGGCAAATCAGACCTGGAATAAATTTCAAGAAATGTTCTCATTTCTACTGCAAACCTTATTATGAACAAAGGAGGAAGGCATATTTCAACAAGAACAAGGTGCAAAAGAACAGCACAGGTAATTAATTGCTACATTGACAATACCAATATAAATTAAACAGTATCAGAAAATAGATCAGAAAAAATAAGAAAATTGATCCTTTCCATTTATTCCTTTTGAGGAACATGACTTTTCTCCATTCTCCCTTGAGTTTTGGTTGATATATTTTTTCTGTGCATTTCAGTTTAAATGGATCTGCTTTACCATTATGGGTAGACAGGCCTTCCCACCCTCATTTGTTTATAAAAAAATTGGATCACACCTTTTTTTCATGCTGCAAATGTTCACATACTCAAAACTCTTGAGCAGTATAGCTTAAGATGTCATTTGCATCTCATATATAATAAAGAATTTGGATTGTAACTGTGGTGCTGGGCTTTGCTGCAATCAAATAATCAAGCTTCTGGGGACAGCATTGGTGATCATGCAAGTAAATAATGAATGGAGATCACAAATTCTCGAATTTATGGCGAATATTCGGCCAAAAATTTGCAAAATATCGCAAATTCGAATATTGCCTATGCCGCTCATCACTAGTTTGCACCATATAAAATAGCTGAGCATATGTATACGGCAGAGGAGGCATTCACATTTATCTGTTCTGATACAGAAAGTGCAAGCGAGACAGAACAAGTTTCTAATTTCATTAACGTCCGCTAGCACTAGTGATGACGAGCAACAGCAAAGTCGCAGACGAGACTCTTTGCCTCACATTAGCGTCATTGACCACAAATGAATGCCTACAGAGTCATAAGCTCTGTCTGTTCCAGGCATTCATTATGATGAGACGAAGCTAAGCGAAACCCGGGTTAGGCACTAACCCTATTTTATGTGATTTTCAAGACTATAATCTTGTGAGTATAATAAAGTATTATGAGTAGGATTGAGCGAACCCCAACTGTAAAGCTCGAGTTCGTAACAAACATTACGGTTTTTTGCACCCGGACCCGAACATTTCCGTAAAATTTTGGGTTTGGGTTTGTTGTTCGGCGATTTCTTCCCGCTTTTTGAAAGGCTGCATGGCAGCCAATCAACAACCGTTTCACTACTTTGCCCTAAGAAGCCATCACAGCCATGGCTACTATTGGCATGGCTGTGATTGGCTAAGTGCAGCATGTGACCCGGCCTCTATATAAGCTAGAGTCACATAGCACCGCACGTCACTCTGCTCTTCTGAGTGTACGGATAGGATGCTGCCGCTTCTGTGAGGGACAGATTAGGGAAGAATTCTGTTGAACTTGGTGGTGTTAACTCTTCAAACTACAGCAATCATTGAGGGTGCTATGCTACATATTTGTACCCAGCCCTGAGCCCAGTGATACTACAAAATAATTTTTAATCCATCTGTTACTGAGATGGGGGTCGGCGGCCATTTTAGCAACTGTAGTGTCCTTGGAACTGCATCTGACATGCATGTGTGCCAGTCTGCCAGGAACTAATTATTTGTTGGTCGCTCAGTGGAGGAAAAATTCCTTTTTTCTGGCAGGTCAAGTCCCCCTACATTACCTATTTTATAATTTTGCTGTAATAATCCCGTACTCTCGTACCATAGAGCACGTTTGCATACAACGCTGAAAAAAATGTTTTATAATTTTTGGGGTGACATACTGCATTTCTGTAGTTGGGTTAAAAAACCTGTACTGTTTAAAAGATTAAAATGGACAAATCGCCAGGAGCGGATGGCATACACCCCCTTATCCTAAGGGAATTAAGTGATGTCATAGCCAGACCTTTATTTCTGATGTTTACGGACTCTATACTGACAGGGAATGTTCCACAGGATTGGCGCATAGCAAATGTGGTGCCAATATTCAAAATGGGTCCAGAAACAGAGCCTGTAAATTATAGGCTGGTAAGTTTAACATCTGTTGTTGGTAAACTGTTTGAAGGTTTTCTAAGAGATGCTATCTTGGAGTATCTCAATGAAAATAAGCCATATCAGCATGGCCTCATGAGGGATCGGTCATGCCAAATGAATTTAATTATATTCTAGGAGGAGGTAAGTTCTAGACTTGACAGCGGCAAATCAATGAATGTCGTATATCTGGACGTCTCCAAAGCATTTGACACTGTACATCATAAAAGGTTAGTATACAAAATGAGAATGCTCGGACTGGGAGAAAATGTCTGTATGTGGGTAAGTAACTGTCTGAGTAATAGAAAACAGAGGGTGGTTATTAACGGTACACACTCAGTGTCACTAGTGGGGTACCTCAGGGGTCAGTATTGGGCCATATTCTCTTCAATATATTTATTAATGATCTTGTAGAAGGCATGCACAGTAAAATATAAATTTTTGCAGATGACACTATACTGTGTAAAGTATTTAACACTGAAGAGGACAGTATTCTGCTACAGAGGGATCTGGATAGATTGGAGGCTTGGACAGAGAAATGGCAGATAAGGTTTAACACTGACAAATGTAAAGTTATGCACATGGTAAGGAATAATGCAAGTCACCAGTACATACTAAATGGTAAAACACTCGGTAACAATGACATGGAAAAGGATCTAGGAATTTTAATAAACAGCAAACTAAGCTGTAAAAACCAGTATCAGGCAGCTACTGCCAAGACCAATAAGATAATTGGTTGCATCAAAAGGGGCATAGATGCCTGTGATGAGGACATATTCCTACCACTTTACAAATCACTAGTCAGACCACACATGGAGTACTGTGTACAGTTTTGGGCTCCTGTGAACAAGGCAGACATAGCAGAGCTGGAGAGGGTTCAGAGGAGGGCAACTAAAGTAATAACTGAAATGGGGCAACTACAGTACCCTGAAACGTTATCAAAATTAGGGTTATTCACTTTAGAAAAAAGAAGACTGAGGGGAGATATAATAACTATGTATAAATATATCAGGGGTCAGTACAGAGATCTCTCCCATCGTCTATTTATCCCCAGGACTGTGACTGTGACGAGGGACATCCTCTGCGTCTGGAGGAAAGAAGATTTCTACACAAACATAGAAAAGGATTCTTCACGGTAAGAGCAGTGAGACTATGGAACTCTCTGCCTGAGGAGTTGGTGATGATGAGTACAATAAAGGAATTCAAGAGGGGACTGGATGTATTTCTGGAGTGTAATAATATTACAGGTTATAGCTACTAGAGATGGGTCATTGATCCAGGAAGTTATTCTGATTGCCTGTTTGGAGTCGGGAAGGAATTTTGTCCCCTTAAGTGGGGAAAATTGGCTTCTGCCTCACAGTTTTTTTTTGCCTTCCTCTGGATCAACTTGTAGGAAACAGGCTGAACTGGATGGACAAATGTCTTTGTTCAGTCTTATATTCTATGTTACTATGTTTGCATACATTTCTGAAAAAACAGTTTTATAATTTTTGGGGTGACATACTGCATTTCTGTAGTTGGATTAATAAACACCGGAGATAAACCATCTGTTAGTTTGGTGGGTGAATGCAAATAATGAGGAGAACATCAAATAAGGGACGTGGACATGGTCGTGGTGGTGTTGGTGTTCTGTCGCCTACTCAGGTGTGAGTAGGCGACAGAACCTGCAGCGTTATTAGGTAGGCCCGAATGGTGAGGCCAGAACAAGTACAGGCGCTAGTAGGTTGGGTGGTTGACAGTGCCTCCAGTACCTTAACATTGTCTCCACTGCTGAAAGCTCAGAGTTGGCACCTACAGCCCATGCCCATCAGTATTTCACCTCACCCTCTTGCAAATCAGCCAAGCAATCTGAGCCCCAAGTCATGCAGCAGTCTCTTATCCTTTTTGATGACTCTGCTGGCAGGGTTTCCCAGGGCCATAACCATAGCCCTGCACCAGGATCGGAAGAGATTGAGTGCACAGATGCCCAACCACTTAGGTTTGAGGATGAGGACATAGGAAGACCACGGCAGCACGTCTCTGATGATGACGAAACAGAAGTGCAAACTGCTGCGGCTTTTTGCAGTTTGCAGACGGACAAAGAGGGCAGGGGTGAAGACTGAGTGGAAGATGATGTTGAGAATGATGAGGGCCTACACCCCAAAATATACCACTTAAATCCTTGTTATTCATGGGTAGAGGTGAGCGGACACCTGGATGTTCGGGTTCGACGAGTGGGGCCGAACTTCACAAAATTGTTTGTGTTCGGGATCTGAGCTTCTCTCGAACTTGACCTTGCAAACAAATGTGGCTAGGGAAATTACTGAAAATAAAATAACGAAAAATAATAAATAAACATTTTAAACCTGAGACCAAGTGAGTGACAGTGGCACCTGCCATCCAGCAAACAGAGGATGTGGCGGCAACGCCACCACATCTGTCACCGTTACCAAGCATCTCCACCGAATCCCATGGAAGTGTTCAGCTATCAGCTGTCCATCTCTCAAACACTGGAGAGAAAGAGAAATAGAAGGAGGAATACCCCCCTACCCACCTATGATCCCTGGCTCTAAATGCCTTGATTTCAAAATTCCTGGTCTTTTGAAATGCTGTCATTCTGTCTGGTGGACAGTTTTAAAAACCTTATGGCGGTGGCTGTCCCACAGTACGTGGATCAGGTGTGCACAGAGCAACGCCCTCTGTGGAAAGATCCACATAACAACCGATACATGGACCAGTAAGCACGGGCAGGAACGTTATATCTCTCTTAACAGCACACTGGGTAACTGCAGTGGCGGCTTGGCCTGAGGCGCATAGCATTTTTGCGAATGTCCTTCTGCCCCAGAGGATTGCAGGGCATTTCTCTTTGCCTCCTGTTACCTCTTCCTCCTCCTACTCAGCTTCCTCCTCCTCTACCACCGCCTCATCCGCTCAGCATAACACCTTCACCACCCACAGCAGCACAGCCAGGGGGAAACGACGAGGCTGTTTTAAAACTTGTGTGTTTGTGGGACAAACCCCACACCGAGCAGGAGCTGTGGACAGGTATGGAACAAACAACTGACCGATGATTGGATGGTGCCACTGAGCCTCCAGCCCGGCCTGGTGTTGTGCGCTAATGGGCGAAATATAATAGCAGATTTGGGTCTAGCCGGTTTGATGCACATCCCCTGCCTTCCACATGTGCTGAATTTGAGGTGCAGAAATTCCTGAACACCAGATAGTGAAAATCACCCCCTCCCCCCCTTTCACTCAAAACATTAACAAACTATTCACAAATTTACTTAAAAACATATTAAAATAACTATAATGCAGCTAAACTAACTATATAAACAAACAAAATTATATACACGCCTTATCCTTAACTTAAGGCCAGACAAATACAAGTGGCTCAGAGGGAGGGTTCCTGCACCAACATAGGCCCTGGCCTGTAACTCAATTGTCCAGCCAGGGCACAGTTCTGGAGGATGAGGAGGAGCAGAAGGAGGAATTGTGTTCTCAGCAGGGTGGCACCCAAGCCAGCTCACGGGCAGCTTGGTGACCACCAGCACCTCAGAAGGCTGAGTTAGCATTGGCGAAATGTGGGAAAGCTTTGTCATCATGCCACAACAACCTGCACCACCAACAGATCTGTAACAACTTAGCAGGAGGCAGCATTTCAGCAACATGGTGGAAGAGTACATGCACTGACTGATGGGTTTGCCCAGGGGTGTAGCAGAGGAAGCTACTGCTTTGGGGCCCTGACCTAGAAGGAGCCCATCCCGGAGGAGGAGGACTAAAATACTTTGTCAGGGCCCCCTCAACAGTATTATACAATGGAATTATATACAGTGGCAGTATAGACAGTGTAGAAAGCTAATGGAAAATTTACCCGAACAGCCTCACACCCTACACACTCAACCCCCCCCCCACCTCCCCACCCCTTTAACTCAAACCATTAACAAACTATTTACAAATTTACTTAATTTTTTAAAAAATTATAATGCAGCTAAACTAACTATATAAACAAACAAAACTATATACACGCCTTATCCTTAACTTAAGGCCAGACAAATACAAGTGGCTCGGAGGGTGGGTTCCTGCACAAACATAGGCCCTGGCCTGTAACACAATTGTCCAGCCAGGTCACAGTTCTGGAGAATGAGGAGGAGGGGTAGTAGGAACGCTGGGGGATACAGAGGACACAGACAATACACCTCCCTCAAAGAGGACAGCTTGTCCTTGCCTCTGGGCAGCCTGGCACACATGAGCGACTTCATGCTGCAGTGCATATGCAAAGGCCGCCAAGTTACTGCCACATTCTAAGTTGTGCTGATTACTGGGTGTCCACCCTGCTGAATCCACGTTACAAGGACATCGTGCCATCCTAAATTCCCTCACTAGAGTGGGATAGGAAGATGCGCCCGCCAGTAGACATGCTGCTTATTGCATTCACACCTGACACTGGGGACTCAGTGGAAGCACAAGGTGAAGGCAGAGGAGGAGTAGAAAGAAGTCACCAACACAGCTGAGTCACCACCAACACCTCAGAAGGTTATCATGGGCGAAATGTGGAAAAGCTGTGTCATCACGCCATAACAACCTGCACCACCAGCAGATCTGGAACGTCTTAGCAGGAGGCAGCATTTCAGCAACATGGTGGAACAGTACATGTACTGACTGATGGCTCTGCCCAGGGGCATAGCTACAGGGGAAGCTACTGCTTTGGGGCCCTGGGAGAAGGACAGAAAAAACGTTGTCAGGGCCCCCTCAACAGTATTATTCAATGAAATTATATACAGTGGCAGTACAGACAGTGTAGAAATCGGATGGAACAGCTGCTGGGCCTGGTCTGAGTGAGCAATCTTTAGTAGTTACAGGAATGGCGGCATGAAAGGAAGGGGTTGTGCAAAAATGACTGTGGGAGGGGGGCCCCAGTCAAATATTTGCTGTGGTGCCCAACCATTTCTAGCTATGCCACTGGGTCTGCCCCATTCAACTTCTGGGTCTTCAAATTGGGCACATGTCCTGAGGTTGTCCTTTACTCCATGGAGGTGCTGGCCTACCTTGCAGCCACTGTATTGTCTGATCGTGTGTTTAGCATGGCTGGGGGCATTATCAAAGACAAGCGCAGCCGTCTGTCCACAGCCAATGTGGGCAAGCTTTAGTTTAATTAAAAGAACCAGGCATGGATCCCAAAGGACTTGTTTGTACCTTATGCAGAATTGACATGTATACCGGCCTCACCAAACCATTGTAATACTACTGTGCACTTACACTTTGTTTTATGTTTTATATTTTCCCAATTTTTGGGGGTCTACATCAATTTATGTAAAAAAATAAAAAACATGTTGTTGGCGACTAGTAGCTTTGGCTTCACAGCCCAAAAAAGCTTTATGTAAAGCTAAATGTAGGAATGTAACAACCAATTATAAGTTCCCTGACAGGCATAGCAGGGCTTTGTAACCAGCAAAAATGGTACTATTGCACGCAACAATTTAAAAGAGGATTATTCATATTTTTGGTCACTGTCACCAATGCTAAGTAGGGCTTTGTACCCGACAAAAAAGGTAATATTGCACCCAAAAATGTAAAAGAGGATTCTTTTCGGTCACTGTCACCTATGCAGTGCAGGGCTTTGTACGCAGCAAAAATGGTAATATTGCACCCAATAATTTAAAAGAGGATTATTTACATTTTCAGACACTGTCACCTAGGCAGTGCAGGGTTACTTGACAGCAAATAATTGGAACATGTCGACCCCTGAACTCCCAGATTGATTAACTATATTATTGTCCCCGGCACATATGCACCGAAGGCCGCAAAGGTAATTCCTGGCCTAACAAAATTATGATTTTATCACCACCCATGGAAAATATGGATTTCAGTGGTATATTTTGAGGTGTAGGACCTCATTGTTCTCAACATCATCTTCCACCCAGTCTTCACCCCTGCCCTCTTTGTCGGTCTGCACACCGCAAAAAGCCTCAGCGGTTTCCACCTGTGTTTCGTCATCATCAGAGACGTGCTGCCGTGGTCTTCCACTGTCCCCATCCTCAAACCTAAGTGGTTGGGCATCAGTGAACTCAATCTCTTTTACTTTTGGGGCAGGACTATGTTTATGGCTTTGGGAAACCCTGCCAGCAGAGTCATAAAGAAGAATAAGAGACTGCATGGGCGTAGGGATCACCATAGCAGCCATAGCAATGGCTATGGGGCCCTCCGCCACTGGGGGCCCGGGCCGCCGGCTGAGGATTTTTTTTTTAAATTCATGTGGCGTAGCTACAGGGGTCCCAGGCCCCTCCAGGACAGACAGAGAAAGCGCTATCTACAGGGCCTGCAGGCTGTGGGCAGTGCGATAGGGGGCGGCTGGAGGCAGAGAGGCGTACCTGCAGTGAGGAAAGGGAGTGGTCCCGCTCCCAGTCTGGGCGGCAGTCCTACTGGCCGGAAGTAGAGGAGGCGGAGCGTACAGCGGAGAGTACAGCGAAGCTGCGTGCTGCTGGGCCTGGCAGCGCTGCTGGAGTGTGGGTGCGCAGACGTTCAAGTTGCTGTGAGGTGAGAGCTGGCTGAACCTGGGACTGGTAAAACTTACTCTAGAGTCCTGGACCATTATATCTGGTGTGGGGATGTTGGGGTGGGAGGTCCTGGAGGGGTGTTTGGGTGGGAGATCTGGAAGGGGTGGGAGGTCTGAGAGGTATGTGGGGGTGGGAGATCCGGGGGGGCATACTTTTTTGGGGGGGCCCAGTCATTTCTAGCTGCGCCCCTGAGAGACTGCTGCATTTAACTGCCAATAGTCAACAATTAAGTTCACTATACAGTAAGGCAGTGCCCGTGTCATGAACAGAATAAATTTCTTTAGGTCACACAACAGTGTAACGGAGCAATTCACTACAATTACTTCACTATCACCAAAAATTAGATTTTTCAAACCAAAACTGTAAAAGCAGAAGTTAACGGTTTTATTTGACTGTCAGAAATGCAGCGTACACCGCACCGCAAATGTGCTATCTACCACAAAACCAGTGTGTTTGCAACTAACTATGTAAATGCGAAGTTCAAAAGGTTACTTTAAATGACTGAAATACAGGGTAAGCCTCAGATCGGCTATGTATCGCAAAACCAGTGTTTATTGCAACAAACTACAGAAATGCAGTGTCACTGCTAAATTTAAAATACGTTTTTGTAAGTTGTATGCCAAATTGTTCTGTGTAACAACAATACGGGTTTATTTCCCACAAAATACACTAATGCAGCATTTCACTGCTGAAATTTAAACACAGGTATTTGTGCGGTTTATTGAAAACTGCTCTGTGGACCAAGAATGCAGCTTTTTTTCCCCAAAAAAACAGTAATGCACTATTTCAGTGCTGAAATTTAAAATAGGTATTTGTACACTGTATGCACAACTGCTTTGTGTACCAGGAATACCGCATTTTTCCCAAAAATACATTGATGCATTATTTCACTGCAGAAATGTAAAATAGGAATTTGGGCAGTGTATTTTAAACTGCTCTGCGGACCAAGAATACAGCTTTTTTTCCCAAAAAACAGTAATGCACTATTTCATTGCTTAAATTTAAAATAGGTATTTGTACGCTGTATGTACAACTGCTCTGTGAAGAAAGAATACAACAAAACAGTAAAATGCACTATTTCAGTGCTGAAATTTTAAATACGTTTTTGGGCAGTGTATTTAAAACTGCTTTGTGGACCAGGAATACCTCTTTTTTTCCTAAAAATACACTGAGGCACTATTTCACTGCAGAAATGTAAAATAGGTATTTGTACGCTGTATGTACAACTGCTTTGTGGACCAAGAACACGGCTTTTTTCCCAAAATTCGCAAATGCACTATTTAACGGCTGGAAATTAAACGTTGGCATTTGTACGCTGTATGCACAACTGCTTTGTGAACCAAGAACACGGCTTTATTTTCCCTAAAACACACTAATGCACTATTTAATGGCTGGAAATTAAACGTTGGTATTCGTACGCTGTATGCACAATGGCTTTATGGACCAAGAACACGGCTTTTTTCTCCAAAATTTACAAATGCACTATTTAACGGCTGGAAATTAAATGTAGGTATTTGTACGCTGTATGCACATCTGCTTTGTGAACCACGAGCACGGCTTTATTTCCCCTAAAACACACTAATGTACTATTTCAGTGCTGAAATTTAAAATAGGTATTTGTACGCTGTATGCACAACTGCTTTGTGTACCAGGAATACCGCATTTTTCCCAAAAATACACTGATGCACTATTTCACTGCAGAAATGTAAAATACATATTTGTGCGGTGTATTTTAAACTGCTTTGTGGACCAGGAATACAGTATTTTACCAAAAATACACTGATGCAAAATGTATCTTGTATATGTATTTGTACGCTGTATGCACAACTGCTTTGTGGACCAAGAACACGGCTTTTTTACCCAAAATTCACAAATGCACTATTTAACGGCTGAAAATTAAACATAGGCATTTGTACGCTGTATGCACAACTGCTTTTGGACCAAGAACACAGCTTTTTCTTCCTAAAACACAGTAATGCACTATTTCAGTGCTGAAATTTACAATAAGTATTTGTACGCTGTATGCAGATCTGCTTTGTGGACCAAGAGAACGTCTTTTTTCCCCAAAATTCACAAATATACTATTTAACGGCTGAGAATTAAACATAGGCATTTGTACGCTGTATGCACAACTACTTTGTGGACCAAGAACACGTTTTTTTTACTCAAAATTCACGAATGCACTATTTAACGGCTGGAAATTAAACGTAGGTATTTGTACGCTGTATGCACAACTGCTTTGTGGACCAAGAACACAGCTTTTTCTCCCTAAAACACAGTAATGCACTATTTCAGTGCTGAAATGTAAAATAGGTATTTGTACGCTGTATGCACAACTGCTTTGTGGACCAAGAGAACGTCTTTCTTTACCCAAAATTCACAAATGCAGTATTTAATGGCTGGAAATTAAACATAGGTATTTGTACGCTGTATGCACAACTGCTTTGTGGAGCAAGAACACAGCTTTTTCTCCCTAAAACACAAATTTAAAACAAATTTAAAATAGGTATTTGTAGGCTATATACACATATGCTTTGTGGACCAAGAACACGGGTTTCTCCCAAAAACACAGTAATGCACTATTTCAGTGCTGAAAAATAAAATAGGTATTTGTACGCTGTATGCACAACTGCTTTGTGTTCCAGGAACACCACTTTTTTCCCAAACATACACTGATGCACTATTTCACTGCAGAAATGTAAAATAGGTATTTGGTTGGTGTATTTTAAACTGCTTTGTGGACAAGAAATACAGTTTTTTCCCCCTAAAATACACTGATGCTCTGATGCTCTATTTCACTGCACAAATGTAAAATTATTATTTGGGTGGTGTATTTTAAACTGCTCTGTGGACCAGGAATACTGTTTTTCTTCCCAAAAATACATTGATGCACTGATGCACTATTTCACTGCACAAATGTAAAATAGGTATTTGGGCGGTGTATTTTAAACTGTTTTGTGGACCAGGAATTCCACTTTTTTCCCCTTAATTACACTGATGCACCATTTCACTGCAGAAATGTAAAATATGGATTTGTATGCTGTATGCACAACTGCTTTGTGGACCAAGAACACAGCTTTTTCTCCCTAAACACAGTAATGCGCTATTTCAGTGCTGAAATTTAAAATAGGTATTTGTACGCTGCTTTGTGAACCAAGAACACAGCTTTTTTCTCCCTAAAACACACTAATGCACTATTTAAACGTTGGTATTTGTACGCTGTATGCACAACTGCTTTGTGGACCAAGACCACGGCTTTTTTCTCCAAAATTTACAAATGCACTATTTAACGTCTGGAAATTAAACGTAGGTATTTGTACGCTGTATGCACAACTGCTTTGTGGACCAAGAACACGGCTTTTTCTCCCTAAAACACAGTAATACACTATTTCAGTGCTGAAATTTAAAATAGGTATGTGTACACTGTATGAACAACTGCTTTGTGTACCAGGAATACTGCATTTTTCCCAAAAAAATACACTGATGTACTATTCACTGCAGAAATGTAAAATAGGTATTTGGGCGGTGTATTTAAAACTGTTTTGTGGACCAGGAGTACACTGATGCACTATTTCAGTGCTGAAATTGAAAATATGTTTTGGGGTGTTGTATGCATAAGTGCTCTATAGCACCACAACAGATTTTTGCCCCTGACTACAGAAATGGACTATGTCACCACTAAATTATACAAAAGGTAATGTAGGGGACTCGACCTGCCAGAAAATAAGATTTTTTCCTTCACTGAGCTACCAAAAAGGATTAGACTGATGTCGCTGGCAGGCTGTCACACATGCAGGTCACATGCAGTTCCAAGGACACTGCATTGGCTAAATTGGCCGCCGCCGCCCCCCCAACTCAGTAAAATATGGATAAAAAAAAACACTTTGCAGTATCACTGGGCTCAGGGCTAGGTACAAAAATGTTGGATTGCAGTAGCACACTCCCTCAATAATTGCTGTAGCTTGAAGATTTCACTTCACCAGGTTCAACAGATTTCTTTCCTAATCTCTCCCTGGGAGAAACGGCAACAACCTTTCCCTATACTAACAGGAGCAGAGTTATGTGCGGCACTATGTGACTCCAGCTTATAAAGAGGCTAGTTTACATGATGCACTCAGCCAATCACAGCCATGCCATTAGTAGGCATGGCTGTGATGGCTTCTTAGGGCAAAGATGCAAAACACTTGCTGATTGGCTGCTCTGCAGCCTTTCAAAAAGCGGGAAGAATCGCCGAACAATGGACCTGAACCCGAAATTTTATGAAAATGTTCACGCTTGGGTCCGTGTCCCGAACAACCTAAAATTCGGTACGAACCCGAACTATACAGTTCGGGTTCGCTCAACTCTATTCAGGGGTGGTAAAAAAAATCATATTTTTTAAGGCCAGGAGTTACCTTTGAGGCCTGCGCTGCATATGTGTTGGGGACAATAATATAGTTTATCCGTCTAAGAGTTCAGCGGTTGACATATTCAAATTTTTTGCTGTCAAGTAACCCTGCACTGCATGGGTGACAGGGACTGACAATTTGAAAAATCTTCTTTTAAATTGTTGGATGCAATATTACCATTTTTGCCATAAATAAACCCCTCTTCTGCCTGGGTGCTAGGGGCCTACATTTCTAAAAATCACCTCTTCCATTGGTGGGTGACATGAACCCCGTTTTGCCGTGAATAAATCCCTCCTGCCTGTGTTCCAGGGGCCTACGTTTTTTAAAATTGTTTGTTCCATTGGTGGGTGATATGAACCCCATTTTGCCGGTGAAAAACCCCTGCTGTGCATTGCTGATAGGGAACCAAATTTGATAAAAACATCTGTTAATGATCGAAAGATTCGTGACTACAAAGGCACGCTAATAGACGCGCTGCTGATGGCATTCCCACCTGACGCTTTTTGTGAAGTTCGGCCGAACCTGTCGTACCCGAACTTCCAGGTGTCAGCTTAACTTTAATTCTGAGCACATTTGAATGCGGCTCTGTGTCATGATGATACTTTTTTGACGGTGTGATAAACACAATCCTGTATTATCCGTCGGTTTAGAAACTCAGAAGCTGTGAAGGAGGAGAGTAACACTGGGTTCAGACCTGAGCGTTTTTGAAACGCACGTTTTACGCGCGTTTTTGTTGTGCGTATTTTAGCGCGTTTTTGCAAATAGGAAACGCGCGTCATACGCGCGTTCGTGATTCTGGAGACCAATAGAAAAAGGCATATCTACACCTTAACGCGCGTTTTATGCTCGTTTTAAGCGCGTTTTACGCGCGTTCCCATTGAAGTCTATGGAAGGAAAAGCGCGACAAACGCCCAAAAAAACGCTCCTGAACGAGCCTTTGCGTCGGGCGTTTTACAGCGCGTTTTTTCACGCGCTGTAAAACGCTCAAGTGTGAACCACTCCGATAGGGATGCATTGGTTTTCATGTGTTGAACTTAGGGTAAAGGATGAGATCAGAGGAAGCAGCATTCAAGGAGGCAGGATCATTTGGTCTTACCTCTAGGATTTGTCTTACTGCAATGCGGACACAATTTTTTTTTAAAATATATTCTTTGGTTTTGAAGGTATTTGGGACCTACTTCAATTTAGGGACTGCATCTTATACTAGTGCTCATCCCGGTACACAAGAACATTTTTTAAACTTTTTGATACCTGATAAACTTGATGGTTGAGCAGACCAATTTATACGCTGCTTAATTCATCGCCAGTCACCCCACCTCATATTACACCAAGAATGGCGTATGGTGCCCTGTTGTTGTGGTGGACATTAGAAAATTTTGGGATCTCTTTCAAAATATGGGCCTCATAAAAAAAATTAACTCTATGAGATCTTATTGGTCATCTGATGTGTTGTACGACATCCCCATGTACAGGAAAGTAATGACAAGACAGTGATTTGAGACAATCCTGCGATTTCTTCATTTCGCTGACAACACACAGTGCCCCCCACGTGATGACCCCAGCCATGACAGGCTTTATAAAATTAGGCCCCTTATAAATTATTTAAATTAAAAGATTTTAGAGGCCTATACTAGTGTTGATCAAGCACCAAAGTGCTCGTGTGCTCGGGTAGAACACCTTGTGATGCTCCGGTGCTCTACCGAGCACCTGAGCACAATAGAAGTCAATGGGAGAACCCAAGCATTAAACCAGGCACCCCCTGCCCTGAAGAGGGGGGGGTGCCAGGACTCTGGTTCAGCTTAAGGGTCCCTGATCTGACTCCATTATAGCTATGTCCATATATGGAGTCAGTGCTTGGGGACACCCAGTGTATTTAAATCTAATTTAGCCTGTATTTCAGAAAAGTTCCTGCTCGGATTCGAATTCATGACCTTCTGCATTAAAAGAAAGGCACTTAACCACTAAACTATAATTGATGCATAGCCAGTTATGAAAAAATTTGAGACTTCTACTGTAGAGGAATACTTACTATTAATAAGTGGAAGTAGAAGTCTCATATATATTTTATTTTTTTGGTGACTGGCTATGCAGCAATATAGTGTAGTGAAGAAAGCCTATAATCCAGATCAATAAGGGCCACATATGCACCAACAAAGACATACAAAAATATATATCTGAGACTTCTACTGTAGAGTAGTGACGATCAAGAACCAAAGTATTCGGGTGTTTGGCCCGAACACATTGCTATATTCGTGTGCTCGGCCGAGCACCCGAGTATAATGGAAGTCAATAGGAGACAACCAGGCACCCGCTGCTCTGAAGAGGGGAGGGTGCCTGGTCTATTGGAAAAGGTCAGAAAGCGACAGAAACACAATTGAAATGGATCGGGAACAGCATGGGGACAATGACTGGATTCATATTGGACTCCAAGGTCGCTGCTGGGAACCATGTTGTCCGAGTTGTACGCCACTTTTACAGACTGACAAAAATACGCACAAAACCCCCCAAAAAATCTATTTCACAGGAAAAATTGTTAGGAAACATTCTTTACTGTATATTCAATTGTATATAAAGTGCAAGTACTGCCAAAAATTACAAGCAAGAGGCACTCCGAGTCCGAAACAGCCTGTATATCACATAAAGGAGGGCCTCATTCACATTGTGGTACAATTGTTCAGGTAGTGGGACTCCTACACTCATAAAGCCTAAGCACGAAGTGAAAGGGCTGCCAAAAATTACAAGAAACCGGCACTCCAATACACCCTTTATTACACATAAAGGAGGGCATCATACACACTCTTGAAAAATTATGATTGGTGGCCTGCTGGTGACCCTCTAAAACATTAGGAGCGAGGGCCTGCTGCTGAGCATTGCAAAAAATGATGGGCGAGTGCCTGCTGCTTAGCTGACCATCGAAAAAAACATCCCAAACTTATATATTAATATAATTAAAAACATAACACGAGAGTGGAGCTAAACCAGTTTCATGACCTGTTAATTAACTCACCAATAACCAAATAACAATAACATATTTTACAACTATAAACCATAATAACAATAATAATACCAACAATAATACAACCACAAACCATAATAATAATTGAACAGAATGTCATTGCGGATAAATTTACAGCTGACAAATTTACAGTTCCTTGTGCAACCCAGGAGGGGAGATGAGGGGCCTGGAACAGTTTTATGACACCCCATCTACACCCTCACCGTGATGCGCGGCCTAGTGTCACAAAGCGGTAAAAATTTTGGAAGATGGTGAAAGAGTACATAGCAGACCGTGTCAGCATCCTCAGGGATCCCTCTGTGCCTTACAACTATTGGGTTGCCACTCTACACCTCAGAGGTGCTGGCCTGCCCCACCGCCAGTGTTTTGTCAGAGCTGGTATTTAGTGTTGCTGGGGGCATAATAACTGATCAGCATATCAGTCTGTCAATTGAAAATGCTGACAGGTCGACTCTTATAAAAATGAACAAGGCCTGGATTGCCCCTGACTTCTCTACTCCTCCTCCTCCTCCATCATATCAACATGCTTTTTAGTCTGGCCTCACATATAATGCTTTACAGGGTCAGCTCACCTACAGCCCCTTACATATAATGTTTAACAGGGTCAGCTCACCTGCAGGCCCTCACAATTCATTATTTTTAGGGTCAGCTCACCTGCAGGCCCTCGCAACTAATGTTTTAGAGGGTCAGCTCTCCTGCAGGCCTTTACATATAATGTTTTAGATGGTCAGCTCACCTGCAGTCCCTCCCAAATAATGTTTTACAGGGTCAGCTGCCCTGAAGGCACTCACAAATGATGTTGTAGAGGGTCAGCTACCCTAAAGGCACTCGCAAATTATGTTTTAGAGGGTCAGCTGACCGGAAGGCCCTTCCAAATAATGTTTTTGAGGGTTAGCACACCTGGAGGCCCTCAGCTACATTCTTTTATTCAGTTTCATCGTGCCCAGGGCCACGGCCTCTGTCTGCACCATCAGCATCATGCCCATTTTCACAGCCCTTAATTGCCGGCTTCTTAATATTAAATGTTATATATGCTTAAAAGTATGTCACACGTACAGTAGCGCAGGATTTGTAAGTGTATGCGCCAATAAATTAAAAAAGGTATTTGGGATGCGCACACATTACACAGGAGTTGTAGCCCTGATAATGTCACAGACTAGCATACACTGTCTATGGATACAGTATATGTCAGTGATATGTATTAAACGCACACACAGTACATGTGGCACAAATTATTTAAATTTGCGCTACAGAAACTGTTTTCTGATGTAGTACAGAATTTGTCCCAGAAAGACACAGTATGGACACTACATTAGGCCCAGATTATTTAAATTTGCGCTACAGACACTGTTTTCAGATGCAGGACAGTATATGTCACAGAAACCCATAGAATTTGGACACTATATTAGGCCCAGATTATTGGAATTTGTAATACAGACACTGTTTGCAGATGTTCTACAGTATTGGTTACAAAACACCACAGATTATGGACACTAGATGTGGCCTAGATTATTGGAATTTGTAATACAGACACTGTTTGCAGATGTTTTACAGTATTGGTTACATAACACCACAGAATATGGACAATAGATGCGGCCCAGATCATAGAAATTTGTAATACAGACACTGTTTGCAGATGTTCTACATTATTGGTTACAGAACACCACAGATTATGGACACTAGATGTGGGCCAGATTATTGGAATTTGTAATACAAACACTGTTTGCAGATGTTGTACAGTATTGTTTACAGAGCATCATAGATTATGGAAACTAGATGTGGACCAGATTATTGGAATTTGTAATACAGACACTGTTTGCAGATGTTCTACAGTATTGGTTACAGAACACCACAAATTATGGACACTAGATGTTTCCCGGATTATTAAAGACACAGTCTGCGGATGATGTACAGTATTTGTCACTAATAGGTTTAAAATAAATATCTTGCTGATGTCAAACACACACAGTAGTCCTTAAAAGGACTTTAGGTTCTTTGAAAAGCTTTTGGTAGTAAAAACAGCAAATGTCTCCCCATGCACTCATCTGTTTCTTCCGAAGCACTGTCCCTGAGACTGCAGGAGGTAAATAGATTGCTGCTCTAAAACACACACACAGACAGTATTCCTTAAAAGGACTTTTGGGTCTTGGAAAAGCTTTCTCAGAATAAAAACTGTGAATATTGCTCCCTACACTGTATTTCCCTTCCTACACTCTGCTCTACCTGTCTATGTCTGAGCCGAACATGCGTCAGCGGGTGCTATATTGCACCCGATTGCGCGTTCTGGCCAGCCAATCACTGTAATGCCGGTAGCCAACATGGCTACTGGCATTACAGTGAGGGCAGTACATACCTGCACCTTTATTGGCTGCTTAAAACCTGCGAAATGTGTGGGGCGGAGACTCGAGCATTGTGCTTGAGAACATGCGGTACTCTTTCGAATACCGCGATGTGCTGAGCATAACGATGCTTAATCCGAACAGATATTTGGCCGAGCATGCTCCCTCATCACTACTGTAGAGGAATACTTACTACTAGTAAGCATTCCTATACAGTAAAAGTCTCATATTGAATTTTTTTTCAGCACTTGGCTATGCAGCTATATAGTGTAGTGGTTAAAGTTCTGGGCTGTGATGCAGAAGCTGCGAGATCAAATCCCTTCACAAGCTTTTTCTGAAATAAAGGTAAATTAAATTTATATATATATATTTTTGTATTTGTAAAAAATGTATGGCACAGAATAAATGTGTAATTACTAAAAAACAAATATATAAAAATATATATATATATATATATATATATATATATATACACACACAAGAAAAAAGAGCAGCACTCCAAAATTAAAAGTAAAAGCCGTGGATTTATTCACCCGTTGTGCAGCAATGTTTCGGCTCAATGTGAACAGGACTCAAGCAAACATTATATAGCCAAAGTGCAATTACATCATGATGTCACATGATCACATGATCACAACAATTGATACCACATGTGTGTAATAAACAAAGTGAAAAGCAACAAATCACATCATTATTATGTGCATTACATAGTCTGAATAAAGTGCAAATGCATTCAAACATAATGTGTACCTTATTATAGAAATACATCTATACTAATAAAATCCCTGTGTCCCTGACGTCCGTGCGTGTGTGCCGAATTCTAAAGTGCGCATGCGCGGCGCACAGAGGATTAGCCACACACTGCACGGACTTTACAGGGCACAGGAGGCATATGGGACACAGCTGCAGGACAGAGACGTGCAGGAGGTAAGAGGCCGCGTCCATAGTGAGCTGACAGGGCCGCCTAAGATGGAGGAGCATGGAGCCTCCACCGTCTGCACAGGGCATATGGGACGCGGCCGCAGCACAGTGAGGTGAAAGGACCGCTAATGGAGGAGCATGAAACCGCCGCGGAAGCAGGCGGAAGCAGCTAGCTCATTTGCATATCCTCAGCTCTTCGTCTCCCGCGGCGGAAATGAAGAAAGAACTGCCGTCCAGTGTGTAGGTCACTAAGTGACGCCCCTGCCCCGCCCACTTCATGAATTAAGCAGGCGTCGCAGGCGCATGACATAGTGACTTGCGCTACCAGTGCCTGCCTCACCATGTAGAAGATCATTATTACTCATATGGGGGGATCTGTGGATGACACATAGTGAAAGATGCTGTGTGTCATCCACAGATACCCCCCATAACAGTTTATCCACATATACCCCCCATAACAGTGTCATCCACAGATACCCCCCATAACAGTGTCATCCACAGATCCCCCATAACAGTGTCATCCACAGATCCCCCATAACAATGTCATCCACAGATCCCCCATAACAGTGTCATCCACAGATCATCCATAACAGTGTCATCCACAGATCTACCATAACAGTGTCATCCACAGATCCCCCATAACAGTGTCATGCACAGATCATCCATAACAGTGTCATCCACAGATCTACCATAACAGTGTCATCCACAGATACCCCATAACAGTGTCATCCACAAATACCCCGCATAACAGTGTCAGCCACAGATCCCCCATAACAGTGTCAGCTACAGATCCCCCATAACAGTGTCATCCACAGATCCCCCATAAGTGTCAGCCACAGACCCCATAAGTGTCAGCCACTGACCACCCCCATCACAGTGCATCGGCCACAGACTCCCCCATAACAGTGCAAGCACTAATGTTCTAGCGCCCGTTATTGTAATGGGCCTAATGTCTAGTTGTTATATAAAGTGCTGATGTGAAAACAAAGTGCTTATGTGCAGATGAAGTGTGTTATACATAAGGAAGCTAGGTACAAACACTCACTGGTCTAACATACTGCATATTTCTTTCTTACTGATAGTATTTCTATGGTTATTTAACCGAGTCTTGAGGTCTGTTAAGGTTTCCTCAACATAAATTAAATGTTGGAGTGCTGCTCTTTTTTCTTGTGGATTCATTAGGGTATGTTTCACCCTTTTTGAGCTTGCACCCATTTATTGCATTATTTTTGTCAGTGCTGCCTTTTTTTTCCCCCTTGAGATATGTATAATATATATATATATATATATATATATATATATATATATATACACACACACAAGGAAAGGGGAAGGGGTAAGTCAGCACATCCCAAAGTGCAGCACTCTTCAGACGAAATAAAGTACTAAACGTCATATTAAATAATCTAATGTTGATCCTATGCTTATTATCTACTTTATTAATAAGCATAGGATCAACATTAGAGCTTTTTTTATAATGTTTAGTACTTTATTTGGTCTGAATAGTGCTGTTGCTATTTGTATTGGAGTTGTGGCTGACTCCTGTTAGGATCAATAGGATCAACATTAGAGCATTTATTATGACGTTTAGTACTTTATTTAGTCTGCAGACTTTTTCGTATAGATAGATAAAATCATACTTCATATTATGTGGGAAACCACTACTGATGTTTTTAGCTATAATATATTTGCGAATATTATAATATATTATATATTCCAAATATATAATAATATGTGTAAATATATTATGGCTAAAAAAATAAATATATATGTTTAAATTAAGTTTAGCCTCTATTTCTGAAAAAAATTGTGACTGGATTTGAACTCACAGCTTCTGCATCACAGCCCAGAACTTTAACAACTACACTATATAGCTGCATGGCCAGTCAATGAAAAAAAAAAAAGAGACTTCTACTGTATAGAAGTACTTACTAGTAGTAAGTATTCCTCTACAGTAGATGTCTCATATTTTATTTTATTTTTAAAACTGGCTATGCAGCTATTATAGCTGAATGCCTTGCTTTTAATGCAGAAGGTCATGAGTTCAAATCCCAGCAGAAACTTTTCTGAAATACAGGATAAATTAGATTTAAATACACTGGGTGTCCCTAAGCACTGACTCCATATATGGACATAGCTATATATGGAGTCAGAGCAGGGAGTCCTAAGCCGCAACTCACACTGACAGATTCCCTCACTGTACAGTAATCTTTTGCATAGAAATAGAGGCTAAATTATATTTAACTACACTGGCTCTAGCATTGCGCTCGAGCACACGTGGTGTTTGGCCAAACTCCACGATGTGCCGAGCATAGCGAAGCTCGAGCCGAACTGGTGTTTGGCCGAGCTTCCTCGCTCAACACTAGCCTACACCCCAGAAAAAAATATTGTTGTGGATGAATCACTTGTCCATTTTAAAAGCAGGCTTCAATTTCGCCAATATTTGCCAAGGAAGAGGGTGCTAAATTCTATAAGCTCTATGAGAGTGAATCTGGCTAAACCTATAAATTTAGAGTTTATGATGGCAAAGATACACAGTCAATGTGGCAGTGTGGGATATTTTGCACCCTCTTTTAAATACGGGGTGCCACTTGTAGGTCGACAATTATTATACCAATGTACCCCTTTTCAGGTGCCTTTCAGTCAGAAAGACAGTGGCATGTAGCACCATACGCCGCAATCAAAAAGGCCTGCCTAAGCCTTTTGTGAACCAAAAATTAAAGTCTGGGGAAATAAAGGACCTTTGCAATCTGGACATCTTACTTGTAAAATATCGAGACAAATTTTTTTTCCTCATAATGGCATCTATACATCCACACAGTAGCAGCCCTATTCCTGTGCAAGGCACAAATACCACGGTCTGTAAGTCTGTCTGCATACAGGATTACAATAAATATATGGGTGGGGTGGACCTTGCAGACCAAATGCTGCAGCCCTATAGCACAGTCAGGAAATCCTGCATTTTGTATAGAAAACTTGCAGCCCACCTTATGCAAATATCCCTGTATAATTCTTTTGTCATGTTCCGAAAAGCAGGGAACCAGGGAACATATCTTGAATTCCAAGAACAAATCATTAAAAATGTAATATTTGGAGAGCAGCGCAAGGATAGCAGTGGGATAGTGGCATCTAGTCATACCAACAGAATTATCCCAGGGCAACATTTCCCAAAAGAGATGACTCCTACTGCAAAAAAAGCAGGGGTCAAAACAGATGCCCAAAACAGGGGCCAAAAAATTTGCCCTCCGAAAGCCATATTGTGCTCCATCTGTTCTAAGCTCTGCCCCGTGCCAATGGAGCAGTTGACAGCCACATATAGAGTGTTGCCCTATTCAGGAGAAAATGGGTAACAAATCTTGTGGTGACTTCCACCTGTTACCCCTTGTGACAATGAAAAACTTGGGCCTAAAGTGACATTTTTCAGTAAAATATTTAAGTTTTCTTTTTCACAGCTAAGAGTTTCTAAATTCTATAAAAAGCATGTTGGGTCAAAGTGCTTACTACACCCCTTGAAAAATTCCTTGGGCGGTGTAGGTTCCAAAATGGGGTCACTTTTTGGGGTACCTCAGGGTACCTTCAAATGTGAAAGAGCACCTGAAAATTATTCCAGTGAAATCTGCCCTCCAAAAGCCATATTGTGCTCCATCTGTTCTAAGCTCTGTCGTACGCTCATACGGCAGTCGACAACCACATATGGGGTGTTGCCGTATTAAGGAGACAATGGTTAACAGATTTTGGGTTGACTTCCTACTGTTACCTCTTGTGACAAGGAAAAAATTGGGCCTAAAATGACATTTTCCAGTAAAATAAGTAGTTTTTCTTTTTCACAGCCAAGGGTTTATAAATTCTATGAAAAGCATGTTGGGCCAAAGTGCTCACTACACCCCTTGAAAAATTCCTTGGGGGTGTAGTTTCCAAAATGAGGTAACTTTTTGGGGATTTCCACTATGGGGTACCTCAGGGTATCTTTAAATGCGACAAAGCGCCTGAAAATATTTCCAGTGAAATCTGCCCTCCAAAAACCATATTATGCTCCATCTGTCCTAAGCTCTGACGTACGCCTATACAGCAGTTGACAACCATATATGGAGTGTTGCTGTATTCAGGAGACAATGGGTAACAAATTTTGTGGTGACTTTCTACTGTAGTGTTACCCCTTGAGACAATGAAAAATTTGGCCTAAAGTGAATTTTTTCAGTAAAATACGTAATTTTTATTGATGAGCGAGCATGCACAGCCGAATATCTGTTCGGCTCGAGCATCGTTATGCTCGGCATATGGCGGTACTCGGCCGAGTACCGCAAGTGCTTCAGCGAAATGCTCAAGTCTCACCCCGCACGTTTTGCAGGGTTTTAAGCAGCCAATAAAGGTGCAGGTAAGTACTGCCCTCACTGTCATGCTAGTAGGCATGTTGGCTGCTGGCATTACAGTGATTGGCAGGTCGAAACGCGTCATCGGGTGCTATATAGCACCCAATGACGCATGTTCGGCTCAGACATAGGCAGGGAGAGCATCGGATAAAAAGAGAAAGACAGAGCATGAAGATAATTTCAGCAATTTTAGTTAGAGAAAGCTTTTCAAAGGCCCAAAGTACTTTTAAGGACTACTGTGTGTGTGTGTGTGTTTTAGATGAACAATATATTTAACAGCAGTGTCAGGGACATTCGTGCTAAGGAAGAGACGGATAGTGCAGGGAGAGAAATTTGCTGTATTTAATAACAAAAGCTTTTTAAAGAACCCAAAGTCCTTTTAAGGGCTACTGTGTGTGTTTGACAGCAGCAAGATATTTTTATTTTATACCTAGTAGTGACTTATCTTGTACATCATCTGCAGACTGACTTTTTAATAATCTGGGTCACATCTTGTGTCCATAATCTGTGGTGTTCTCTGTAACCAATAATGTCCTGCATCATAAAACACTGTCTGTATTACAAATTCCAATAATTACTTTGTAAGGCCCACAAAGGGACTTCATAATTAAACTGGTCCTTAAAAAAGTGGGTTTTGGAAATTTTCTTAAAAAATGTAAGAATTTCTTCTAAATTTCTAAGCCTTCTAATGTCTTAAAAAATATGGGAATGGGACATATGGTAAATATAAAGTAATAACTATTTTGTGAGGTATCATTATCTACCTTAAAGATAAGAGAATTTCAAATTTTGAAAATTACAACGTTTTTCAAATTTTCTGTAAATTTGGGATTTTTTTTTATAAATAAAGGTGAAACATATTGCCTCAAATTTACCACTAACATGAAGTACAATGCATCACAAGAAAACAATCTCGAAATGGCTTGGATAAGTAAAAGCATTCCAAAGTTATTACCACATAAAGTGACACATGTCAGATTTGCAAAAAATAAGTCTGGCAACGAACGTGCAAAATAGCTTGGTCATTAAGGGGTTAATAGAGATAAGAGAATTAACTCTAAATGAATCAAATTCAACTCACATTTTGGTTATTCGATACAGGTGAATTTTGCAAAGAGTGAGAGAAAAAATATTTTAAAAAGTGAGACACAAAAGCGAAAAAAAATATGACTTTTAAGAAATTTTCAGGCCAATTTGAGCACTTTTAATTCGGGTAGAATCAATTTGGACCTGAATCGAATAACCCTCATCTCTAACTATCATCATAGACAGCATGGCTCCTAGTCAACTATGTTGTAATTTCATCTACATAAAAAGGTGCTGGATTTTCTGTGTAACTAAATTAAAATTACAATATGCATTGTTAAACAGTAATGCATTCAGAGTTATTTTCCTTCGAGTATCTATTTGATCTGTTTACATAATTTATATGGATGTATATTTAATGATAGTTCACAAAAATATTTTTTCAATGCTAATCAATATTTTTGTTATTTACATGTCTGCTAAAAACTGAATAAAAATTACCTTTATAAGAAAAAACAGCACTATTTGCCAACCTACTGATTACTAAAACAAAAAGTGTTTGTTTTGCAGGTGTTGGTGGAAATTCTCTCAAGTGGTTATATGTCATTAATGTTGGCATCTTTTATGTTCAGTTTTGTAACATTCTCTAATTATTTTGGCTACATCGTGATAAAATAGCTTAATGAGGAATAAAGTTAGTCAAAGTACAAAAATGTTAAATGTTTGCTTTAAGATAAACAGGTTGTTCCACTTATCTATATATTGCTATATGTTCAGGCATAAAGTGTCACTAGTCTTGTATATCGAACAACAAAGCTTCCAACACCTTTAAAGGGGTTGTCCAAGTTATTTTTATTGATGACCTATTCTCATGATGGCATCCAGCACCCCCGCTGTTCAGATGGTTGAAGAGAAGGCTCATGCTGTGCCAGCGCTGCCTTCTCTTCATTGTTTACTTTCTTACCATTGCAACAGCAGCGGTGAGGAGGTGTAATTACCCCTAAGCGTCCCATTCTTATCCCTTACGTCCCATTCTTTTCAATGGGATGGCTCGCTCCCCTGCCAATCTGATATTGATGACCAATCCTGACGATAGGTTATCAATAAATAATAAGTTGGGCAACCCATTTAAGGAGGACCTGTTACTGCTCCTGACATGTCTGTTTTATTAAGTAATTGTACTGAACATTAAATGACCTTTCTGGATCATTTTTGCTTATGGCTTTTTTATGTTATTATTTTATTACTTTTACTAGACATTTATGATTGTGTTGATCCATTCCTGCAAGTGACCTGTATCAATGTCTAGTGAACCACAGGTGGACAAGATTGCAGTTATGCAATTCTAGTAAGACGGCATCAAGAGACCCACATGTTTGTGCTGCAGGGCAGGGCAGAGTTTTCTGACTACATTGGCCTGACAGTACATGGCCATGCAGTCATACAGTCAAATGAAGAAAAGAGATTTCCATCAGCATTAGAGAAGCTGAGCAGTAGTGGCAGAGTGCAACACTATGGTTAATACTGGGGATAATCACTGGGTTAATAGCAATATAGTTGGCAACACACCAAATAATCAGTCAGCAGAAGAATGTCAAACAATACAGTAAAATGGGAGCAAGCAGTACAAAAACTATACAGAAAAAGTGGAATCATAAAAGAAACTCAGAATGGGCTAGTTAAGAAACTATGGGGAAAGTAATATACTCAATCCAATGTCGACAGAACCTTTTTGCCATCCTGCATAACGGAAACCAGATGGATCCATTATGCTTGCCCATAGACTTCTATTATGACGGATCAAAACGGAATGCCTCCTAAGGGCTTCCATTTTATAATGGAAAACAAAAAAAGAATGCATAACGGTGATGTGAACCCAGACTAAGCTCTGTATGTCCACCCATTAATAGAATGCTGCTGAAAATGTCATCACTGCCCTATCCAAGGGACCAGGAGTGTGGTGATTTAGTATGCGAGTCCATACAATAATTAGCTACAGAGTTATAAAACTCCCTTGACTCACACTAGATGTCTATACTATGTGTAAATGCTGTGTGCAGAATCAGTGTATTTTTGTAAGATGCAGCCTTATAATGCTTTTTCAAATCTCCTGCTGAGAGGAGGAGATGATGGGACAAACCGCATCACATTGGACTACACTGAGACTCTGCAGAGTTAAGGGACATAAATTCTATTTTGATGATCTATAATTTTCCCCTATTAGATAAGGTTCAGAGTAAAGCAAGTACAGTGGAATTAGACCCTACCCTCTCTGTCTCTAGCAAGTCAGAGGGAATGGGGAGAGTAAGTCATTATATTTGTAGAATATTAAATAGAATATTATTTTAAACTCCATTTATTTATAAAACATTGTATTACACAGGACTTTAAATTACTGTACATAAAAGAGAAGTTGCAATTACCTAAAACGCATACAATTCTAAGAGACTGCTCTGCAGCTTTCACTATAACAGCACAGCTGAGACGTCAATCAAAATGTCTTTATATTGGTGGATGGCGCTCCAGATTTATAGAGAGGGCATATAGCTATTGCAGCTCTGGTTCTGCCACTGTTCCTCTTTCTTGCTTTGATTTTCTAGAGGTGTTTGCTGTCTAGATTACATCAATCTTCATTTTCCTAATGGGTTGCCAACTGCAGACTAGGCCTCATGCACACGACCTTATCTGGGATCTGTAAAATACAGATGTGGCCTGCTTTTTTGTGGAGCCATTAAGTTCAATGGGTTAGTGGTTCACATTTTGCAGACTTATACTATCTTTTTTGCAGAATTGACATATGGATGTGAAAAGCACATGGATTATTCATGTGCTTTCTGCATCTGTATGTCTGGTCCGCAAAAAGATAGAATATGTCCTATACTTGTCCACAAAATGCAGACTACGGACCCAAAGAAGTCAATAGGCCTGCAAAGAATGCGGATTCAACATGGGTGGTAAACTCATCTGGCCCTTAAGCTACATTTGAAAAGAGAGAGAGGTTATTTTTTTACACTACTTGCAATAACTCTGCCACCAGTCTACATGCTATTTGGTATACTGTATATTTCCCCCATGTGAATCCAAGACGAGGCTACGCTTTTGAGTGTCATTGTTATTGTACTGTTTAAAATTTAGATTAGGACATGATTTATCACTGAACTAAGCTCTATACCATGTTTTCATACTTGCACCAATGAAGTGTGCTGCTCCAACATTAGTTAATTTGGGAGTAATTAAAATCTCTTTCAATTACAATCTTTGACTAAATGCTTTGACTTTTAATTACACTTTCCTGTCAGACCTCATAAGCACATTTCTAGGATGGTCTACCCCCTTCGATGTCACTTAAATACTCCTTCAAACCATTTAGTCATTTTTTTTCTAGAGAAAACAGGCAACTTCCTTATGGCAGAGGTCACTACTCTGGAGACTTCAACCCTACATTCCGATTGTAAGATTTTAGCCATGCATTTAGTCCCTCAAGTTTCATCTGTCTTCCCAGGTTGACTGCTGACACTGGATACATGCCATAGAATAAAATCTTGGAATTCTATCCATAATAATTAACCTAAAATCCGAGGTTAAGTATTTTGGAGGTGAAACTAACATCACCCACCTACAGGTTTCTCTACACTCACAGATATGGCTTTAGTAACATTGCAGATATAGTAAGTTCTTGTTATGGCTGATCACTTATGTTACCAAGTATAATATTAAACATTTTAATGTATTCTGTGCCAGTCCTCATATATTAAATTGCTCTGCAGATGTCATTACAGACCTGTATGTACAATTTTAGCTACTCTGACCTAGGACAACATTTGCATGGAGTTTGTATGTTCTCCTGGTATTTGTGTGAGTTTCCTCCGGGTACTCTGGTTTCCTCCCATACTCCAAAGACATACTGATAGGAACCTTCAATTTTGAGCCCAATTGGGGACAGCTTAATGCTAATGTCTGTAAAGCGCTGCGGAATATAGCAGTGCTATATAAGTGCATACAATGAATTTAATAAAATAAATCACAGGGCACAATTACTTTGGAATTAATATCAATCTGACTCAGCTTGGATATTTCGATGCCAAGGTCAGCCAGCCAATACTTTAGCATGACTAACCTTTGCATAACGAAGACTGCCACTGACTGATTTAAGATAGTCCTACAACACGGACCAATGACTACATTTTCATATCCCATTCGACATATTAAAAGTAGCAATAACATGCCTACATGTGGATTTTACAGAAGAAACGTCTATTTTTAGATACACACACCTTATCGCCTTTGAACTTGCTGTGCAAGAAAAGAAAAATTCTTCCATAATATAGTCCTATCATACTGGAAAAGCCACATGACACATTCATTTATCAAAGTTTATTAACACAATTAGCAATCTCCTTGAAAAAAAAGGTAAAAGGGAAGTACATTTCACTATAAACTTCCACTGGTGTGCTGTGCATGCCTGCTGCTTTCTGATGTGGATCCCCACTGAACAAATGAAGCCCCATACACAATTAAACATTTAATGCAATATAAGATGCAGCCAGTAGATGGTAGCGTAGTATGAATAAGTGTCTGTACTACAGCATGTACCAGGAGGTTCTCATTGCTTTACAAATAGCAGGGCATGAAGCAAAGGAAGAACAAAACCGCAGCAATTGTAAACACTTTAGGTGTGTTACTTCTGTTATTTCAGAAATCCAGGGTTAGAGGCTTTAAAAATACAAACGGAACTTAAAATGTAGAAAGAAAATGGTAAATGCAAAAAGGGGGTGATAGAATATTTCTAACTGAGATTGCAACAGCAAGTTATTAAGTCAAATATACAGAGGCAGATATTTAAAGGGATTCTCCGAAACTTGGAACCATTTTTGATATGCCCAGGAAGGGTGCAGAAGAAACAAAAAGACTCTCCTGTCATCGGCGTTCCAGTATCAAGCTTCCTTCTCCTCTGCTTCTGGTCGCCACTAGAATGGAAGTATGACCTTCATGTCACTGCTGCTGGCCAATTAATGGCCTCAGCAGTTGCAGCGATCATGCCCCATGCATGCATACCTCACTGTTGAGGCCATGCCGGCAGCAGTAATGTGCATGTCACACTTCCAATCCATTGGAGACCAGAAGCATAGTAAAAGGGAGCTTGATGCTGGAGTACAGGTGACAGAAGAGTAGATGGCATGTCACACTTCTAGTCCAGCAGGGACAAGAAATGGAGGAGAAGGGAGCTCATTGATGAAACCAGAGCACCATTCACAGGTGAGCCTTTTTTTTCGTTCCTGCACCCAGTCTGGCAATATCAAAAAAGCTTTCTGGTCTCAGAGAACCCTATTATATAGATATGTTTCACCAAAGAATTCATCTCCTGCCATTTATTTGGCAAATGCATATTCAGCACTGGTCTTAGGGGCCCATTTTGTTATTTTGCTATTTCCAGCACACATATTGTACTGTAAAAAAATAAATGCAATACGTTCACCGCCCTTGCCAATCCTCGGGGCACGGATCCTCAGGAGAAGCAAATCCACTGCAGAAAGAAGCGGGTCCAGCATTCAGGTCTTGAATAAAACCATACGTTTTTTAACCCCTTCAGGACACTGCCATTTTTCACCTTAAGGACCAGGCCATTTCTTGCAAATCTGACATGTTTCACATTATGTGGTGATAACTTTAAAGCGCTTTCACTTATCCAAGCCATTCAGAGATTATTTTCTTGTCACATATTGTACTTCATGACAGTGGTAAATTTGAGTCAAAATACTTAATTTTTATTTATAAAAAAATATCAAATTTACCAAAAATTTTGAAAAATTTGCAATTTTCTAAATTTCTATTTCTCTGCTTTAAAAACAGATAGTGATACCTCCTAAAATAGTTATTACTTTACATTTCCCATATGTCTACTTAATTTTTGGATCATTTTTCAAATGACATTTTCTATTTTTGGGACGTAAGAAGGCTTGGAAGTTTTTAAGCGAATCTTAAAATGTTTAGGAAAATTTCCAAAACCCAATTTTTAAGGACCAGTTCAGGTCTGAAGTCACTTTGTGGGGCTTGCATAATAGAAACCACCCAAAAATGGCCCCATTTTAGAAACTACACCCCTCAAGTAATTCAAAACTGATTTTACAAACTTTGTTTACCCTTTAGGTGTTTCACAAGAATTAAAGGAAAATGTAGATGAAATTTCCGAATTTCACTTTTTTGGCAGATTTTCCATTTAAATCCATTTTTTTCCCCGCTAAAAAGCAAGGGTTAACAGCCAAGCAAACTCATTATTTATTACCCTGATTCTGTAGTTTACAGAAACACCCCATATGTGGTCATAAACTGCTGTATGGGCACATGGCAGGGAGCAGAAAGAAAGGAGTGCCATATGGCTTTTGGAAGGCAGATTTTCACTGTTATGTCACATTTGAAGACCCCCTAATACACCACTAGAGTAGAAACTCCAAACAAGTGACCCAATTTGGAAACTTCGGGATAAGGTGGCAGTTTTGTTGGTACTATTTTAGGGTACATATTGGTTGCTCTATATTACAATTTTTGTGAGGCAAGGTAAAAAAAAAATAGCTGTTTTGGCACTGTTTTTAGTTTTTGTTACTTCTGTTCATCTGACAGGTTAGACCATGTGCTATTTTTATAGAGCAGGTTGTTATCGATGCGACAATACCAAAAATAATTTTTTTATGTCTCCATGTTCTGAAAGCCATAGATTTTTTTATTTTTTGGGTGACTATCTTATGTAAGGGCTCATTTTTTTTTGGTATGAGATGACAGTTTGGATGGTACTATTTTAAGGTGAATATAACTTTTTAATCGCTTGGTATTACACTTTCTGTGATGTAAGGTGACAAAAAATGGCTTTTTTGACACCGTTTTTTTAAAAATTTTATGGTGTTTACTTGAGGGGTTAGGTCATGGTATATTTTTATATAGCAAGTTCTTACAGATGCGGCGATCCTAATATGTATACTTTTTATTTATTTAAGTTTTACACAATAACAGCATTTTTGAAACAAAAAAAAATGATGTTTTAGTGTCTCCATATTCTGAGATCCATATTTTGTTTATTTATTGGGCAATTGTCTTAGGTAGGGTCTAATTTTTTGAGGGATGAGATGACGGTTTGATTGTTATGATTTTGGGGTGCGTATGACTTTTTGATTGCTTGGTATTACACTTTTTGTGATGTACAGTAAGGTGACAAAAAATAGCTTTTTTTACACCGTTTTTATTTATTTCATTTTGTTACGCTGTTCAACTGAGGGGTTAGTTCATGTGATATTTTTATGCAGCAGGTTGTTACGGCAATAACTAATATGTATACTTTTTATATTTATTTAAGTTTTACACAATTAAAGCATTTTTGAAACAAAAAAAAAATGTTTTAGTGTCTCCATATTCTGAGAGCCATAGTTTTTTATATTTTTTGGCCAATTGTCTTAGATACGGTCTCACTTTTTGTGGGATGAGATGATGGTTTGATTAGTATGATTTGGAACTTCTGGGGTTTTAATCCCCTCTGCAATGCATTACAATACCCTAAGGGCTTGATCTCACAGGCTTCCGTAGAAGGCAAGCTCCGATGCCTATGGAAGGCATCGGGCTTTGCCTTCTCTGCCATCGGGTTCCCGTCATTGCAGTGCAGGGACCTGATGGGGAAGCGGAGGGCACCCGTACCCTCCACAAACCCTCTGCATGCCGCGGTCAGCTTCGACCATGGCATACAAGGGGTCAACACTCCGGCATCGGTGTTTTAACCGATGCTAGCGTATGCAGCAGGGGCTCAGCTGTCAGTGACTGCTGGGTCCGTGCCGCTGATCGGGCGGGTGCAGCTCTTGCACCTACCCGATGAACCTGCCATGTACGGCACTGGTCCTTAAGTCACATCCACCAGCACTGTACATGTACGGCATGGGTCCTTAAGCGGTTAAAGCCTGAATCTTGGAGCCAGTTCAGGACATATAGGTGTTGGCTTTGTAGAATGTCAGCTTTAAAGCCTGAATCTTGGAGCCTATGGGTATCGTACATACTGTACACACTAGGGTCAGTTTCCTAAAAAGGCACACAGTATGACCTAAATATGTTTATTTAAAAAAATAGGATTACCCAAACACAATAAGAGTATAGTGCCATGATCAGAATGGAACCAAAAGTAGAACCCATTAAGCACTGAGCCATAATTACATACTCACTTTCTAAAGTAGAAAAACTGCCAAACTTTCTATGTTTAAAAGTACCATAAGTTTGTGAGCCTAAGATATGTTTAGTACTAACATGTTATGTGATGGCTACAGTTCATAGAAGCCTCTTATGGGCATGTGAAGAGAAACAAAAGTTAAACATTACACAATCTACGCTATTCGATGAAGCAAGGAGCTGACACAGAGCACAGCACCCCCATGCAATAACGTCGGGGTCTGAGGTTGAAGTTGCTATCAAGTGTATTTCATGATGTCACAGCCTTGTTGGCATTACTATAATTTATAATATGCCGCTTGGGTTAAATTATTGAGCATAATATTGCCCATCTAGGGTAATATTCATTATTTGTCGGTCTATTAGTTATAGCACTGCATGTTGTTGTTCATTTGATTAGCAGCTAATTATGTAATTGCTGATTGAAGCACATTATTACTATATTGCATTGGGCACTAGTCTCTCTCCTATGTCATGGATATAATGGTTTTTAATAAGTGTGATAACTGAGTCTAAATTATGTATGTGATAAAGATAAATGATTTAAATACGCATGCATATGTTTGTGTTACTTACATTATTTAGGCCTAATGGACATAGTATTTTTTATATTGTGCTCTGATCTTTCCGTTTATACATATCAGTTTTTTAAGAAGGCACCAGCTCTCCCAGTAGCTCAGCGGCCTTCTCTTTGCAAACCAAGCACAGCTCCTTACACTGGATAGTGTCTGTGCTTGGCATTCACTTCAATGGAGCTGAGTTGTATCTAGGCCATGTGAATAATAACCAATAACCATGACATCACATTGCCTGGGGAAAGCTGGAAAAAGGCTGTGAGCACTGCTGACTTCTCAAAAAGCTGATTGGTTGGGATCCCGGGTGTCGGACCCCCACAATCAGATAATGATGACTAGAGATGAGCGCATTTCTCAAAAATTCAATTCAGCTGGTTCATTGAATTTTCAGAAAAAAGTTGCTTCAATACGAATATTTTTGCGGTGAATTGCGTTAAAAAAAACACTATTTCCGGGCTACAGAGAGCCTTTATAGGGGTGTAGAACACTTTCCCTTGCAGTAACACACATAGGGAGTGGGCTGGGGTAGTGAAATAATACTGTCAGTGAGGATGACATGCAGATGACTGGCATCGCTATTAGAATCACTGCACACTTCACTTATTTGTGCAATTACTGGGCTAAAACTGACTAAATAACTTAAGTATTACAGGTCCATGTTAGCATCAAGAAGGCTACAGAGTGGCAAAATGACAGTCTGGAGGTGGCAGCAGCATGAGGAGGCCACAGAGTGGCACAATGACACAGTGTGGAGTTCGCAGCAGTATGAGAAGGCAACAGAGTGGCACAGTGACAGTCTGGAGGCGGCGGCAGCATGAGTAGGCAACAGAGGGGCAAGGTGACATATTGTGGACAAAAGACTGTGGGCACAGATTGTTGTGAAAGATGCAGATGGAAAGTTACCTATAGAGCTGTACAACGGTAACCTGCAGATTAATGCAGCCCTCAAAAGCAAGTTGGGTTTATCAGTTCCAAAACCTAAATTAGATCGTGTGGCGGGTGATAAGTCCAAGACCTTCAAGCAGCAGCAGCAGCATGATACCACAGATTGGCAAGGTGACATAGTGTGTAGATGGCAGCAACAGCAGCAGCATGATACCACAGATTGGCAAGGTGACATAGTGTGTAGATGACTACAATAGCAGCATGATAGAACAGATTGGCAAGGTGACAGTGTGGAGATGGCAGCATGAGTAGGCCACACAGTGGCAAGGTGACATAGTGTGGAGGTGGGTGGCAATACTAGTACTTGCTGAAGATGGTGGGTGAAAGAAGGAGCACTTGGCATCAGAATAGTAGCTGAGGCAGGTAGCCAGAAAAACTTTGTTTTTTTTGTCAAAATGTTGGTGTGGTACCATGAAATGAGTTGAGCGGACACATGGAAGTTCGGGTTCGACGGGTTCAGCCGAACTTCACAAAAAAGTTCAGGTTCGGGACCCGAACTTGACCCAGACTTTGCCCCGAACCCCATTGAAGTCAATGGAGACCCGAACTTTTGGGCACTAAAATAGCTGTAAAATAGTGCTGGAAAAGGCTGAGGGCTGCAAAAGGCAGCAAAATGTGGTTAAGTGTCCTGCAAACAAATGTGGATAGGGAAATAACTTAACATAAAATAATAATAAAAATAATAAAAAAATTATAATAAAATTAATTCAATAAGGTTAACTTAATAATTAAAGGTTAATTAATTATTAACCTGCAACTCGGAGGAGGATGTGGAGTCGGAGGTTGAGGAGGTGATGAATGTGGTGTTGTAGGTGGAAGCGGCGATGGAGGAGGAGGAGGTAGCCAGCTAACAATGTTTTTTTTTTTTTTAAATTGGGGTAGCCCCCAAAATAATGGGACAAATAAAAAAAAGAAAAATCAAAGAATAAGTGCACTTGAGTACAAGTGTTATTTCAAGGAGACATAGAAGTGATATTGTAACGCTAAGAACGGCATCATCGGCTCTGGCCATGTTGATTGAGTACTCGAAACACCGCAACAAGGCACACAGGTCTCACATGGAGGCCCACTCATTGGTGGTGAAGTAGTGCTGTTCTGCAGAGCGACTGACCCGTGCGTGCTGCAGCTGAAACTCCACTACCGCCTGCTGCTGCTCGCACAGTCTGGCCAGCATGTGCAAGGTGGAGTTCCACCTGGTGGGCACGTCGCATATGAGGCGGTGAGTCGGAAGGCCGAAGTTACGCTGCAGCGCAGACAGGCGAGCAGCAGCAGGGTGTGAACGCCGAAAGTGCGCACAGACGCACCGCACTTTCTGCAGCAGCTCTTACATGTCTGGGTAGTTTTTAAGGAATTTCTGCACCACCAAATTCAGCACATGCGCCAGGCAAGGGATGTGCATCTAACAGGCTAGTCCCAGAGCTGCTGTGAGATTTTGCCCATTATCGCACACTACAAGGCTGGGCTTGAGGCTCACTGGCAGCAACCACTTATCGGTCTGTTCTTCTATCTCTATTCTAATAGAGATTTTACCGCCTATAAATGCAGCGCTTAACACAGAATACAAGATTTTTTCTGAAGTGAACGGGACATGCAGTTTCTGTGCTGCAGAATAGTCCCTGTAATGTCGAGTAAGCAATACTGCAGATAGATACGAGCTGGTGTGAAGTATTTCACATTTTTGTGCAGGGTTAGTGCATAGTGTATGCTCCTTGGTGCGCAGCTATTATGGACGTCGTCACCTAAGTGTGCAGTGTGTCAAACATAAATACAAAATTTCAACATTACACAACGCAATTCAGTCTATACCGCAAAAATTACTTTCCCACATATAATTGCAGCGCTCAACGCTGAATGTATCTTGATTTTTGTACAGAAATACGGCACAAAAGTATTTTCTTTACTGCATATATAACTGCAACAGTGAACGCTGAATATTTTTTTCATTTTTCTAACGATACACGTGAAAAAAGTTTGTCCAAGATATAAGTGCGGCAGCAAATGGCGAATTTATATATATATATATATATTTTTTTTTTCTAATGATATACGTCAATAAAGGTTTTTCTACATATAAGTGCACGAGCGAATGGCAAATGTATATTTCGTTAAATATTGCAATACGTCAGTAAAGGCTTTACCAGATATAGCTGCAACAGTGAACTGAGAAATATTTTTCTACTAGTTCTGAAATAAGGCCAATATATTCTTTCTCCTGAAATTACTGCAACACTGCAGTGTGTATATATTACGCTTTTTTGTAAAGAAACAAGGCCAATATGCCCTTTCACCAGAAATTACTGCAACTGAGCAGTGGGTATATATTACGCTTTTTTTTACTGAAACACGCCCAATATGCGCTTTTACAAGAAATTACTGCAACTGTGCAGTGGATATATATTACGCTTTTTTTTTTTGTTAAATCCAGGCCACTATGCGCTTTCAACAGAAATTACTGCAACAGAGCAGTGTGTATATATTACGTTAATTTTAAATAAACCAGGCCAAAATGTGCTTTCAACAGAAATTACTGAGACAGAGCAGTGGGTATATATTATGCTTTTTTTTTGTGAAACAAGACCAATATGCGCTTTCACCAGAAATTACTGCAAATGATTTTAGAGTGAATAACAACAAAAGCGACCTGTGTATATATTTCTTATATTGCATTGAAATAGGCCACTAAATGATATCAGCGCAGTTAACAGCAAAAGTGACCAGTGTATATATTTATCTTTTTCACAAATATAAAAGCCACTAAAGGATTTTCAACAGAACACTTGCACCCCATTAACTAATTGTTGGAATGACAGAGACCTGCGCCTATCTGGATCCCCATGTAATGTTTCACTGCACTTGCAAATCATTAGTTTTCACAATGAGCAATTTGCTATAATTCTCCCTACTAGCATCTGCAAATGTCTATCCCTGACCACTGGCGGATCCAGGGGGGGGGGGCAACGGGGCAATTGATGCCTCCCCCCACCCCGAGAATGTGGGCAGCAATGGCAGGTCACAGGGAGATGAACGCTGTGGACGTCCTGAGGACGGCGATACAGATGGCTGTGCTGCGGTCGGGCAGGAAAGGGAGGCGTCTCCCTTCCCAATTCCTCTGATAAGCTAGTGGCCTTGTGCTGGCAGCCTATCAGAGGTTGGCGCAGGTGGCGCAATGACGTCATTGCGCCGCCTGAGCTGTACAGCGTGGGACACAGGCCGAAAGAGGCCTGCATCGCATCGCTGTCATGGAGGTAAGTATTGGTATTTTTTTATTTTTATAAAAGGCACTTGTTACTGACACGTGATGGGGGGGGGGGGGAGGCACTTGTTACTAGGACATGATGAGGGGGAAAGAGGCACTTGTTACTGGGACATGATGAGGGGAGAGAGGCACTTGTTACTAGGACATAATGAGGGGGGGGGGCGAGAGGCACTTGTTACCAGGACATGATGAGGGGGGGAGAGACACTTGTTACTGGGGCATGATGGGGGGGGGAGGCACCTGTTACTGGGAAATGATGAGGGGGAAAGAGGCAATTGTTACTGGGACATGATGAGGAGGGGTAGAGGCACTTCGTACTGGCACATCATGTGGAGAGGGGGAGAGAGGCACTTGTTACTGGGACATGATAAAGGGGGGAGAGGCACTTGTTACTGGGACATGATGAGGAGGGGAGAGGCAATTGTTACTGGGACATGACGAGAGGGGGGAGAGGGGGGGAAAGGCACTTGTTACTGGGACATGATGAGGGGGGGTGCAGAAGCACTTGTTACTGAGACATGATGGGGGGAGAGGCACTTGTTACTGGGACATGATAGGGGGGAGAGGCACTTGTTACTGAGACATGATGAGGGGGGAGAGAGGCACTTGTTACTGGCACATGATGAGGGGGGAGGAGAGGAGAGAGGCACTTGTTACTGAGACATGATGGGGGGAGAGGCACTTGTTACTGGGACATGATGAGGGGGGGGGGGCACTTGTTACTGGTAAATGATGGGGGGGAGGCACTTGTTACTGGGACATGATGCGGGGGAGAGGCACTTGTTACTGGGATATGATGAAGGGGGAGAGGCACTTGTTAATAGGACATGATGAGGGGGAAGAGGCACTTGCTACTGGGAAATGGTGAGGGGGGAGAGGCTCTTTTTACTGGCACATTATGGTGTGGGGAGAGGCACTTGTTACTGGGACATGATGAGGGGGGAGAGGCACTTGTTACTAGGACATGATGAGGGGGAGAGGTACTTGTTACTGAGACATGATGAAGGGGGGGGCACTTGTTACTGGCGCATGATGGGGTGGGGAGAGGCACTTGTTACTAGGACATGATAAGGAGGGGGAGAGGTACTTGTTACTGGGACATGATGAAGGGGGGCACTTGTTACTGACACATGATGGAGAGGGGGGAGAGGCTCTTGTTACTGGCACATGATGGGGGGGAAGAAGCACTTATTACTGGGACATGATGAGGAGGGGTTGAGGCACTTGTTACTGGGACAGGATAAGGGGGGGAGGCACTTGTTACTTGCACATGATTAGGGAGAGAGGCACTTATTACTGGAACATGTTTTGAGGGCATCTATTGGGGCACGTCTTACTGGCACATTATTGGTGGCACTATTGGGGACCACAGCGGTACAGTATTGGGGGTAGTAGGATGTTTTGTCCAAAAGATGGGAGATTGATGGATAAGTAGTAAACAAAGTTTTGTTTTGTTTTTGTCAAACTGCAGAGATGAAAAATCGTGGTCTGTTCTGAACATCTGAAATCTGAAGATGAGGAACAAGAACATCTACATCAAAGGAGACATCACTGGATGTAAGAGGTATGGGGCGCTATTCTACCCTGTATTTCTGTAGTGATGCGAGCAGGGGCGTAACGATTGTGGGAAGTGCCCCTCCCAAGACCAGGCTCTGGATCCGCCACTGTCCTTGACTGTGAAATGATTCCTCCTCTCACTGTCCTTTCCCTGCACTTGTAAATCACTTTTTTCTTTTGTTTTTTGGTTTAGCAATTAGTTTTTCTTTCACTGACACTCTCCCTAGCGTGTGCATACACGTCTGTCCCTGACCGATGCATGAATGGCAGCGTCTAAGATGGCCGCTGTATTTATAGGGCTGTGACATCACCGGCTGGCTGGCTCTTGATTGGCTGCAAGAGTTCCTTGCCCCATTTCCTCGCACGTGTAGCCACCATTTTAGACACCATTATAGGAAATAGATAAAGTGATTTGTTACCATGAAGTTCGAGGAAATTCGCATTAGTTCAGAATCTAATTTTTCATGAAATTCGGAACAAATTTGAATTCGTCAGCTTCGATTTGCTCATCTCTACTGATGACCTATCCAGGTTAAAACTCCCGGAAAACCCTTTTAAAGGGAATGTGTCATTAGAAAATTTGTTGTTTAAAATAAAGTTTTTAAGTTAAACATGTTTTTAAAGAATGTTTGTTGATTTTTTTTACATCTTTACATGTATAAGATCTTTAAATTTTCTATATTAAATTAAAATGAAGTCTTTCAGTTTTCACTCTGACCGCTAAGCGTAATATAGGCTAGGAAACTCTGCTATAGAAGTATATATACTGTACATCTCCAGTCTCTCCATTCTACAGGATCCTATGGTCCATGTGGCTATTGTGAACCAAATTTTTGAATGCTGCAACTTAGCAACTCAGGCAGGATGGCTACCTACCATGTACAGAAGGTAGAATAAAAGAAGAATCTACAATTAGAAAATAACAGATTAGGAAGAATATTTGTCAGTATGTAGTTTTAATTAAAAATATAAGAGCTCATTCAGACAGCCGTATGCTGTCTGCAAAAATGCATATCCATTTTTTTGCGGATTAGGTACTGACCCATTTACTTCTATTGGGCTCTTTTCTTCCATTTCTTGGCTCCACAAAACAAAGGAAACATGTCCTATATAGAGATGAGCGAACTTTAAAAAAAAGTTTGGCGTTCGGGTTGTGGTAACTCGCGCATCCCGTTATGGATTCCACTATCGCGGCATATGGAATCCATAAGGGTCGGCTTCCACCAACCCGAACTTTTGAACAGCCGAAGGACCTGGGGTGACGTGACTGTCATGTGATCAGTGCAGGGGGCGTGGCTCAGCACTGGATTTGATCCCGTGCTGAGCCACGCCCCTGCACTGATCACATGACGGTGACATGACCAGAAAGTTGGACGCAGACCGCCTGGGGTCAAATAACTCCTTATATTTGGGTTAAAACCAGATAAGTCAAACTTGCTGGATGGATCAAACATGGCAGCTACATTATTGCCATACAGGAGGAGTGTTTTTGGTTATCGGAATGAACCACACAAATCACTCCACCAACTCGACCCAAATTCATTGTAGCTAATATGTTCGTTTTTTCAGTGTTTGTTCAGTGTTTTGCATCAATATTTGATCAGTATTTGCAGGAGTTGGTCCAAAACACAGATGAGATGCAAATAATTCCATTACATTTCATCTGTTTTGGACCCACTCCTGTTTTTGGCTTGCAATTACTGATCAAATACTGATACAAAACACTGACAAAATACTGACTGCCTGAAAGAGGCTTTATCGATGTTCAAAATATAGGATTTTTAGTTTTGTTTTATGTTCTTCTGACGGATCAGAACTGAAGAACGGAAACATAAACAGTAACACAGCCTTACCACTACTGCTGCTGCCCCCCTCCCCACTCTGTCATGAGGCCACTTTTGTCACAGTTTCTGCCACTGCTACTACTGCCACCACTGTCCCCACTCTGTCATGGGGCCTCTTCTGCCACGGCTGCTTTCGCTATCCCCCACTCCATCATGGGACCACTACTTGAATCTTGGGGCCCTGCACGGTTGAGTACACAGCGATAAGTTAGACCTGACACTTTTATTGACCTGTAATACTGATGCACAGTAATTCCACAGCTAACAGAAGGGATTAGTTATGAATCTTGGTGCCCTGCACATAGATGGCTACTAATTATAACTGCCTTTAATACTCATGGCACAGTACCTACAGATTAGATTAACTATAAATGTGGGTGCACTAGAACATAATGCACATGGTGATACCCTCTTCTTGTACTGTCCCTGCAGTTTAAGTTCCAAGCCTTCACATTGAGAATGTCCAGTCCTTGAAATAAAATAAACTGTTGCCGGTTAGATCTATTATAGCACGAGCGGCGTCCCGCTCTAAATGATACAGCAGCGGCGTCACACTGCTTCAGTTCATAAAGCGATTGCACATGTAGTTCAATAAGAGTTATGGAACAGTCTTACCAGATGTTAGTGGATTAAGTGCGAAGTGCTGTAGTGGTGTTTTAGATGTATTCCATTCACACTCTGGTGTCGGGGGTCCAGATCAGATGGCGTTGACCACGCTCGCGGCTTGTTCTGCACGTGGGTGCATCAATGGATAGATGTTGGGTTCGTGCTCTGCCGTTCTTTTCGCGTGGGTGAAGCCTCTATTGAATACCTCACATGCAATCCTCTGGTATCTTTCTTAGAAGAATTTCGACTTAAAAAACTCTATTATTTAGGGGGTCAGTCACCACCTCCAGAGGACGCATGAAATAGTTTATGCTTTTGAATGGCACATTATGAGTTTTATGTTCCCTTATAACGGCAAATCCCAGCTTTAACCATTTATGGTGCAGCTAACAGTGATTTTTAAAGGACATTGTGAACTATTTTTGTTTAAGAGATTCCTCTATATTTGTTAAAGTGGCTAGCCGTTGTATCTCTACTGATCGCGATTTTATTTATTAGCATAGGAGTTTGGCGTATTTTTGGCTTATATATTCTCATGTATTTAGTGTCTTAAGATTTAATAAATATCTATCTATTTTTAATCAAGATCCCTATTTGGTTCCAATTTTTGAGAGTGCCCCATCAATATTCTTATTTTAATTCAGAATGAATCAAATTTCTTGAAGAACTTTGGAGAATCGAATTATTCCAAACTTCGCTCATCTCTAGTCTGGAATGCTTTAAGTTGGGTAAGCTTACTGTCTCTCTCTCACACTCTTTCTATAGCCATGCAAATCCTCCACCTTTAGTCAGGTGCGTAGCTAACGGCTCATGGGCCCTGGTGCAAGAGTTTAGCTTGCGCCCCCCTTCCCTCAGTGCTTTGTGTGTCTTCTTATGTGGCACAAGGGTTCTTTGGGCCCCCTCAGGCTCCTGGGCCCAGTAGCGACTGCTACCTCTGCACCCCCTATCAGGGCTGCCATCAGAAATTTTGGGGCCCCTTACACAGCTCAAGGTCTGGGCCCCACCCCCGACACTGCCCCAGTGGCGGATCCAGAGCCTGGTCTTTGGAGGGGCACTTCCCCCAGGAATAGGAGATCATGGGGCCCCTGTGTCCCCGTCCACCTTCAAGCCACACCCACACAGCCCCACCCATATATCGCTCCCATACCTCTTACATCCAAGGACGTCTCCCACACGGCCCTCCACTATGTAGTTCGCCCGCCACACTGCCCCCCACTGAGTAATTTGCCCCCAAGTTAATTTTTCCCCACACAAGTTAATTTTGCCCCCAGACAGCCTTGCATTATGTAATTTGCCCCACACGGTTCTCCATTATGTAGTTTGCCCGCCACACTGACACCCTACTGACTAATTTCCCCCTCACAAGTTAATTTTGCCCCAGACAGCCCTGCATTATGCAAGTTGCCCCCACTAAGCAATTTTACCCAACACGGCCCTCCATGTAGTTTGCCCGCCACACTGACCCCCACTGAGTAATTTGCCCCTCCCCTCAAGTTAATTTAACCTCCAGACAGCCCTGCATTATGTAATTTTGCCCCACACGGCCCTCCATGTAGTTTGCCCGCTACTCTGACCCCCACTGAGTAATTTGCCCCTCCCCACAAGTTAATTTTACCCCAGACAGCCCTGCATTATGTCATTTGGCCCCACACAAGTTAATTTTGCCCCCAGACAGCCCTCCATTATTATCCACTCCACTTGAACTCCACTGTTCCTGAGTGCTCCACCTACCCCCTCATACATGAGCTGCCCCTCACCTGCTCTCCATGAAGCTCTGTGGACTCCAGGACTGCAGCCCATCCTCCATCACTGAGCAGCCTGCAGGCACACAGCCCCTCCTCCTCCACAAGCTGCTGCTGCTGCTGTCGGGGTTTGTCCATGTGACTATGAAGGAGCATGTGACCAGTGATGTCACAGACCTCCTTCTAGCAACTACATTCTACCCATGGATCTCCTGAGACTCCAGCTATCTTGTTCTCAGAACAAGATAGCTGGGGCCCGGGGCCCCGGGAGGTAAGGGACAGGCTGCAGAAGGAAGAGGGGGAGGAGCACTGGGCCCCAGAGTCGGCTGCCACAATAAAAAAAAAAAAAAAAAAAAGTTTCAGGACTGGCCGGGCCCCCCCAGGGTCAGGGCCCCTTACTGGGGTATGGGCTGTACCCCCCTGATGGCGGCTCTGCCCCCTATAGCTACGCCCATGCCTTTAGTTCTTGCTTGCTTTCATCTCCTGGAGCATGTGGAGGTGGCAGGGCTTCAGTGCTTGAAGTTATAATCTGGAGGAGAGGTCTGCTGTCCTCCTCCTCTACAGCTAGACTTTGACTGGAATCTTCAAGAACTTCCAATCTGCACCTCCGTTCTGCAATAGATATGACATATCCTATCTTTTGCCATATCTTGCAGATCATAGACCCATTCATGTCAGTGAGTCCGCACTGCAGCATGAAACACGGGCATGGCAATACCGCAGTCGTGTGAATGTAGCCTAAATCAATTACTACTAGTACTAAATAATATACATACATGTATTACATTGGTGATATTGCTAATATTTCATACATTTGCTCATACCACCATAACAAATATGGATCTCGCTATGCAATTAACCTGTTGACATGAATATAAAATCTCCACTGCAATGGATACAAAGCTTTCAGCAAATCACAACAGCTAGCCAAAGCAGCAGTGACTTTTTCATACTTTTCTCTTTTTACTACCACTATTACATTTCATTGCTAATTAAGCTATAAGAAAAGACTAAAAACCAACACAGCTAGAGGAACAATAGGGTTTTTGTTTGAACATATCAAGCCAAGATAAAGAAAGATAATTTGTTTTATACAGTTTGGTTCTGCTTTACTCTGCAGCAGTTGAGAAAACTCTTTATAGAACACAGGAATCAGTCATCATATCAATCAAAGTTTTGACATGGCTAGAAGAAAGTGATTTTAACTCACGGCTGTTTTACTACTCTAAAGTAACAGTTCCCCGGAGTACTTACTTGAAATAATGATTTATTTGTCAAAGGCGCAACGCAAGAGTGAGTGAGTAAAGTGCTCTTCAAATATCACTATGCAAAGGCAACCTAATGTAAATGACTATTTACTGTCAATGATCTGCTTGCCTAGTTTGATAGCATGTACCTGTAGATCAGGAAGCTCTCACAAGGAGGAGAAACGTGGGATTAATTGAAGATGCATTGTCTCTGCTTAATATGTTAATTTTCCAGAAAAGGGTCAAACAGCTATTTCTAATACCTTATATACTTTAATAGTGTATTTTTACTAACAAATTTCTATTAAGAAACTCAGACTATTACTGCTAATGATATGTTCTTTCTGTCTTTGGTTAGCACGAATCCACGTGTATTAGAAGAAGACAAAGTCCTGGTCAGTTGAGTCATAATTTGGAAAATGTTAAATTGCCTAAAGTTGACTTGCAGATATCCCAGCATTTACATATATTATGTCAAAGGTTTCCAGATTACAGGCTGTTAAACTGGCAGTTTACCAGGGATGACACAGGGAGTGGAAAATACACTACAGTTCTAAATGTTCTGATTACTAGAGTTAAGGGGCTGAATGGGTGAAGTAACCCTTCTTTACCCATTCAGCCCCTATGAATGGAGCATTGGAGCACTCCTCTTGCTCTGCACTACATTGTGCAGGACAAGGGCTGTTTTGTTTACATTGACACACTGCTATACAGAGGTTTCTGTCTAGAAGTGTTCCAAGTGATGTCACTAGCATTAATGGGTAGTCTTTAGCGCTGCCCTAGGCTCTTTTACAGGGTAGAGCAGCGATAAAGACCGCCCATTGGTGCTGGTGATGTCACCAGGCTCACTGCTAGGCGGAAACATCTGCCTAGCATGCCCATCAGAAGCCTGGTACATCATTGGATCTAAGAGAAAAAGCCCTTGCCCTGCGCTATACAAAATGCTCTGATGCTCCACTCATAGAGGCTAAATGGGTGAAGAAGGGGTTATGTCCGGGTTCACCCCTTTAGGGCTTGTTAGATGGAGCAACTATTGTTTGAATTTTCATCCATTCATTCAAATTTGAGGAATTATCATCACATATAATAGCGTGCAGTGATCAATCAATGAGCGATAAAACTTTTGCTTTCTGTGAATCATACATATCTGTCCACCTGAAAGATTATTTTTTAAGTTAAATAGTGGCACTGCACACCTACTGTATTTACCTTAATATGTAAGGTAAATGGAGCAACTATTGTTTGAATTTTCATCCATTCATTCAAATTTGAGGAATTATCGTCACATGTAATAGCGTGCAGTGATCAATCAACGAGCAATAAAACATTTGTTTTTGTGAATCAGACTATCTGTCCACTTGAAAGATTATTTTTTAAATTAAGTAGTGGTACTGCACACCTACTATATTTACCTAAATATATGGCTGCTGTAACGGAAGGATTCTTCAATTCACACAAAGTCAATGTATATTCTGCTTCACACCGTTGCTGATGTAAGTGATTCCAAGGTTTTACTATGATCAAAGACAATTTCTACAGTTATACTGTCTTGTATGTGCTTTATTCAATCAATTTATATTAGATAAGTAGATCCATAGTACAAAAAGATATCCAGATATTGTAAATGCACAATTTTTCGATCCAACTGGGCCTTTTTCAAGTCCTATCTCAAGCCTCCCCCTTGAAAACTGAAATCAGAAATACAAAGATTTAAATTTATAAATTCAAGCTTTTTCCCACAAAACGATATACTGTACCAACTATATACACATCTGCTCAGCTCATCCTGTTCTATAACATACTGCATACATGCATTTTTTGATGACAGGTCTTCTTTAAGTTCCATTTGCATGGACCGACATAGCAAGTATCAATTATCAATTTTCGGGGGCCATCCATTCATAATTGCATGTTTGGCGGAGGAGAAGAGAGCTGTATTTACATGTGGCAGTCATCTTGGCTGTATGGGAATGAGGGATTACTGCTGCAATCACTAATCCTCATAGAGAATCATTGTTTATGCATGGCAGATCACTATATAGATGACATGATCTGGCACCCAGAAATGATGATTTAAGGCCCCTTTAGCTCTTTTTTTGGGTGATCAGTGGCACCTTTACACAAAGCAGTTATCGAAATCAAGCATTCCTAGGAAAGCTCCTTCCTGATAATTACCTGATCAATGGCTTGTTTAACCCCTTAGTGACCACCCATACATGTTTTTACTGCGGTCACTAAGGGGCCTTAGGCTGGGCCGCAGCTTTTTTACAGCGGCCCAGTCTAAGAGCTGCTTGGGTCCCCTGTGCAGCAGGGAGAAGGGACCCAGCTCTCACATGAGAGCCGCGGCCCTGCTCTAACAGCCCAGACTGGCAGGAGTGCCAATTTGGACTATTTAACACTTTTCATGCCACGGTCAATGGCGCCCACCGCATGTAAATTGCTGACAGAGGAAGCGGACTCCCTCTTTCTCCCATCAGCACCCTGTGAATGCAATCGTAGAGTGCGGATGTGTGTGGAGTGCATTTTAAAAGCAATCAAAGAGCTGTCAGTTATAGTCCCCTTGTGGGACTAGTAAGTGGAAAAAAAACTTTAAAAATAACTAATTTAATAAATAATAAAATCCCCCCCCAAAAAAAAAAAATTACGCTTTTTTTCCATTGAAAATACGCTTTTCAATGAACAAATTGCAAAAAAAAAATATCTTCCCCATATATTTGTTTTTACTATGTCTGTAACGGCCCGGACTATATAAATATCATGTTAATTATCCCCTACGGAGAATGCCATAAAAAAAAAATTTTTTAAGAGAGAGAGATGCTAATTTATTCTTAGTTGCCACCGAAAAAACGTAATAACAAGTGATCAAAAAGCGCCATTTACTCCAAAATGATACCAATGAAAAATACAAGTTGTTCTGCAAAAATCAAGCCCTCAAACAACTCCATAGAAAGAAAAATAAAAAATTATGGGTCTTCGGAAGCAACGATGCAAAAACATTTGTTTCTTTAAAAAAATATGTGGTTTAAAAAAAAAAGTAGTAAAATGTTAAAAAGTTTGTATCGTTTTAGTTTGCTAATATGCTTACATCTTTGTTTCATTTTTTGCTTTGTATCATATAAGCAAAAAAAACTATTGCCACATCGGTCAGTCAACGGACTGCTGTCGTTATCATGATATAAATATGAGTTATATTGAAGTGCACAGTTATAATAAAATAAAAGCAGTTATCTGTCTATGACCAGAGCAAAAATGAGATAATGAAGATATATTGCAGATATGTTAGATTTTAGATTAAATAGTAGTCAAATATCCAGTTTCACTCTATTACAAAGTGGTATATGAATGGTGGAGTACAAGAGAAGTATGTGACATATACATGGAGGTAGACCAAAAATATAACAAGGACACATTTAACCAAACAAATAAATAGTTGCGCTGCCTTCAGCTTTTGGCTTCTCAAGCTTAGGAGTACAATCCCCAGTGTTGCCAGTGCACCTATAACGCTCCTCCATCAACAGATGGTTTAGTCTTACACTTCACCCTCTGTACATTTAGAGAAAATTTCCACACATAGTGAAGTACGTTTATCAAATGTAATGCTTTTTTATTTTCTCATACTCACAAAGGTAAAATCACATCAAGGATTAAAATCTCATTTCTCCATAAACATCGCCCAACCCTGGTTTTGCCAAGACCAGCTTCGTCAGGAGTCGCTCCTGATTAAGCTGGTCTTGGCGAAACCCGGGTCGGGCGATGTATATGGAGAAATGAGATTTTACTGCTTGATGTGATTTTACCTTTGTGAGTATGAGAAAATAAAAAAGCGTTACATTTAATACACGTACTTCACTATGTGTGGAAGTTTTCTCTAAATGTACAGAGGGTGAAGTGTAAGAGTGAACCATCTGTTGACGGAGGAGCGTTATAGGTGCACTGGGAACACCATGGATTGTACTCCTAAGCTTGGGAATCCAGAAGCTGAAGGCAGCACGACCACTTGTTTGTTTGGTTTTGTGGATTTTTGGTGAATTTTACCCACTTTCACAAGGTGGACATGCGAAGCCAAAAGGAGAAAGGACATATCGACATTGTGGTGACTTTTTTGTATGCCTTTGGGTTACGAATTGTTTTATTTGAAGGACACATTTAAGTTCTGTTCCAAAATAAAATAACTGTTCTTCAGATCAAAGCTAAAATAGAGAAAGAGAGACATAGGAACACAATGTTATATAGTTGTTGTCAAGAAAGACAATTAAGAATATCAGGTGAAAAGGTCACTGATACTGCATACTGAAAGTTAATAGAAGCCAGAGCAATTCTTTTCATGATAGGAGATTTCAATAGGTGTGAAAGTCCTTCACTTCAACAAATCTTGAAATCAAAGACAAGAAGGATTGAAGGCATAACGTGCACAACCAATATGATACAGCGCATATATCTTCTATAGCTCTAATGCTCGTGGTAGACAAGAGAGCTGTTGTAGATAAAACCAGACATGATTCATAAGTTTATATTACAGTCATGTGAATGTTGAATGATATGTTCTTTGTGTGGAAAATATCAACAAATAGAACCTATCACTATTATAGAAGATAGAAGAACACTATAAAAAATAGAGTTGGCTAGCAAAGGGTATCCAGAAGATGCATACTACCAAACACTGGAGAGTTTTTTTCAATGCATTAATGACAATTTTGTGGCATTTAATGGAATGCTTCATATTTGTGCCATAATTTGCGACTTTTTGAGCTTTTCCGAAAGTCACTTAAGGCTACTTTCACATTAGCATTTTTTGCGGATCTGTGATGGATCTGCAAAAATGCATCCCTTACAATAATACAAGCACGTGCATTGTATTATGTCTTCTATAGCGATGATGGATCTATCATGAACACCATTGAAAGTCAAATTGTGAACACCATTGACTTACATTGTGTGTCAGGACAGATCCGTTTTGCTCCGTACCACATTGTGGACAGAAAAACGTTGCTTGCAGAGGTTTTCTGTCTGTGATGGGGATGCAACCAAACGGAATAGGCTGCATTTTGTTGCATTCCTGTTTGTTCAGTTCAATTTTGTCCCCATTGACAATTAATGGGGACAAAACTGAAGTGTTTTATTCCGCTATGGAGATCCTATGATGGATCTCAACAGCGGAATTGAAAACGAAGATGTGAAAGTAGCCTAAGACAGATACTGGTGTAAGTTATAGCTCGAGTCTTAGATTTGAGTTTCGACTGCAAGATATATACCTCATGTGTTAAAAGTCATCTGCCTCCTAGGCACTTCTAATCCAGCACGCAGGTCAAGAGTCAAGAGTGGTGTGTGGGAATGCCACACACTAAGCTAAGAGTCCTGCATGTCAGCTTTTAGCTTAGGGAAGCAGGCATAGGCAGGAGCCTCTCCATTCAGCTAATCCTGGCATAGCGCATAGTTACCTTAATAATACCTTTGTATTAGCAAACCTTTGGAGGTTTAGCAAACCTCCGGGGGGCACAGGCAGGAGCAGCAATGTGCGCTCCTGCCCGTATTCACTGTGCTGCGGCCCCATTCATAAACTGTAAACTCCGTACAGAAAAGTGAATGTTAAGCGTGCAGGTAAAAGTGTTTTTTAGGGAAGGAAAGTCTATTAAAAATACAAAATGCCTTAATAAGTTATATTACAAAAAGTATTATTATGGCATTAGGGACATTTTAACAAAAATGTTATCAAAAGTTTAGTTACTTTTTAAGTAACTATTTGGAATCCCAGTGAAATAACAAGGAGCATCTTTTTATGTACTGTAACTCTATGTTGCTCCATTTATCTAAGAAAACCGAGTATTACCATTCCCCTTGTCAAAGGGGAGTGTCCCTGTAGTGATTCAACAGTGTCAGACTGTGCAGGGACACCCCCCCCCCCGACTGGCAACATCCAGTTGGCAATACACTCATAAGTTGATAGTAGGGATAATAGAGGAACGGTATAGCATAGAATCTTAAGACTAGATGCTCCAGAACTGTCATTTCCTTAGGAATAAAAATATTTATTAAATTAGATGTGTCAGGAGAGGTGACAGGTTCTCTTTAAGATAAATGTAGCTAAATAAAGGCCTCTCAAATATATATTCATACACGGACTACAAATTCATTCAAAATAATTGCAATAATTTCCAAATAAAATGAATAGAAGAAACCCTATGTAAACACATCTAACAGTGAGCCATTGTCAGGTCACTGACTTCAGGATGGGAGCCTGCAGGGTCACGCTGGACCTCCCTCTCTCAGCACTCCATCATCCAAAACGTATCAATCTTAGCTGCCACCACTTGTCATATCAGACTAACGAGACACCTTGCTTTAAATAAATCCTAAGTACACTCTACAACTCACTATGCAGGCTAGCATCAACAAGTTAATACAACAATATAGTTAACGTTTCTTCTAAGATCATGGAATCGTTAGAACACAAGAAGGCTCCAATTAATGTGAAGTTTTAATATGAAAAAAGAACAGTGCGTACAAACAATGGGGTTATCATAGAAAATGCAACATAAAATATACAGACATATACATATAGTGCCAAATAACAGTTTAGAAAATAAAAGGGAAAAAAACAGAACTTAATACGTTATGCGAAGATTAAGTCCGGTTGCTTGGGGAAGCAGAAATATCAGTCAGTCCACCAAGCTAGTGATCCCCCAAAAAAATTACAGTTTGTTATTCTCCCTCAAAAACATTCTGTAGGTTCCCCCACAACCCCCCGGCCTGTGATGTGAGAGGAGGCCAGTGAGTATGGTAATGACCTTTTATGACAGTTTTTATTACCTCTGTTGCCTATCAGGTCTGCCTCAAAACATTTGTAATAAAATATCTTTTCGGGCATTCATCCAAGTAACTTCATATTACCTCCATCCACTTTGTACTATCATCCCGCACTCTTGCATACCAAACATGGTGGAAGCAATGGCAAGATGTCTGGAGTTATCTAATTGCTCTCTGTTACTGAACTGGGATCGATTTGACTTTTATAACATGGAAGCATATACATGCCCTGAGCTCTCAGGAGAAAGCACATGGCTCAAATATGGATTAGGCCACATATTTCTTTGATGTATATCCAAAATAGGGTTTTCTCCTGACCTCTCTAACGGTTGTGGTTTGTGAAAGATATGTGTATGACTCGCACGCTATCTTCAAGTTTTATGATAGGGGTCTCTGGGAAATTGTTCCATCTTACTGATTTTATGGAGGCTAGAGGCTGGTTTTTGGGGCAATAACAGCCTCCATTAAATCCAGGGATGCAGGTACCAACATGCATGCTGAGCCCACTACGTACTCCTCCTGGAGCCAAATGGCTACTAGTAGGTACTATAAGTGAAAATTCAGTTTTATACTTATTCTGATTAAAACCAGCTTCTAGGGCAGACAAACTAGTCAGGTGTGCAGTGTTGTGCACGACTGAATGGAGGATGCCACACCTCCAGTATATGCTACACAGGAAAAAACTTATCTTAATAAGCAGGGTGGATCCAGCATGCATGCTAGGCCTGCACTCCCTGGATTTTATGTGGCTGTCATGGCCAATAACAGGTAGGATTTAGCATTAGGACCACTCATAGAGGCGGCTTTGGTGCGGCGAGTGGCTTATTAGTTTTTGATCAAAATGTACACTAACACCTCTGTTAAACTCTAGCATAGAGGTAGGGCAGAGTGCTGTTTGCAGAGTGCTGTTGCATTTCTGTGTTCGTATGTATATTTTACCATGGCTACGTGCACCTGCATACAGGGACATGCTGACTGACCCCCTTTTTTTCCTGTGTAGCATATACTGGAGGTGTGGCATCCTCCATTCAGTCGTACACACCTGACTAGTTTGTCTGCCCTAGAGGCTGGTTTTAATAAGAGTAAGTATAAAACTGAATTTGCACTTATAGTACCTACTAGTAGCCATTTGGCTCCAGGAGGAGTACATAGTGGGCTCAGCATGCATGTTGGTACCTGCATCCCTGGATTTAATGGAGGCTGTTATGGCCCCAAAAATTGCTTAATAAGCAGGGTGGATCCAGCATGCATGCTGAGCCTGCACTCCCTGTATTTTATGTGCTTGTCATGGCCCATAACAGGTAGGTTTTAGCGTTAGGACCACTCATAGAGGCGGCCTTGACGTGGTGAGTGGCTTATTACTTTTTGATCAAAATGTACACTAACGCCTCTGATAAACTCTCTGCAGTACAGACATTTCCCCAATAAATCCGGAAGAGAAGACTCAGGAGTCCTGCATACATCAGACAAAAATGGGGCAACATTTATCTGCTAAAACTCCAGCAATTGGTCTCCTCACTTCCCAGACATTTACATCTTCTTGTTAAAAGAAGAGGGGGTGATACACAATGGAAGACATGGCCATATAGCAACTTTTTTTTGATGCATTACTGCAAGTTCTAAGGGTGCATTTACATCACCGTTTAGGGTACTTTCACACTTGTGTTGTGAGGATCCAGCAAGCAGTTCTGTCGCCGGAACTGCCTGCCGGATCTGGAAATCCGTGTGCAAACGGATAGCATTTGTAGACGGATCCGGATGCGGATCTATCTAACAAATGCATTGAAACACCGGATCCGTCTCCCTGGTGTCATCCGGAAAAACAGATCAGGTATTTTTAATTTTTTTTGCATTTTTAAAGGTCTGCGCATTCGCAGACCAGAGAACCGTATCCGTTTTGCCAGAACATTTGGTGATGGATCCGTCATTAATACATTTCAATGGAAAATAATGCTGAATCTGGCATTCCGGCAAGTGTTCTGGAATTTTGGATGGTGAAAATACCGCAGCATGCTGTGGTATTTTCTCTGGCCAAATACCGTAAGAGGGACTGAACTGAAGACATTGCTCTCCATTCAGAATGCATTAGGATAAAACTGATCAGTTTATTGAGCCCTTAGGATGGAACTCAATACCGGAAAACTTTAACCCAAGTGTGAAAGTACCCTTAGCTTTCCATTCTTTTGATTTGTCAGAAGAAGAGAGGGAGAAAAAAAAACAGGATCCTGTAAAAAAAAACGGATCCTGTTGCATCAGTTATGCATAGGATTGCATAGGATACATTTTTTTACAGGATCCAGTAAAAAATGGATCCTGTATGTTGCATCAGTTGTCATCGGTTTGAGCCATTTCCGTCTGAGATCCGTTTTTTAGATGGTAACAAAAGTACTGCATGCAGTTTTTTACCATGTAAAAAGCGGATTTCAGATGGAAATAGCTCAAACGGATGACAACTGATGCAACGGGATCCGTTCTTTTACTGGATCCTGTTTATTTTTCCTCTATCTCTCTTATTCTGACGGATCAGAAGAACGGAAAGCTAGACGATGGTGTGAATGCATTTTTTTCTAGCTTTCAACATATTATTTGTGTTCTATGATCTTTTGTGAATAAAATATAGACCTATGAGATTTGAAAATGAATGCATTCTATTTTTATTTGTGTTTATTTACATTTTACACAGTGTCCCAACTTTTTTTTGGGAATGGGGATTGTACATTTGCATGTGTGTTCTCTTTTTTCCTGCTACAATTTGGTCTGTAAAATGGGAATTGTGTGAGATCAAGTAATGGAAACATCCGCTGTCTTGACTAAAAGTTTGCTTTAGAAACTACTTCAAACGAAAAATGTTCTCAGTAAAAACAACAGATTTAAGCTTGCTAGAAAAATAAATACATTCAAATGTACTAAGAAAACATAAATTCTGAGCAACAAGCTGCACCTCTTGCTCCTGGACACTCCTTAAATGCCACTCCTGTCTAAAACATTAAAAGAATAGGAATGAATATATAAACAGTGAACCACCAAAACAGGACATATGATGTTGTTCCTATATTTGTATAATGCCCTATTACTCAGCTTAACTACTGAAAAGACCTGCAACTGTTTTGCCTACCACAAACTCTTAAATTTTGTGAGTTAATATTTCAATTAATTTCCTGCTGGTTATGAGACGTCTAACATATTTTACACAGTAGGATTTAACCCCTCTCCTGCTGAGCAGATTTTCAGCTCATTGTTAAGCCGGTAATTGCCTTTTTCTCCTTCTAATGCAGACGTTTATAGCTTCTAGGTTTGTAATATCATTAACCAGATAGAAAAAGGTTTATTTATGAAGTTACAACAAGTTTTCGCTTGCTGTTAAAATAGCATTTTGTGAAATTAGAGCCTATCTTTAAATAAATGCATTGGTTTATCGGGGGAAAGACATCATTCATTGTGCCTTTGTACCATTTTGTCAAGTATGTAGAAAGAAGATACAAAAAGGTTTGCGGCACTCACCAGAACAGACAAGGATAATCTTTATTCTTTCTCAAATCGAAATGTACATGGACGGGGTCAGGGGCGGACAGCTTGTACAGGCGGTCAGCGGCTATGGTGGTTTCGCGCGCAGAGTCGACCGCCGACCGCCTGTACAAGCTGTCCGCCCCTGATCCCGTCCATGTACATTCCGATTTATGGAAGAATAAAGATTATCCTTGTCTGTTCTGGTGAGTGCCGCAAGCTTTTTTGTATCTTCTTTCTACATACTTGCCATGTGTGATTACCTACTCATCTACTGCTGAGCACCACAAGAGGAACAGTAAAGCTGTTACATGAGATTGCGATTAAGCTACTAGCAGTGCCACCGTGTTCACTTTCTTATCTGAGGACTTTATACCATTTTGTGTTGACCTCAGGAATGGTTGTTGGATACCCTATGGTTGTGGCTAGAAATGAGCGAATCGAATACCACAAAGTGGAATTAGATCGGAATTTCAGGATAAATTTGATTCACCTCGAAGCCGAATTTTCTTGTGCTTCGTGTTAGAAAAACAATTTAACCTGAAATAGTGTAAAAAACTAAAACATTCAAACTTACCTCCTCCATTTGCTTGCGACGGGTCACCAGCCTCTATCTTGATTGAAGATCTCGTCCGAAATCCCATGTGGAGTGACGTATGACGTCACCACGCTGGCCGGCGTGATGACGTAATCTCGCGCCACACGAGATTTCAGTCCAGATCTTTAAGCAAGATGGCAGCGGTAAGTTTGATTTAAATGTTTTTTATTGTTAATTTTACACTGTTTTTACACTCAGATGCCGCAATCATGTATAAACGTGGCATCTGCTTGGTACAATGGTGGGGGCGATGCTATAGCAGCTTCCTGTCATTGCACCCGCTACTTACAAATAAATGCGCTTCGTCATGAAGCAAATTTTTTTGTAACATTCGTCAGCTGAATCGAACTTTTCTATTTTTCGCTCATCTCTAGTTGTGGCCAAGAGTCACAATATAGGATGTAATGATGCCACATGTAAAAATAAGATTTCACATGGTCGAGTTATATGCACGTTGGCACAGTGGTAGAATCCAAACATTGGCAACATTTTCATGGAATTTTTATTTTCTTCCCTGTGTTAAGTAGGCTTTCTCCTGGTTCTTGTGAGCGACGTGAGTGATGACAATCTATTCATAGTGCTGTGGAATCTGTTGGTACTGCATAGATTAATAACAACAAATAAAAAGCTCTATATTTTATAATTTAATCATTAGGTAATTGCAATAAAATATTGATAGATATTGTTCTAATAAACCATCAAGAGAGCAAAATTAAGAGTTCTTGGCTTTCCAGTTACCTTTTGAATGGGACTAAAATGTAGTATCAGGCATGGTCATCCTAATGCAGGGGTGCACAACCTTTTTTGGTCTCGGGGCTGTATTGTCACATTGCTCTACTTCAAGGGGCCGCAAAAAAAACAGGTAAAGCAGAGTGAATGGGGAGGAATGATCGCTACCACAGTCACTGCTCCATCATTCAGTTCTGTTGATTATTGGCAGCACACTGATTACATAGTGACATGTGCTGACAATAATTGTAATCTTTCATCCTGATAAAACATGCAAATCAGCTGACAAACAAGTGATCACTTGTTTATCAGCTGATCAGCGGCAGTGGTGTGCCTAGGTTGTTTGGCACCTGGGGTGGGTTCTTTCTCTGCCCCCCCAATACTCCCTCACAGTAGTATTGCCCTCATTGTACAACCTTCACAGTAGTTTTATACAGATGTGTGCCCCCGAACAGTAGTTATGCCCACATTGTGCCCCCTAACAGTCATTATGCCCACATTGTGCCCCGTTAAAGTACTTATCCCTTCATTATGCACCCTTCATAGTAGTTATCCCCTTATTGTGCCCCTCTCACAGAATTTATGCTCTCTCTGTGCCCCTTTCACAGTAGTAATGCCTTATCTGTACTTCTGCACAGCTGTAATGCCCTCTTTGTGCCCCCTCACAGTAATAATCCCCATTGTGCCTCTTTCACAGTAATAATGCCCCTAATAGTAGTATTGCCCATTATCCCCTTCACAGTAATAATGCCCATCGTGCCCCCTTAATAGTAATACTGTGCATTGTTCCCCCTTAATAGTAGAAATCCCCATTGTGCCCCCTTAATAGTAGTAATGCCCTCTGTGCTAGTAATGCTCATTGTGACCCCTTCACAGTAATAATGCTCTCTGTGCCCCCTTCAGAGTACTAATGCCCTCTGTGTACTGTGCCCCCTCCATAGTAGAAATGCCCATTGTGTCCCCTTCACAATAGCAATGCCCTCTGTGCCTCCTCCAGAGTAGAAATGCCCATTATACCCCCTTCACGTTAGCAATGCCCATTGTGTCCCCTTCACATTAACAAAGCACTCTGTGCCCCTTCCAGAGTAGAAATGTCCATTGTGCCCCTCCATAGTAGAAATGCCCATTGTGCCCCCTTTACATTAGCAATGCCCATTGTGCCCCTCCAGAGAAGAAATTCCCATTGTGTCCCCTCCAGAATAAAAATGTCCATTGTGCCCCCTTTACATTAGCAATGCCCATTGTGCCCCCTTCACATTAGCAATGACCACTGTGCCCCCTCTGTGTTAAAAAAACAAAACAAAAAAAAACACAGTAACTACTCACCTTGTCCCGTTCCTGAAGCTCACAGTCCTCTCTCCCCTGTAGACACAGATCGCTCTGCAGCACTGTGTGGGCAGATCTTATGCAGATTCCCAGGCTGCAGTCTCTGCCCACACAGGCCAGCAGAGCGATCCATGTCTGCAGGCTGAATAGCGGAGCAGGGAGAAGTTTTCCTGTTCTACCATTCAAAGTGCCATCGTCCTGAAGAAGGGGAGGAGCGTGGGAAGCTGAGCGGTGAGTGAAAGGACCAAGCTCCCTGCGCTCCAGCAATGAGCGCTTCCATCTGTATTGAGGGAGGTACTCATTGCTTCAGGCACCCCCCTGAGTCCCGCACCCGGGGCAGACGGCCCCCAACTTAGTACGTCACTTCTGCAAAGCGCTCCTTGAGGAGAAGGCAGAAGCGCCGATAAACTGCACCTGTCCTAATGGAAAATCCATTGGGAAAATGTATTAAGACTGATGATTCATTAACCAGATTTACTGAGAAGTACACTGTAGTAGGTTGTGGCAAATTTACGTGGAATAGGCCTCTTAATATACACTACTCACAGAAAGTAAGTGATATTTGGCTTTCAGATGAAATTCATGGAAAATGTAAAAAGTTCAGTGATATTATATCATAAAACTAGGGCATTTATGTATAAGCATGCATGCTGTCAGTAAGTAAGTGGAATGCCTACATGACTCCTATGCATAGAAAGAGCAGACGTTCAAATTAATACATTGCAAGTAGAGATCAGCAAAGTTTTGAAAAAAGTGATTCAGCTGATTCGCCAAAGTTCACCAAGAAAATCGATTTGCTCAGCATTAATCAGGTATACCCAGGCCACTCTACCTAATCATTTTCTTCCCACTTGGATATTCCAAACTCAGTGTAAACACTTGTAAGCTAACCCTTTCCTGACCGCCAATTGGCAACCGGGCAACTAAAAAGGCATACATTCAACCCGACAGGAATCGGGGTAACTGGAGCATTTATGCAGAAGCTTCTGTCCACTTCTTTGTGATGGTACCAGAGATAGTACACAGCATTTAGGCAGGAAAACCTTAAGGCAATAGAATTTAGGGATTCAAAACAAGGATTACCATAATAATAATGTGGATCCCTCCATATGGTCTGCGATCCCTACCTACTATGGACTTAATAGTATTTCGCTTTTAAAATAATCATGGTTAAAATCAGAAGCCAAACATGGATTGATGGATTAAATATGTCCGATGGATTACTGCAGCAACACTGGGGGTCATTTACTAACAGATATACGCCACTATTTGGTGCATATCTATTGCAGATTGCAGCACAAAGTTTCAGTCATGGAAAATGGTTTAAATCTACGCCAGCAAGGGAGCAAAGAACACAATGAAGGTAACCAGCTAAAGGGGTATTAAGACCAGTGTCTAAAATGCCGGCCTTAATAAATGATCCCCACTTGGATACCTCACAGGGATAACTCAGGATTATCTACCTGCTATAGTCTTACAATCCACTATTTTTGCACTCTTTTTTCAGGTTTCTGGATTCACAAGTTGCTAATGGAGTATTGATTTCTTGTTAAACAGGTTGATTTAACCTACAGTATGTCTGCTTTGTCCATGGCTGTCTCCTCAAGTTCTCACCATTAATTCCCCTCTACTAGACATGTGGCCATTATGGGGAAAGACTTCATCCATTGTTCTGTAATTCTTTTTAGAGGAAATGCAAATTCCAAGGCAAGAAGTTTCCCTGTGGCCAGCTGCATTTCTGGAAGCGACCTGTCTGAGGCCTCACTAGAACTGAAAGCTTCAGTTGCTGGACATTGAGAAGCTACCTAAGCCATACCTCACAACTTTTTAAAAGAAGAAGAGGAACACTATGTGCGGCGCTGCAAATTTTTGTTGCACTAGGCTATGCCTCTAACTCCACCCAAAACAAACACCTAATTCCACCCAGTCCCCTAAATTCCCCGACATAGTAATTATTCCCCCTTTATGCCACCAAACAGTAGTTATGCATTGTGCCTCCTTCACAGTTTATGCCCCTCACAGTAGTTATGCAGAGGTATGTGCCTCCTTCATAGTAGTTATGAACAGATATGTGCCCCCATTATAGTAGTTATGACAGACATGTGCCCTTCACAGTAGTTATGGCTACAAATGTGCCCTTCACAGTAGTAATGCCCAGATATGTGCCCCCTCACAGTAGGTATGGCCAAATATGTGCCCCCTCACAGTAATATGCCCAGATATATGCCCCCTCACAGTAGTTATGCCTAGTTATGTGCCCCCTCACAGTAGTTATGCCCAGATATGTGCTCCCTGAAAGTAATATGCCAAGATGTGTCCCCTGACAGTAATATGCCCAGCTTTGTCCTCTGACAGTAATATTCCAAGTAAAGTGCCCCCTGACAGTAATATTCCCAGTAAGGTTCCCCTGTCGCAGGCAGTAAAAATAATAAACTCCACATACTTACCTTGTTCTCCAGCAGCAGTAGGACACATAGAGCTCCTGGCCAGCTCCACCTCCTGTCCTGCCCCCTGCCCAGACCTGAAGTGTAGAGCACAGAAAGGGAGAGGAATAATGGAGCAGGGAGCCGATGGGCAGCTCTTGCTTCATCATTACAAGCAGCTGTCTCTGCTTCCTATGGATAGCCGTCAGAAAGCGGAACATACCTCCCTTGTACCGGGACCGCGGGGCAGCAAATGAAATCCGTGACTGTCTCGCCAGTTCCGGGATGGTTGAGAGGTATGCCTGGCTCATTAAGCATTCAGAAAAACCGATCTGAGGACTAGGGGACCTTCGGGGATGGCTCAGACTCCAGCTCTTGGGCTTCCAGGGTTTTTAAGTGGATATTTCAATCTCAGCACTGTTGTGACTGGATTATAAGGCACCTCATAAATTCATAAAGCTCCCATTTTTAATCGCTTAAGCAGATATTCCCTCTCTTGCAGGAACAGGAGCTAGCTAGCATAACTGTAGCTCTCAAAATGGATATGACTATCATCAAACTATCCAGGAGGTCCATGATGCCTTTAGAGGATGTCTTAAAGTTAAAAGAATGGCTAGATAGGGGAGCTGAGTATGCCGTGACAAAGAGTTACCAGGCTTCTGTTGCCTAAGAGTCAATTAGTGAATGATCCTTACTCTATTGGATTCAGATCCCTTAAACTGCTTCTGGAATCAGGCTTCCTAGTTAATATTGGCTGATTTCCTTTTCGTTCTTCATAGTGACAACTCTTTGGATAATACTTCTCAGAGACATTGTCTTGTTATGCTGCATTGTCTCTCCATCAGGTCAGCAGACCATTTTCTATGTCAGTAGCAAAATTGTAATGTGTTTTTTCACCACTTCAAATTCTTTCTTTACACAGGATAAGTCTTTGTAAAGATCTTCAAAAAAGGCTTCCTTTGGCAGGCAATTTTGAGATCTCTGCAGAAGGTCCCTCCCTAGGATATTCTACTTGTTATATCCCCATATGTTGTGCTGCTGTAAGGTACATAAGGGACACATTAGATTTAGAATGTAAATCTGTTCTTCCTTAGTCCCATCAGGCACAGAAGAAACAGGTGAGTATAGGTTTTTCTTTTGTTTTTAGGTCTTTAATGGCATTTTGTGGCATAGTGCCCCCTTTTAAGGTTCTTGGACAACGACTTTAAATACTTAAAAGACTTGTTCCTTGGGGAGGTTGAGACTTTGATAAATATTTGACTGCTTTAATACAAATTAATTCTATACTGTAGTTTCATGGGACTTGAAACATGTAAGAGGGGATGGAGGGAGGGGGAGGGGTTTACATGTGTTTTTTCCTTTCCTTTTTGTTATTTTATAGTAACTCTGGTACAATTCATGAAATTGTGTATTTGACATTGAGACAATATGGCCCTGAAAATAAATTTTGCTACCAAATGTACAATTTTATTGAAGCATATCCCTTCCTTTTGTTGTATGCCTTTTTTTCTCCGTATACACTGTAAAATAAAATGTTTAAAAATAGCTTACTAGGTCTTAATGATGATATAGCTTGTATATACTATGAATACAGCATATCATATAATACTGTATATAAAGTATACATGGTGGGCTTTAAGAATATTTCTATTTACCATAGCTTACCCAAGATGATTCAAATGTGACATAGCCCAAAATGAAAAATTTGTGTATAATTCCCTCTTTATACTACTATACCAAAAAAAGAAATATGCTGAATTAACATATCATCTGTAATCACGTTGCCGGAGCTGATTTATTGGTGATTGCAGTTAGAGATGAGCAAATTTTTCGGCTGGTTCGCCGAATTTTCTGAGAAAATTTGGTTTGATCCAAATTTATTTGCGCCGAATCGCATATAAAACGGCTATTTCCTGGCTGCAGAGAGCCTTTATAGTGGTGTAGAACACTGTGCCTTGCAGTAACACGCATAGTGAGTCTACTGTGGTAGTGAAATAATACTGTGAGTCAGTATGACATGCATTGCTCTTAGAATCACTGAACACTTCACTTATTTGGGCAAATAACTGTCACTACCAGAGTTTTGAGGAGTTCTCACAGCTCTGTTTCTCCGCCCCTGTGATGAGGTCTTTACTTTCATTTTCACTCCTTTCCCTCTTCCCAGCTGTTCCTTCTCTGATTGATTCCTCTTCCTTTAAATCACCCCTCTTCCTGTTTCACCTTGCGGGTTATATTTCTCATCTTGAGTTGTGTCAGCCGCTGAAGTATCTACACTGCTGTGGTCTCTTTACACTGGACGTGTGTTTTGCTGAAGCAAGCAACCTCTGATATTGTCTGCTGAGATTGGATCTGTCTTCACTGCTGCTGCAGCCCCTACAAATAAGTTTGCAGACATTGTTGGTTTTGTTTATTTGCTGACTGGATCCGAGGCGACCCCGGTTCCGTCCGTATACTGAGCAGGGAGCCGGTGGCTGTGCCCCCCCTTTTATCATAGGGGTTTCAGGTCTCACTCAGCCTTAGGTAAGCGGGCATGCCTCGACCCACCATCAGGGTCTGGTGCATGTGCATAGCAGCGCAGGGAGAGCTCTTAGGGTCTGACAGGGGTTACCTTTTATGCTCCCTAGTTTGGGTCCGCTCAGTAGCTTGTGCATTGATTGTACTCCTGTTGTTCGCATATTCCCGTGACAATAACTCAAGTATGAACTCAGCCTTACAGTTCAATATTACCGCCAAGAATAAGCACTCGTCAGCTGATTCCACATAGATGTCTACAGAACCTGTTCTATTAAACACTTATACAAGTAGAGCCCCCAGACAGAGTGGAGTGGGTGTCAGCAATAAGTTTGTGTTTAACATCACTGATTATTTTGTCCTTCCTCTGATCCATCAGAACAATAAGCCCCCAAAAATGGATCCTGTCTGTTAAGCATCTGCTGTCACTCAGTCAGCATTTGGCAAGTAATCCATCAGTATTGCTAATGCCCAAAAAGAAACAGGAGTGGATCTAAAACAGAGATAGCACGTGAATTGAATATTTGCATGTCTTCTGTGTTTTGTACCCACTCCTGCTTTTGGCTACCAATTCACAAGACAATACTGATGGAACCATATAAGTCTTACAGCTGCTACACAGACAGGATCCGTTGTGTGTCTCATTTTTCCTTTTTTTCTGACAGGATCAGAACAAGGGTCAAATAAATGATGATGTCAGCCAGGCCAAAAGGCAAAATAGTGGCCCAGCCATATATGTAGTGGGGAGGGTAGGAACAGCATGAGAAGTCCACAGAGTGGCCCTATGATAAAGTTGTGAGGTGGAAGCAGCATGGCCCAATGACAGAGTCTGGAGGTTGCGGCAGCATCAGGAGGAGGCCACAGAGTGGCACAATGACAGTGTGGAGGTGGCAGCAGCATCAGGAGGCCACAGAGTGGCAAGGTGACATAGTGTGGAGGTGGCAGCAGCATCAGGAGGCCACAGGGTTGCAAGGTGACATAGTGTGGAGGTGGCAGCAGCATGAGGAGACCACAGAGTGGCAAGGTGACAGCAGCATGAGGAGTCCACAGCATGACCCGGTGACAGTGCGGAGGTGGCAGCAGCAACAGAAATGGCAACAGACTGTCAATAACAGTACTCACTGGGTGTAAGAAGAAGCACTTGGCATGAGATGTGTGGCATCAGGCACGTGGCATCATCAGAATAGTAGCTAAGGAATGTAGCCAGAAAAAAACGGTCTCTTTTTTTGGTGTTGGTGTGGCACCATGGATGATCTAGTCTGATGCATCAGGCATTGGTAGGTGGAAATCCTGGCTCATCCGCGCCTGATTCATCTTGATAAAGGTCGGTGTCTTCAAATTTTGGGTGGATAGGCAAATTCTTCTTCACAGCACTAAACACCCTATATGATGCCACACTACTGGCCATGCAGAACAGCTTTTCCAGGGCCAAGTCTGCCAGTTGCGGCCACAAGTCCAGTTTGGCTGCCCAGTAGTCCAGCGGATCTTCAATGTGCAGTGGCAGCGTGCTGGCCAAGTATACCACCACCTGCAGGTTCAGGTCCTGCTCCTGGTCTAGCTGCTACTGCTGGTGAGTAGTTTCTTCACTAGGCGGGTGAAGAAAGCTGCTCATTAGAGACTCTAGACTCAAGTTGCTGCTGATGAAGCAGGAACTGCTCCTATCCCCCCACCCTGCCACAGCAGCCATGGCAAAGGAATGTGAGCGCAGTGGGTCAAGTGTCAGACCTGCAAGAGGATGGTTGAAGGCGCAGAGAGGCAGTGGCCAATTCACTGCATAGGATGTCTCTACAGTTGTTTAGTTGGTCTTCTTTCTCAGTGGGTGTAAAAAAGGCCTCAATTTTGGACCGGTAGCGAGGGTCCAACAAGGTGGAGAGCCAGAAGTCATCCCTGTGCCGAATGGTGACAATTTGGCTGTCACTACGCAAGCAAGTGAGCATGCATCGTGCCATTTGTGCAAGTGACTCTGAGGGACTTCCTTTCCTCCATCTCCACTGCATACTGCCCCAGTGTTTCTGGGTCCTCTGCCTCGTCCTCATCACCCTGTAGCTCCTCTTGCTGCTCCGCCTCCTCCTTTTTGGTCACCTGTGTAAAAAGAACACCCATTTCGGAACACATTGTTTGTGCTCCAATGTCCTCCTTCTCCTCCAGTTCAGTCCCCACAGGGCTCATGTGGCCATGAGATGTAGGCTCCACATCTCCTGTCCACTGACCAGCCAGATTTACCAGCATCTGTTCCAGGACATGAAGCAGTAGAATGACATTGTTCATCCCGTAGTCCTGGCGAATTAAAAACAATGTGGCCTCCTCAAAGGGCCTGAGCAAATGGCAGATGTCACGCATGAGCCGCCACTGGCTGACATCGAAGTTACACAGGGGAGTACTCCTATCCGCTTGGATCATCAAGAAATTGTTTATGGCCTTTCTCTGTTCGTATAGTCGGTCTAACATATAGAGGGTGGAATTCCAACGGGTCGAAACGTCGCATATCAGCCTATGTTGGGGGATGCTGTTCTGCTGCTGCAGCGCAAGGAGGGTGTACTTTGCGGTGTACGAGTGGCTGAAGTGCATGCAAAGTTTCCTGGCCATTTTTTCTTTTTATTATTATTATTATTTTTATTTTAGTCATCTCAAAAAAATACAATTTATAAAGAACCAAAATTACAAAATCCTCCATCCCAAACCCATCCAACAAGCACCCCCCCCACCCTGCAGAGAAAAAAAAATAAAAAATGACTAACCATCCCATTCCTTCAAAATATTGCCCCACTTTGCATGGGACCCTCTTTGTCTATACAGGATTCTCTCATAACCTTTCACCTTATTAACTAAGCATAGCCAATTATTGCAATCTGGAGCAGAGGGGGAACACCATCTTCTAGATATAAGAAGCCTGGCTAGAAACATCACTTTAAAAAACAGTCGACACTTCATAGGCTGACCGTTGACCTCCGATAAATCCCCCAAAACCCAAACTTTGGGAGATAGAGGAATATCAACATTAAGTCTCTGGACCAAGATTGTTTGAACCATTTTCCAGTACTTTCTCACTGTCGGGCAATCCCAGAACAGATGTAAATGATCTGCCCTGGGGTCACCACAGCAGGGACAATCAGAGGAGGCTCTCAATCCTCTCCTATGGAGCCATAAAGGTGTCACATATATTTTGTGAATAATATTAAACTGTACAACAGTTTGATTAAAATTGTGCGAAACCTGACTTAAATTATCCCCTACGTTCTCCCAATCCGGGGAACCCACCTCTGAAAGTAAAACAGACCAGGATCTCTGTCCTGGAGAAAAACATTCCAAAAAGAAATTTTTCGTCAAGTGTCTATAACAATGTGATACTTTAACTTTCATGTCACCTTTCTTGCAAATCAAATCGTGTAAAAATTCAGGAGAAATACTAAAAAGTTCTGACCTCAACTGAAAATATGCATACCAAGCCACCTCACCTACGTTTTCTTTTTGTTTTAGCTCCATAAGAGACAGGATTTGTCCACCTTTAACCACTTGGTTCAGATACTGAATGTTTCTCATCCTCCAATATTGCCAACAGCTTGAGTCGTCTAAATTCATAAGCTTTGAGTTATGCCATAATGGAGTGCAAACAAGTGATGCCTTTACTTTAAACCAGCTCTTTATAGTCTGCCAGGCTTTTGTAGCCATTCTGCAAAAAGGTTTGTAACCAGTCTGTATACTAAGTAAATAATCAGACTCTAATGCTGTAAATAAATCCGAAAAACCTGAATCTTTTACCAATTTTCTACAGAGATGGCTATTTTCCCAATCATTAAAAAAACAAAGTTGAGAGGCCATAAAATAACCCCTAAAAAAAGGGAGGTTAAGGCCTCCCCGATTATAGGGCATAGAAAAGTAGAGCGCTTTTAATCTCACACGCTTCCTCCCCCATAGTAAATCATTAATCATCCGCTCTATCAATCTAAAGTACTTATCTTCACTCCATACCGGCGAATTGCGAACAACGTAAAGAACCTGGGGCAACACCACCATTTTTATTAACGAGATTCTGTCCGCTCTTGCGGGCAGAATTTTTTACCATATCTTAATTTTAGATCTGTTTTAACAGTATCGGAATCAAGTTAAGTTGTAGATAATCTTGAATTTTGGCGGAAACTGTTATCTCCAGGTACTTTATTGAATCAGAGATCGAAAACTGATTAGTCAAATTTTCCACAGATCCTCGCAATTCGTCTATAGGGAGAAGAGCAGTCTTCTCCCAATTAACCTCCAATCCAGAAGAATCAGAAAATAAGTTGACCAACTCCATTATTCGAGGAAGTGTATTTTCTGTTTGATGAATAAAAAATAGAATATCATCTGCATAGAGGGATATACGGTCCTGGTTCCCCATTACACCAAAACCAGCCACTCTCAAATCTTGCCTTATACTAGCTGCGAGAGGTTCAATATAAAATGTTAAATAAAAGAGGGGAAAGAGGACAGCCTTGACGGGTGCCTCTTCCTAATACAAAACTCTCTGTCAGCATATCATTGATCCTGATCCTGGCGACTGAAGATTTATATAGCAACTGAACCATCGCCAAAAATTTGGGGCCAAAACCCATTTTTTTCATCACCTCCCAGAGAAACACCCACTCGACCCTGTTGAACGCCTTAGTGGCATCCAACGACAGGATGGAGCGGGCGTCGCTCCCAGGAGACTGAATGTTAGGAAAAAACCTATGCAAATTATGATGAGTGCCCCTTTTTGACATAAAGCCATTTTGATCTGGATGAATAACAGAAGACATAACTCGGGAGAGCCTCTTAGCCAAGACTTTTGATAATAGCTTAACATCCGTATTTAATAAAGAGATTGGTCTATAAGAGCTCAAATCCACCAGATCTTTATCTTTTTTAGGAATTTGAACTATCAAAGTTTCCATCATGGACTGTGGAAAACCCCCTCCCTGTATTGCTTGAAAAAACACCTCTAATAGGTGAGGAAGGATGACATCAATATACTTGCGATAAAATTCATACGGAAGACCATCTGACCCTGGCGATGAGTTCCCAGAGATAGACCTCAAGGCCTCCTGGATCTCCAAAAGAGACAATTCACTTTCCAAGAATTTTTTTGGGACTTCCGTTAAAATCGGAAGAGGAATTTTCTCCAGGAACTGCCTCGCCAGGTCAGATAGCAAACCAGGAGAAGCTCTATATATCTGGGAAAAATAGTGCAGAGAAGTATCCCTAATTCCCGCTGGGTCTGATATGATTACACCATCTAGATTGCGAATCAAAGTAATGGCTTTCTTTTTCTTATCCTGTTGTGAAATTATTCTAGCTTAAAGCTTACCAGGGCGTCCAGACTCTGAAAAGTACTTCTGTCCCTTAAAAAATAATCTATGGTTTGCTTTCTCGATTACATATTCCTCCAGAGAACAACTAGCCTTCTTTTCCTTATTATATTCAGAGGATTGATTAATAAATCGCTCCGTTGTGGATGCCACAGTCTTAACCAATTCCTCCTCTTTTTTCCTAAATGTTTTCCTCGCAGCGGTGATTTCGCTTATAAGAACACCCCTGAGATATGCTTTCAGAGCGTCCCAGACTACATTGATATTAGCAGAGGGGAGATTCACCTCCCAAAAGGAGGATATAAGAAATTTAGTAGACTGATAATTGTCCATAATGGTAAGCCAGTATGGATTCAACTTAAAACCAAGCCTCCTATTATCTTTATTCTCCCTAATGCGAACCTCAATTAGTACGGGTGAGTGGTCTGAAACTGTTCTTACTCCATATCGTATCCTTCTAATATTATTCAAATTACTCTCATTGGTAAGCGCTCGGTCAATCCTGGACATTGCTCTGCCACCCCTGCTAACGCAGGAGTATACTCTCTTTCCTCCGCCAAGATGTTCCCATATATCCACCAATCCAACTTCCAAACAAAACTGAGGCAGTGGAGAATTGCAAATATTCGTTCCCCGATCTGCATCTAAAGTCAGTCTGTCTTTTTTAGGATCCATAACAGCGTTAAAATCTCCCATCAGAACAAGCTGACATTCTGGTCTCTTTTCCAAAAAAAGCAATAGTTGGTTGAGTGGATACATCGAGAATGGCGGAGGTATATAAAAAAAGGCGAGAGTATAGTGTAAGAAGGCGCAAGGTGCCGTCATGGACGGAAGATACGTGTCACCGAGGTTCCTGGCCTCGGTGAGGTGAGAGCCGGGTTTTATGTGTCAGCAGCAGCTAGTGCTGCTTGACATTGATAGTTAGTTTGGCTGCAAAGCCAATCCGGGCCGGCTCTTACTGGGAGTAGGCAAAGAGTTGGGTGGGTGCCTACTCCCCACGGTCCAGGCCGGACTTTGCCGGGCTTTTTAAAGGCAGCCACATCAGCAAGTGTGGCTGTGATTGTCCTGGAGCTGCTGCTAGTGTTGTGTTGCTCTCTGGGCTGGAAGGATGAGCTCAGCAAGGAGTCGTGCAGTCGTCCTGGAAGCCTGAAGGTGGATTACCCTGCGGCTGGGCCGACCGCCAGGTGCGAACGCGCACCTAACCATCTCACAGGTGATTGAACCTGGTTTTGGACTCTTTGGTTTTGCTTTTTGTGTTTGCTGAGTGTGAATTAACACCAAGAGACTGTTTATCGTTTATTTTGTGCAAGTGTGAATAAAACACTGTTTATTGCACTTTCTGGACTTCTTGTTTTGCCTTTGTACTGCACCCGCACTGCTACCTACCAGAGCGACTCCCCACATTTGGTGGAGGATGCGAGCATGCGCAGTGAGGCTGGCGTAACGCCGAGTTTTTCCCAAAGTGAATGTCATATGTCAAGCCGGCAAAGTTTCAACACGTGAACTCTGATAAGATGGAGGCAGTTGTAAAGGCTCTCGTGGAGGCCAATTTACAGCAGCGGGAGGCCAACAAGCAGCAGCAGGAGACAAACCAGCTGCTGTTGCAACATGTAATGGCTTTGCAAGCGACTGGAGCCTCTCACCGTGCCCATGATGCCCGGAAAGCGGTCCGTGCAGCAATTCCCAAGATGACCCCGAGGATGATGCCGAGACCTACCTGGCAGTCTTCGAAAAAGTGGCCGTGAGGGAGAAGCTGCCCCGTGACCAGTGGGCTGAGGTGGTTGCTCCGTTCCTGGCTTCCGGACCCCAGCAGGTGTTTTTCGACTTGTCGGACGACCAAGCGGCCGATTATGACACCGTGAAAGGAGAGATCCTAGCCAGACTGGGGGTGAACGTGCTGGTCCGCGCTCAAAGAGTCCACCAGTGGGACTTTAAAACGACTGAACCTGCTAGGCCGCAGTACTACGATCTGCTGCACAGGCTGCAAAAGTGGCTGCAGCCTGATCTACTAAGTCCCACTGCCATGCTGGATCGACTGTTGGCAGACATCTTTTGGAGGGCCCTGCCTTATCCCCTCCAGCACTGGGTCGGCCAGGCGTCTCCGGTAAGTGCCCTGGAGATGGTCGACCTGGTGGAGCGTTACGAGGCCACCAGAAACCTGAAGGGGGTCTTGCTGGGAAGGGGCCAGTCAAACCCGGAGGCCTCCACCCCAGTTCCGACGACCGGCGACAGAGAGACCTGCACGGAATGTATCCCCTGCGGATCCGCCTCCCGTGGTATGCTGGAGGTGTCAGGAGCCAGGCCACATCAGGGCCGACTGTCCGCATCAGGGTGAGCCGATGGATGTGAACTACGGGTATCGCCACTCCCTGTATGCCCGGAAGCTGTGTGCAACTGGCACCCGTGAGGGGCAGGACAATAACCACCTGTGTCAGGTAGAGGTGGGAGATTCTCTGGCGGTGGCCCTGCTGGACTCCGGGAGTTTAGTCTCCCTGGTAAGAGCTCTCCTAGTACGGCCTGCGGAGTATACCGGCCGTAAAGTCGGGGTCCTATGCATCCACGGAGACTTAAAAGACTACCCCACTGCATTAGTGACTTTGTCCACAGCTGCTGGTAAGTGGACCCACGAGGTGGCTGTCGCTACCAAACTCCCACATGAACTGATACTTGGGAGGGACTTCCCAGGTTTCCCGGCGCTGTGGCCGGCTATAAAAGTGTCTGATGGGCCCGAGACAGGGGTAACCCTAGTAGAGTGGCCTAATACCACTGGAAGGCCAGAACCCTGGGAGCCCGAATCTGAAGGGCCAGCGGTAGGGGTGACCACTGCTCCAGCGGTAGAGGGGGAGACAACCCCACTGAGTGTAATGGTGGGAGACACGGAGGACTTGCCACCGGGACCTGAGTTGGCAGACCTCAATGTCTCCGGGGAAAATTTTGGGACCGCACAACACCGGGACCAAACCCTAACCAGGGCCTGGGAAAGTGTTGTAATGATTGACGGTAAACTGAATTAATGTTTCCACGATTTATTATTCTTCAGGATATGTTGTATCGGGTGAACCAAATCCGAGGTGAGCCAGTTGAACAGTTGGTGGTGCCCACCGCATATCGCAAGCTTGTTATGGAGCTTGCCCACCAACATGTTCTTGGGGGACACATGGGGTGGCAGAAAACGCAGGACCGCGTACTACAGCGATTTTACTGGCCCGGTTTGTTTAAGGAAGTAGAGGAGTTCTGTAAGTCCTGTCCGACCTGTCAGGTAAATAGCCCCCAGCCGCATTACAGAAGTCCCCTGGTCCCTCTCCCAATAATTGAGGTCCCATTCGAGCGTATTGCCATGGATCTGGTCGGACCCGTACCGAAGTCTGCTAGGGGTCACCAACATATCCTGGTGATTCTGGACTATGCTACTCGATATCCAGAGGCGGTGCCTCTGCGACACACATCGGCTAGGCTCATTGCAAAGGAGTTAATGGAGATGTTTACCCGGGTGGGCCTACCTAAGGAGGTTCTGACGGACCAAGGGACCCCTTTATGTCTAAGATTATGAGGGAATTGTGTAAACTGTTGCATATAAAGCAATTGCGGACGTCCGTTTACCATCCACAAACGGACGGCCTTGTGGAAAGATTTAACCAAACTTTAAAAATATGCTAAAAAGGGTGGTGTCCCGAGATGGGAAGGACTGGGATCTGCTTCTGCCCTATCTCATGTTTGCAGTGCGAGAAGTGCCCCAGGCCTCTACTGGGTTCTCGCCCTTCGAACTGCTTTATGGCAGTCGCCCACGGGGCCTGTTGGACATCGCTAAGGAAGCGTGGGAACAACAGCCCGTCCCCACAAAAGCGTAATTGAATATGTTACCCAGATGCAGGAACGTATGGAGAGGGTGTTACCGCTGGTCCGGGAGCATATGGAGGCAGCACAACAGGCCCAAAGTAGAGTCTATAATCGTCAGGCTCGGGTGCGAGACTTTAATCCCGGAGACCGAGTTTTAGTTCTGGTACCCACCCTTGACAGCAAATTTCTAGCTAGGTGGCAGGGGCCCTATGAAGTGCTCGAGAAAGTGGGGAAGTAAATTACAAGGTGCATCAGCCAGGGCGGCGGAAGCCGGAGCAGGTGTATCATGTGAATTTGCTGAAGCCATGGAAGGATAGGAACTCGTCCAGCGATGACAGCCCCGGCCAGGGCTTCTAGGTGAGAAGGATCCAGCCCCTCACCTCGAAGTCCGGGAAGCAGCAGCCACCGTAAAATTTCAGATAGCCTATCCTCCAAACAGGTCCAGGAAGTTAAGGAGTTCATTAGTCGGAACACGGATGTGTTCTCGGACCTCCCTGGGCGCACATCCCTAATCCAGCATGACATTATCACTGAGCCTCAGGCCAAAGTCCGGTTAAAGCCGTATCGGGTACCCGAGGCTCGGCGACAAGCCATTGTGAAGGAAGTGCAGCTGATGCTCCAGTTAGGTGTCATCGAGGAGTCAAAAGTGATTGGGCCAGTCCGATAGTCTTAATACCCAAGCCGGACGGGACATTGAGGTTCTGTAACGATTTCCGTAAGCTGAATGAGGTGTCCAAGTTTGACGCATATCCCATGCCGAGGGTGGATGAGCTCATTGAAAAATTGGGCCAAGCCAGGTATTTTTCTGTCTTGGACCTCACCAAAGGGTACTGGCAGGTACCCTTAACGGAGGCTGCCAAGGAAAAAACTGCTTTTATCACACCGGAGGGGTTGTATCAGTACAAGGTATTACCCTTTGGTCTACATGGCGCCCCCGCCACGTTTCAAAGGCTTATGGATATTGTGCTTCGTCCACATCGACGGTACGCCTCAGCGTATCTGGATGATATCATTGTCCATAGCACCGACTGGGAGAGTCACCTACCGAAGGTACAGGCCGTAGTGGACTCCCTTAGGAAAGCTGGCTTAACTGCTAACCCAAAAAGTGTGTGGTAGGGTTAGAAGAGACCAAATACCTAGGGTATGTCATTGGGCGGGGGTGGTCAAACCTCAGGTAAACAAAATTGAGGCAATTAAGAATTGGCCCCGACCTGTCACTACGCGGCAAGTAAAATCATTCCTGGGCATGGTGGGATACTACATGAGGTTTATTCCCAACTTCGCTACAATTGCTGCTCCATTGACAAGCCTTTTAAAGGGACGCAGGTCAGTGTCGATCCAGTGGAATGAGCAGGCGGATAAGGCTTTCTCTGCTCTGAAGTCGGCCCTGTGTGGGTCCCCGGTTTTGGTGACGCCCGACTTCAGGAGAGAGTTTGTGGTACAGACCGATGCCTCTGAAGTGGGCCTCGGGGCTGTACTCTCTCAGGAAATCAATGGGGAGGAGCATCCCGTGGTTTTCCTGAGTCGCAAACTCACCCCAGCCGAAACCAGGTACAGTATAGTGGAGAGAGAGTGCCTGGCCATCAAGTGGGCACTAGAGTCTCTCCGCTATTATCTGCTAGGGAGAAAGTTCCGTCTGGTGACCGACCATTCCCCTCTAAAGTGGATGTGCCAGGCGAAAGACAGGAATGATCGGGTCACCAGATGGTTCTTGTCTCTGCAGAACTTCAAGTTCACAGTGGAACACAGGGCAGGCCGCTTGCAAGGAAATGCGGATGCCCTGTCTCGAGTACAGTGTTTGGCGTGTGTTCACCCTGTCGGGGTTGAACAAAGGGGGGAGGTATGTAAGAAGGCGCAAGGTGCCGTCATGGACGGAAGATACGTGTCACCGAGGTTCCTGGCCTCGGTGAGGTGAGAGCCGGGTTTTATGTGTCAGCAGCAGCTAGTGCTGCTTGACATTGATAGTTAGTTTGGCTGCAAAGCCAATCCGGGCCGGCTCTTACTGGGAGTAGGCAAAGAGTTGGGTGGGTGCCTACTCCCCACGGTCCAGGCCGGACTTTGCCGGGCTTTTAAAGGCAGCCACATCAGCAGGTGTGGCTGTGATTGTCCTGGAGCTGCTGCTAGTGTTGTGTTGCTCTCTGGGCTGGAAGGATGAGCTCAGCAAGGAGTCGTGCAGTCGTCCTGGAAGCCTGAAGGTGGATTACCCTGCGGCTGGGCCGACCGCCAGGTGCGAACGCGCACCTAACCATCTCACAGGTGATTGAACCTGGTTTTGGACTCTTTGGTTTTGCTTTTTTGTGTTTGCTGAGTGTGAATTAACACCAAGAGACTGTTTATCGTTTATTTTGTGCAAGTGTGAATAAAACACTGTTTATTGCACTTTCTGGACTTCTTGTTTTGCCTCTGTACTGCACCCGCACTGCTACCTACCAGAGCGACTCCCCACAATAGCTATAACCATAGCGCCTACCATACAAAAAAAATAAATCTACCCTGATCGTCTATGTAGGAGTCTATTAAAGTAAAATCTACGGAATTGTGAATCATAACCGAAACGCCCCCTAGAGGCGCTACTAAAAGTGTGTTGATAGGATTGAGAATGCCATCCTGTCATCAAGCGGGTCGCAGTCTCTTTGGTGAGATGGGTTTCTACTATGCAAATAATTGCAGGAAGGTATCTTTTTATTGCATCCATAATAGCTTGGGTTAAGAGGCAAGTTTCCCCCATTTCTCTGCATGGTGGATTCCCCCGCTCCCCCCCCTCCTCCCCCCCCCTCCTCTACTGGTCCGTCCGATCTCGTCAGCAAACCTCTTCCTCCACCCCCTCCATCACATTATTACAAAGTTTCATATGCCCAGTTGCTCCATCTACTCCAGCACTTGTTGCGGTTTTTCGAAGAATTGGGAAGTCCCATTGTAAATCACTCTTAATTTCGCTGGATACTGTAAGGAATATTTAATATCCTTGGACGCCAAGCGTTTCTTTATCCCAATGAGGCTTCTTCTTTTTTCTTAAGTCTGCCGAGCAAAATCAGGGAAAAACAGCAGTTTAGTACCCTGATATTCTATAGGTGAGCATTCTCTTGCTCTTCTCTATATCATGTCTCTGTCCATGAACAATAACAGCTTCATTAAAATTGCTCGCGGCGGCCTTCCTGGAATGGGTTTTCCCCCTGGAATCCGATGTGCTCTTTCTATTTGAAACATAGAGGAGAAGTGTTCGCTGCCCAAATTTTCCAAAATCACCTCCTTAAGTTGTTCAGCTAGCTGCCGACCTCTAGCTTATTCTGTAAAAGATGGTTTTCTGAAGCCAGAGACAGAGTCTTAGATTTTACCATATCCATATCAAGTTGCAGAGAGTCGACTGTCTTTTCCACATTAAGAACTCGATCGCGGATTTTTGTCAAATCTTCTCTTATTAAGGATATGTCACTCTGCATTGACCCCAATTGAGTAGACATCCCTTGCGCTAGAATGCCATTATTTTTAACAGCGCTCAGGATTTTTTCCAGAGCTGAAAGGGTCATATTCGGTTTCTGTTTGCCTTAGCAGACATTCCTCCCCTCCTTCCTGGCCTGCCTCCAGTGACCCATCCTCAGGGAATTCTTCATCTTGGGGAATTTTAGCATTTTTCTTAGGGTTGGCGCTCAATTTCCCTTTGAATACACCCTTTTCATTTAGGGAGGAAGATTTCAAAAACTTATCAATTTTGCTCTCTGGTGTTTTAAACCCTAACTTTGTTCCAGAAGAGTCCACTGATCGCCGCTTTGGAGCCATTAGTCGTTTAGAACCCTTCTCAATATATGTAATTTTGTTTTAATTTTTTCCTTTTTTCTTTCCCCTCCTTTTCTTTCTTTGGTTGTAAGGAGTCTTTGGGGGCTTTCCCCCCCCTTTTTTCTTTTTTATTTCTTATATTGGGCCCCTTTCAGTTTGTTTCTCTCTCCTTCATTTTATTATATTATTATTATCCTTTTTCTCCTCTTTTTTTTTTTCCAATTTTTTTTTCCCTCTTCCTCTCCCCTCTTTTCCTCTTTTCCTCCTTTCGCTCCTGCCTTTATTCTACTTTTTCAGCACTGGTGTGGCACTGGTTTAGATTCTTATTTTAATCTTTAACCTGTATTTTAACCTTTAGTTACGTTTCCTGGCCATTTTTAAGATGTCTTGCAGATGGGTGGAAGACTTCAGAATCCGCTTGACAATCAGATTTAATATGTGTGCCATGCAGGGCACATGGCTCAACCTTCCTTGACACAGTGCTGACACCATTTTCTTCCCATTGTCGGTCACCATGGGTTCGATTTTTAGTTGTTGCAGAGAAAGCCAGGATTCTATTTCTTCATGAAGGACACTGAGCAGTTCCTCTCCTGTGTGACTCTATTTGCCCAGAAAAAAGAGGTGCAGAACAGCATGACAATGCTGTGCCCTGCACATGTGTTATGCTGGAGGGGCACTGTGAATTGTCCCTGCAGTGGAGGCTGTGGACACGGTGGAGGATGAGGAGGCAGAGGCTGACAATTTCTCAGGACCAACTGCGTGAGAACATGGAGGCGGAAGCGGCATCACCTGGCTATGTTGCTGGTGTGGCTGTGCAGGAACCACATTCACCCAGTGGGCACAAGCCATCAGTTCTCTGAAAGGTGCAGAGTCCACCACTTGGAAAGAGAGGGACTGCAGCACCAGAAACTTGAACAGGAGCATATTCAGAATTTGCGCCGTTGGATGCACACAAGCATACTGTTGTCTCTTGGCAACTGCTTCGGTGATCGATTTCTGACAGAATGACTGATGAGGAGTAGGAGGGCAAGGAGTAGGAGCATCAGGACCAGCAGATGATGGGAAGGTCAGACAGCTCCCTTTGCCTGAGGTGGCGGAGCCTTGACTGCCTGAAATCGGGTGATTGCTACTTAGTGATGCAGCTGTTGCTGCGGCAGGCTGGACCACCACATCAGAGCCACGGTTCTCCTAGGCCACTTTATAGTGACGCTGCATATGTTGATGCAGGGCCGTGGTACCAACATTGGCACCCTGGCCACACTACCGCCGCTGCCTCCGTGAACCGTTGCACCACTACTTTCCGGAGAAGAGGGTGGTCTAACCCGGGCACGTTTGGCTCCCGACCTCCCAGTGCTGCCACTCTGCTGACTCCCTGCCACGCTATCGAATTGCTTGCTCTACAGCTGCCTCATGGGCATGCTGCCACCCTCTTCTCCCGATGATGATGAAGCCCCTTCATCACCCGGCTCTCAAGTGTGATCAGTCTACTCATCATTACTTGCCCGTCTAGTGGAGGAAGCGGCGGATGTCTCCTTCCCATCTTGGCTTGCCAGTAGCTGCTGACTGTCTTCTAGTAGCCCATCCTCACTGTATAGTTGAGCTGAGCCAACAGCACACAATACTTCTCTGGCTGAGGGAACAGAAAAGGATAGAGGCAGGTTGAGGACAGGTGAGGGCACAGGGCCTGCTCCCGGGTTATGTCAACTAAGGGTTATGTCTGATGAAACCACCGATTCTTGGCTGGGGGTGTCTAATGTCACTTGCGATAAAGTTGAAGATCGAGTAAACCATTCAAGAACCGCTGGTTTGCTGGTCAAGACAAAACTGCTAGCTGACACTGGGAGCTCAGGCCTCTCGAAGTGACCCCTGCTACCATAGCCCCTTACTCTACTTTGACCTCTGCCTACTCCATAAACATTTAGGCCTCTGCCACTCCCCTGTGCAGGGCCTGGCACTTTTCTGTCTGACATAATGTTAGATCAAATAAACAAACAAAAATGAAATTAAAAAAAAATAAAAAAAATCTGTAATTTTCTCACTTCACCACACAACGGCTAATAAGCCCTTTTTTCCCACTGATACACACAAAAAGTGCTTTATATCATATAACTACACCACTGAATGGCAAAAATATATTTTCTTTGCCACTAATTCATGCCACAAAAGGCTTAAGAATATATACCTGCACCGCTGAACGGTAAATATATTTATCTTTTTCCACTTATGCACACCAAAAAATGACTTTAGAACATATAACTGCACCCCTGAACGGCAAATATATTTTTCTTTCTCCATTTATTCACGGCGCAAAAAGGCTTTAGAACATATAACTGCACCGCTGAACGTCAAATTAATTTTTCTTTTGCCCCTTATACACACCACAAAAGGCTTTAAAACATATAACTGCACCACTGAACGGCAAATATATTTCTATTTAGCCACTATTACATCACAAAAAGGGCTTTATAATATATAACTGCACCGCTGAACGGCAAATATATTTTTCTTTTGCCACTAATACACACCACAAAAGGCTTTAGAACATAAAACTGCACCTCTGAACAGCAAATATATATATATTTTCCACTTATACATGCCACCAAAGGCTTTAGAACATATAACTGCACCGCTGAACGGCAAATGTCACTAATACACGTCACAAAAGGCTTTATAACATATAACTGCACCGCTGAACGGCAAATATATTTTTCTTCTGCCACTAATACATGCCACAAAAGGCTTTAGAACATCTAACTGCACAACTGAAGGGCAAATATATTTTTCTGTTGCCACTAATACACGTCACAAAATGCTTTATATAACATATAACTGCACCGCTGAACGGCAAATATATTTTTCTTTTGCCACTAATACATGCCACAAAAGGCCTTAGAAAATCTAACTGCACAACTGAAGGGCAAATATATTTTTCTTTTGCTACTAATACACGCCACAAAAGGCTTTAGAACATCTAACTGCACCGTTGAATGGCAAATATATTTTTCTTTTGCCACTAATACACGACAAAAAGGGCTTTAGAACATATAACTGCACCACTGAACGGCAAATATATTTTACTTTTGCCACTAATGAACGTCAAAAAGGGCTTTAGAACATATAACTGCACTGCTGAGCTGCAAATATATTTTTCTTTTGCCACTAATACACGTCATAAAAGGCTTTACAACATATAACTGCACCGATGAATGTCAAATATATTTTACGTTTGCCACTAATACGCGATATAAAGGGCTGCAATTTGCACATTTCACCACACAACGGCTAATTAGCCCTTTTTTCCCACTAATACAAGCCAAAAAATGCTTTAAAACGAATGACTGCACTACACAAGGGCAAATAAGACATAGAAATAGTTCCTTGTAATAAACCCTATCAATGGCTGTATCAAACAGCACTTGCACCCTAATAACAAGAACGGTTTGCTGGAATTACAGAGCTGTATAATGGCAATTTGGGTGCCAAGTCAGTGCAGCAAGGTATAATAGGATTGTTCATATTACCCAGGCTGTAACCTCCCCTACTGAACCCTGTTCAACATAAATGCTGTGGAATGATTCCTCCCTATCCTATCCCTACACATTGAATAATCTTTCCCTGCACTTGTAAATAGTTTTTTTTTTAGCACTATTACGCTTTTTCTAGCACTGTCCCTAGTGTCTGCTGACGTCTCTCCTTGCACTAAGTACACTGGAAAATGGCAAAATCAAAGATGGCTGAGGGTATTTATAGGGCTTTGACATCACAGGGCTGTCTGGCTGCTAATTGGCATGGCATGGGTGATTTGGCCTTCCCAAAGTTCCTTGCTCCGTGTCCTCACACATGCAGCAGCCATTTTAGGAAAAAATGTGATTCGTTACCACAAAGTGTGAGGAAATTCGGATTCGGTGCAAATCGAATAATTCCTGAAATTCGGATCAAATTCCACATTGTCATTTTTGATTCGCTCGTATCTAGTTGCAGTTCCTGGGAAAGGAAGAAAGCTGTAGGCAAAGCTGTCAAGATCAGTGGAGAAACAGAAGCAAAATATATTGCTTCCGAAAATAAGGTTTCCAACTGTTTAGTGCTTAGGAAATTATAACGCGAGTGACCCGGGCATTCTGAGTACCACAATGCATCAGGTATCACTGCTTATCTTAATTTAATGCATTCCCAGCCAGATAGAATGTGTTGACCCTCTCACATTAACTAGTGGCTCCTTCTCTCCTACTGCAGTGGAATGTGGAGTATTTTATCACTCACTAAACCGTTTTACATGACATTTAGATATAGATTAGTGCAATCCAATTGCAATTTATATTTTGTATCTACTACTTCAGGTATGATAAATAGTCTGTAGATGGCTAGTCTCCTTTATAGTAATTCACATGAATCAATAAAACACAAAATAGAGCAGTATATATTAGAAAAGAAGATATAGTGTAGTATCAATAGATTTATGCGGCTAATATAACAAAAAGTCATGTTTAAAATATGAAATTGCATCATTATTAGTGATGAGCGGCAGGTGCCATATTCGATTTCGACGAAATTCGCGAATATTTGAAAGAATATTCGTTTCATATTCGTCGAAATCGAAAATTCGTCATTATTCTAGTTATCGCGATTAATATGCGATCTAAATAATCACGTATTGCGATTTTAACTTAGGCTACTTTCCTATTGGTTTCATATCTAGAATTATTGCGAAGATGACGAATATGACGATTGTATTCGTCATATTCCTCAAAACGAAGATAACGAAGTGTTCTACATCTTCGTTTTAGCAACCAATTCGTCAACTTCGCTAATTCTAGCAATCAAATAGGAAGGTTGACTACAGAGACAACTGTGTTTAATTCGCTATGCGATTATATAATTTTTTTTAATAAATAGAATAATTATAATAATTATCAAGTAATATAATTATTCTATAAAAAAAAAAAAAAAAAAAATCGCATAGCGAATTTAACACAGCTGTCTCTATAGTCAACCTTCCTATTTGATTGCTAGAATTAGCGAAGTTGACGAATAGGTTGCTAAAACGAAGATGTAGAATACTTTGTTATCTTCATTTTGAGGAATATGACGAATACATTCGTCATATTTGCTAATACTACCAAGCCAACCATAGTAAACCAGGTCTAAGTAGAAATCGCAATGCGATTAATTCAAGTTATATTAATTGCATTGCGATTTCAACTTAGAGCTGGGTTTATAATGGGTCAGCTTGCTAGAATTAAAGAAGTTAACGATAACGAATATGGAATATAGCAGCAGTGCTAAGTTGAAATTGCAATGCGATTAATTTAACTTAAAGTAATCGCATTGCGATTTCAACTTAGCACTGATAGTGCTATATTCCATATTCGTTAATTCTAGCCTATGTAAGATAACAGTGCTAAGTTGTAATCGCAATGCGATTAATATAACTTGAATTAATCGCATTGCGATTTCAACGTAATTCCTCAAATCCGACAGTACATTTTAGTATATGGTGACGTTCCCATGGTGATGGGGACGCACCATGAGCACGGAAGTCGGCAGAAGCGGCAACAGGCACTGACTAGAGCAGCCAGGAAGCCAGGAATCCTCAGGACAGGTAAGAACTACTTTTGGGAAGTGGGAAAGAAAAAAATATAACTAAAAAAAAACTAAAAAAAAACCTAATATTCGAAATAGCGAATTTATAGCGCTATATTCGAAATATTCGCGAATTAGCGAAGTGCCGATATTCGCTAAAAAAATTCGCTATTCAAATATTCGCGCTCAACACTAATCATTATTTGAAATAGACTTCAAATGTACAGCATGGTATCATGTATGATTCCGAACACTGGCACTAAAGGAAAGGAAAATAAGACAGTCAGTACTAATGTATTAACTGATTATTGTAATGTGATACTTCCAGAACTTTTTGTTGTAAATATTAGTGATGATCAAGAACCAAAGTATTCGGGTGTTCGGCCCGAACACATTGCTATATTCGTGTGCTTGGCTGAGCACCCGAGTATAATGGAAGTCAATAGGAGATGACGAGGCACCCCCTGCTCTGGAGGAGGAGGGTGCCTGGTCCATTGGAAAATGTCAGAAAGACCACCAAAATGGATCGGGAACCCCATGGGGTCGATGTCTGGATGCATCTTGGACTCCCAGGTCGCTGCTGGGAACCATGTTGTCCGGGTTGTACGCCACTTTTACAGACTGACAAAAATACGCAGAACCCCCCAAAAAAAAAGAACAATTTCACAGAAAAAATTGTTAGGAAACATTCTTTCCTGTATATTCAATTGTATATAAAGTGCAATTGCTTCCAAAAATTACAAGCAAGAGGCACTCCGAAACAGCCTGTATATCACATAAAGGACGGCCTCATTCACATTGTGGTCCAATTGTTCAGATAGTGGGACTCCTACACTTATAAAACCTATGCATTAAGTTAAAGGGCTGCCAAAAATTACAAGGAACTGGCACCTTAATACACCTTTTATTACACATAAAGGAGAGCATCATACACAGACTACAGAGACTGGACCTGGTGGAAGAGAGGGTGGTGCTTAACAAACTGTAAGCATTATCTTCAGCAATCCAATCAACCAACTGTTTGCACTGGTCCGACTTGGACAGTGTTGTCCTGCGCCGCCCAGCTAAGTTGCACATGAAGCTGGGTATGGTGTTTTTTTTTTTTTTCTAGTGCACTTGCAGCAAGCACAGTTTCATTGCGCCCAGGGCCATGGCCTCTGCGTGCACCATCAGTATCACGCCCACTTTCCTGTCCCTTAGTGCTCACCTTCTTCATATTAATGGTTTGGTCACTAGATGTGGCGCAGATTGTTTTACTGTCCGCTAAAGACACCGTTTTCGGATGCAGGACAGTATATGTCACAGAAATCCACAGAATATGGACACTATATTAAGCCCAGATTAATGGAATTTTCAATACAGACACTGTTTTTGGATGCAGGACAGTATATGTCATAGAAACCCACAGAATATGGATGCTATATCAGACCCAGAATATTGAAATTTGCAATACAGACACTGTTTTTGGATGCAGGACAGTATATGTCATAGAAACCCACAGAATATGGACGCTATATCAGACCCAGATTATTGGACACTATGGACACTAGATGTGGCCCAGATTATTAAAGACACAGTCTGCGGATGATGTACATTATATGTCACTAATAGGTATAAAATAAAAATATCTTGCTACTGTCAAATAGATAGTCCAGAAAAGCAGGCAGCACTCCAAGAGGTAAAATTCATGTGCGTTTATTGACCCAGTGCTCCAGCAACGTTTCAGTTGCTCAATGCAATCTTTATCAAGCCATGTCTCACAAGTGTTCAGTGTTACAAATATATAGGGTGCATGATTACAATCCAATTAATTCCAATCAATCACAAAATATAAAAAAATACATTAAAATATACTCAATTCATAAATAAAGTGCATAGTGCTTAAAGTGCAATGTGGTAAATTCTCTCCATCATGGAATTAATTCAGTGCATAGTTCGTAAAGTGCGCTTCAATTTCAATTGCATAATTATTCAATCATATATTCACATGTGCAATACTCATCTACCATGTGCACTATATTAAAATTAAGGACGTTCTCACTGTAGTGATGGCCTCATGTGGAATGGACCGGCGTCTTCCGACATTCATTGCGCAACCGCGAGATCTTCAATGTACCACGAGACCTAACTGGTATCGCCAGAACCATAACAAAGATGGCCGACATGGCTTAAAGCTTACAGTGTGCATGTCAGTCTTAATAATACGCCCATCGCCTGCCACCTCATCAGTCACATGATACATCTCAGTCATCATCACTGCTATTTCGTGCTGGCTGTTGTGGGTTGTTGCCTAGAGACGAAGTGAAAGCAGGCACCCTGGATCCACAGCATCCTTTCAGGCTATAAATTCCACACTACGTACCATGATCAGGAATACATATCAGCACCTATTGCAGCTAAAGATAGTGGTCCGGGTAACGGACAGTATGGGATCCGCAGAATGGCTAAACCATCCGTGTTGACCCCGCACCGTCCGCTCCGGTCTAAAGCCTTGGTCACTCATTCATAGCTTAACTCAATCAAGGCGAATATTTTTTGGGGGGCAAGACAAATCCATCCACCAATGAAACAGTGAATATTAAATATTTTTTGACCTGTGACTCATCCTATGTGGTATACGCGCTCACATGCCCATGTAATTTGTGGTATGTGGGCGAGACCACATGGAATTGGTTTTGGGATTGGGATGGGATTTTTGCGGAACCGAAGTGCAGACCCGGAAGTGCGGATCCGTAATTCCGGATCTGAGCGGGAAAAAGTGTGTCCCCATAGAAATGAATGGGTCCGCAATTCCGTTCCGCAAGCAGAATTGCGGACGTGTGAATGGAGCATAAGGGTCCCTTATCACCGCCAGTTAGTTAGCTACTTGTTAGGTAGTTAGTGCCCACCGCACCGCAGTCACTGATTTTGGCAGAGATTTTTTCATCCACGATGATCGATGCGAATGAAAAAATCCGTGCCGTTCATTTTTTTTTTTCAGCCCAGAGGCTGAACGGAAAAAATCTCATTACCCGTATGCTCAATATAAGGAGAATCGCAGAAACTCCTAATGCTGGCCATACGTGTAATGATTGCGGAGACCCTCAAATGCCAGGGCAGTACAAACACCTCACATGTAGGGCAATGTGTTTTGGGGTGTATTTTTATATATACCCATACTTTGTGTGAGAAATCTTTTTTATACAAAGTTGACAATTTACAGAGATATTTCTCTCACCCAGCATGGGTATATGTAAAAATACACCCCAAAACACATTGCCCTACTTCTCCTGAGTACGGCGATACCACATGAGTAACACTTTTTTGCAGCCTGGGTGCGCAAAGGGCCCAAATTCCAACGAGTACCTTTAGGTTTTACATGGCTGTGCAAAATTTAGCCCCGCCCAAAATGCCAGAACAGTAAACACACCCCACAAATGACCCCATTTCGCAAATTAGACACCACAAGGTATTCACTGAGGGGCATAGTGAGCCCGTCTGAGATTTTTTTTTTCTTGCCAGAAGTTAGCAGAAATGGAAACTTTATTAATTTTATTTTTTTCCTCAGAAAGTGTCATATTCCTCTAACTTGTGAAAAAAAATGAAATTATACATGAACTCACCATGCCCCTCCACGAATACTTTGGGGTGTCTTCTTTCTAAAATGGTGTCATTTGGGGGGTATTTATACTATCCTGGCATTCTAGCACCTCAAGAAACATGACAGGTGCTCAGAAAGTCAGAGCTGCTTCAAAATGCGGAAATTCACTTTTTTGCACCACAGTTTGTAAACGCTATAACTTTTACCCAAACCAATAAATATACACTTATTGGATTTTTTTTTTATCAAAGACATGTAGAACAATAAATGTTGAGAAAAATTTATATAGAAATGTAGTTTAAAAAAAAAAAAAAAATTACAACAGAAAGTGAACAATGTAATTTTTTTGAAAAAATTTGGGTCATTTTTGATTAATAGCAAAAAAAGTAAAAATGTCAGCAGCAATCAAATACCACAAAATGAAAGTTCTATTAGTGAGAAGAAAAGGAGGTAAAATTCATTTGGGTGGTAAGTTGTATGACGGAGCAATAAACTGTGAAATTAGTGTAGTGCAGAATTGTAAAAAGTGGCCTGGTCATTAAGGGTGTTTAACCAGTTCCCGACCGCCGTACGCAGGATTGCGTCCTGCGGGCGGCCGGGATCTTCTGTTTGGACGCGCCGGGGCGTCATCTCGCGAGACGCGAGAGTTCCTGTGAACGCCGCTGGCTGCACGCTCACAGTGAAGCGCGGCTCGAGAGTTGGACTACAGCCTGCCAGCGATGATCAATCGCTGGCAGGCTGTAGATGCGATATAAATGCATCAAACAGCTATATCAGACGCCTGTTTTATGAACAGCGCCTGATATAGCTGCTACCTGGTCCTCTGGTGGTCCCATTTTCTGGGATCGACCACCAGAGGACCAGGTAACACAGTAAAAGTTGCACCAAACACTACACTAACCCCCCACCCCCCCTCACCTATTAACCCCTTGATCACTCCATCTAGACCCCCTGATCACCCCCCTGTCATTGATCACACCCTTGTAAGGCTCCATTCGGACGCCCATATGTGTTTTGCGGATCCGTGGATTCACGGATCCGTGGATTCACGGATCCGCGGATCCGATCCGCGGATCCGATCCGCGATCCGATCCGCTGATCCTCAAAACACGGACACCGGCAATGTGCTTTCCGCATTTTGCAGATCCGCACATTGCCAGAACTATATAGAAAATGCTTTTCTTGTCCGCACTGCGGACAAGAATAGGACATGTTCTATATTTTTGCGGAACGGAAGTGCAGACTCGGGAAGCGCGGATCCGTAATTCCGATCCGAGCGGGACAAAGTCTGTCCCCATAGAAATGAATGGGTCCGCAATTCCGCTCCGCAAACAGAATTTCGGACGTATGAATGGGGCATAAGGGTCCCTTATCACCGCCAGTTAGTTAGCTACTTGTTAGGTAGCTAGCGCCCAGCCCACCGCACCGCAGTCACTGATTTGGCAGAGATTTTTCATCCACATTGATCGATGCGAATGAAAAAATCTGTGCCGTTCATTTTTTTTTTTTCAGCGCAGAGGCTGAACGGAAAAAATCTCATTACCCGTATGCTCAATATAACGGAGAATCGCAGAAACTCCTAATGCTGGCCATACGTGTAATGATTGCGGAGACCCTCAAATGCCAGGGCAGTACAAAAACCCCACATGTGACCCCATTTTAGAAAGAAGACACCCCAAGGTATTCCGTGAGGGGCATGGCGAGTTCATGGAAAATTTTATTTTTGTCACAAGTTAGTGGAATATGAGACTGTAAAAAAAAAAAAAAAAACAATTTCCGCTAACTTGTGCCAAATTTTTTTTTCTGTGAACTCGCCATGCCCCTCACAGAATACCTTGGGTGTCTTCTTTCCACAATGGGGTCACTTGTGGGGTATTTATACTGTCCTGGCATTTTAGGGGTCCTAAAGCGTGAGAATCCAAATGCGTAAAAATGGCCTGTGAAATCTTAAAGGTACTCATTAGTTTAGGTCTTTGCGATTTGGCTGTAAAGTCACTCATGGTATCGCAGACTCAGGAGAAGTAGGGCAATGTAGTTTGGGGTGTGTTTACATATACTCATTATTGGGTGTGAGAAATATCGCTGTAAACGACAACTTTTACATTTTTTTATTCAAAGTTGTCAATATACAGAGATATTTCTCTCACTCCAGCATGGGTATATGTAAAAATACACCCCAAAACACATCGCCCTACTTCTCCTGAGTACGGCGATACCACATGAGTGACACTTTTTGCAGGCAAGATGCTAAAGGGGCCCAAATTCCAATGAGTACCTTTAGGAGGGCATTTTTACGCATTTTTCTTCTCACGCTTTAGGGCCCCTAAAATGCCAGGGCAGTATAAATACCTCACATGTGACCCCATTTTGGAAAGAAGACACCCCAAGGTATTCGCTGAGGGGCATAATGAGTTCATGAAAAATTAAACTTTTGTCAAAAGTTAGCGGAAAGGGAGACTTTGTGAGAAAACAATAAAAATCACTTCCACTAACTTGTGCCAAAAAAAATATTCTATGAACTCGCCATGCCCCTCATGGAATACCTTGGGGTGTCTTCTTTCAAAAATGGGGTCACACGTGGGGTATTTTACTGCCTGGCATTTTAGTGGCCCTAAAGCGTGAGAAGAAAAATGCGTAAAAATGCCCTTCCTAAAAGGTACTCATTAATTTGAGTCTGCCATCTTGCCTGCAAAGTGTCACCATGTGTCGCCGCTCAGAGAAGTAGGGCAATGTGTTTGGGGTGTATTTTACATATACTCATGCTGAGTGAGAGAAATATCTCTGTATATTGACAACTTTGAATAAAAATGTAAAAAGTTGTCATTTACAGAGATATTTCTCTCACCAAGCATGGGTATATATAAAAATACACCCCAAACCACATTGCCCCACTTCTCCTGAGTACGGCGATACCACATGAGTGACACTTTTTGCAGCCAAGATGCGCAAAGGGGCCCTAAAACCAATGAGTACCTTTAGGATTTCACAGGCCATTTTTATGCATTTGGATTCTCACACTTTAGGGGCCCCTAAAATGCCAGGTGAGTATAAATACCCCACATGTGACCCCATTTTGGAAAGAAGACACCCCAAGGTATTCCGTGAGGGGCATGGTGAGTCCACAGAATTTTTATTTTTTGGCACAAGTCAGCGGAAATTGTTTTTTTTTTTTTTTAATTTTGTTTTTTACAAAGTCTCATATTCCACTAACTTGTGACAAAAATAAAATTTTGCATGAACTCACCATACCCTCACAGAATACCTTGGGGTGTCTTCTTTCCAAAATGGGGTCACATGTGGGGTATTTATACTGTCCTGGCATTTTAGGGGCCCCTAAAGGGTGAGAAGAAGTCTGGAATCCAAATGCGTAAAAATGCCCTGTGAAATCTCTAAAGGTACTCTTTGTTTTAGGGCCCTTTGTGATCCAGGCTGCAAAAAGTGGACACATGTAGTCATGCCAGCATTGAGAGTAGGTCAATGTGTGGGGTGTATTTTTATATATACCATACTTTGTGTGAAAAATATCTCTGTAAACGACAACTTTTAAAATTTTTTATACAAAGTTGACAATTTACAGAGATATTTCTCTCACCCAACATGGGTATATGTAAAAATACACCCCAAACACATTGCCCTACTTCTCCTGAGTACGGCGATACCACATAAGTGCCGCTTTTTGCAGCCTGGGTGTGCAAAAGGGCCCAAATTCCAACGAGTACCTTTAGGTTTTACATGGCGGCTCACAATTTAGCCCTCGCCTAAAATGCCAGAACAGTAAACACACCCCACAAATGACTCCATTTCGGAAAGTAGACACCCCAAGGTATTCACTGAGGGGCATAGTGAGTCCGTCTGAGATTTTTTTTTTTTTTGCCAGAAGTTATCAGAAATTGAAACTTTTTTTTTTTTTTTTCTCAGAAAGTGTCAATTTCCGCTAACTTGTGAAAAAAATGAAATGATACATGAACTCACCAAGCCCCTCCGCGAATACTTTGGGGTGTCTTCTTCTAAAATGGTGTAATTTGGGGATATTTATACTATCCTGGCATTCTAGCACCTGAAGAAACATGACAGGCGCTCAGAAAGTCAGAGCTGCTTCAAAATGCCGAAATTCACTTTTTGCACCATAGTTTGTAAACGCTATAACTTTTACCCAAACCAATAAATATACACTTATTGGATTTTTTTATCAAAGACATGTAGAACAATAAATTTAGAGAAAAATTTATATAGAAATGTAGTTTTTTTGAAAATTTTACAACAGAAAGTGAAAAATGTCATTTTTTTGCAAAAATTTCGGTAATTTTTGATTAATAGCAAAAAAAGTAAAAATGTCAGCAGCAATCAAATACCACAAAATGAAAGTTCTATTAGTGAGAAGAAAAGGAGGTAAAATTCATTTGGGTGGTAAGTTGTATGACGGAGCAATAAACTGTGAAATTAGTGTAGTGCGGAATTGTAAAAAGTGGCCTGGTCATTAAGGGTGTTTAAGCTAGGGGGGCTGAAGCGGTTAAGCTAGGGGTGCTGAGGTGGTTAAACCGAAGGGTCTCAATGTTGACTTTAGGGTGACCTGAGCAGTTTCTCTATCGTTCCCAAGGGTGTTCTGACTCATTCATACCTTGTATATGTTCAGTTTTTTGAAAATATGAGTAACACTCTGTCTTTATTTTATTGACAGGACTATAATCTGGCTATGGACAATCTCACTGAAGTGGACTTCATTTTGAAACTGGACCTATATAATCTATTATTATAATCTTATGGAAACCGCATCAATATGAAACCCGATATATGTAATTATCTGTGCCAGTCCTCTTGCCCCCCCAAAAATATTCGCCTGGATTTTACCTCTTGGAGTGCTGCCTGCTTTTCTGGACTATCTATATCACAAAGAACCGTGTTGCTGGCTCTTGTGGGACTTTGCACCCCAGTATAGTGTGCTGCTTCCTATTTTCCTTTTGCTACTGTCAAACAGTAGTCCTTAAACTGACTTTGGGGTCTTTGATAAGCTTTTGGTAGTAAAAACAGCAAATGTCTCTCCCTGCACTATCTGTCCCTTCCAAAGCACTGTCCCTGAGACTGCAGGAGGTAAATAGATTGCTGCTCTAAAACACACACACACAGCAGTCCTTAAAAGGACTTTTGGGTCTTGGAAAAAAAAAATCTGAATAAAAACTGTGAAAATCACTCACTACACTGTCTTTCCCTTCCTACACTTTGCTCTCCCTGACAATAACTGACTATAACTGATCCGAGCACGTGTCATCAGGTGCTATATAGCACCCGATTACGCGTTCCGGCCACTCAATCTCTGTAATCGCTACATGGCCACTGTCATTACAGTGAGGGCAGTACTTAACTGCACCTTTATTGGCTGCTTAAAACCCGTGAAACATGCAGGGCGGAGACTTGAGCATTGCGCTCGAGCACATGCGGTACTCGGTTGAGTACCACCATGTGCCGAGCATAGCGATGCTCAAGCCGAACAGATATTCGGCTGAGTATGCTCGCTCATCATAATTATTTAAGGAATCATCTACACATCTGTGCTGCTGCCTAACGCCAAGGGATGAAACCTGCAAGTGACCAAAATCTTAATATTCTTGCCGTTCTGGTTTTTTGCACTTCTAGTCTTAGATGCCAGGAAGAAAAAGATAGCAAAATGGATCCAGATCTGGATCATGTAGTTCAAATTATTCACTTAGGCCTCTTTCAGACGGGCGTTGCGGGTGCACTCCGTCAAACAGTGCGGGTGCGTTGCGGGAATTGCCGCGATTTTTCCCTGCGAGTGCAAAGCGCTGTCATGCGTTTTGCACGCGCGGGAGAAAAATCGGCACTTTTGGTACCCAGACCCGAACCTGCACTTCTTCACAGAAGTGCATGTTTGGGTCAGAAATTGTCCCGCTGGTATTATTTCACATTATAACATAGTTATAATGTAAAATAATACCCTTGGCCATCTCCCTAATGTTGAACCCGGTGCAGAATGGGTTAAAAATAATAAACTAATAATTACTTACCTGTTCCATTTGATCGCGAAGCCCGGCCTCCTCTCCGTTAGCTTGAAAGATGTAAAGGACCTGTAATGATGTCACAGCATCACATGGCTCAATCACCTGCTCCATCACTATGGTGATGGAGCATGTGATTGGTCCATGTGACCACGTGACATCATCCAAGGTCCTTAAGCACTATCCACAGCCTGAGGATAGTGATTATGACCTTGGATGATGTCACATGGTCACATGGACCAATCACATGCTCCATCACCATAGTGATGGAGCAGGTGATTGGGCCATGTGATGTGACGTCATCACAGGTCCTTTAGATCATCGATGCTGCAGGGAAAGAGAGGACAGATCGCGACTCACGCGATCAAGTGGCTAAGGTAAGTTAACTTTTATTATTTTTAACCCCTTCCTCATCATTTAATAATGCATTCTTTATTAAGAATGCTATTATTTCCCTTATAACCATGTTATAAGGGGAAATAATAGAGATTGGGTCCCGTTGCTAAGCAACAATGCGGGAAAATCGCAACGCATCCGCACTTGGCTGCGGATGCTTGCGATTTTCCCGCATCCCCATTCACTTCTATGGGGCCTGCGTTGCGTGAAAAACGCAGAATATAGAACATACTGCGATTTTCACGCAACGCAGAAGTGATGCGTGAAAATCACCGCTCATGTGCACAGCCCCATAGAAATAAATGGGTCCGGATTCAGTGCGGGTGCAATGCGTCCTCCTCACGCATTGCACCCGCGCGGAAAACTCGCCCGTGTGAAAGGGGCCTTATTGATTTGAATAAAGTAGGCTGTAGAATAGTATTTCTTTAATGTGAATGTCTACCCTTCGACATCATGTTTGTACTATAGTTTTAACACATGTTGATTAACCCCTTCCAGACACAGCCAGTTTTCACGTTCCTGAGACTTTTTTCAAATTTAAGATGTCACTTCATGTAGTAATTAGCAGAAGTACCCCGCTTCGCATGGGTATATTTTATCTATTTAATTTAATGTTTGTGTGTGTTGTTAAAATATATCAACAGTATCCACTATGACAGTGACATTTACAGTTCCCTGCCCATTTAACAGTGACCTCCACAGCGGTCTGTCTGCTTATTGGTAACATCCAGAGCGCCCTGCCTTTTAACAGTGACCTCCACAGCAGCTGTCCCTTTATTAGTGATCTCCACAGTACCCCATCTCGTTAACAGTGATTTCCACAGTAACCCGCCCCCTTAACAGTCACCTCTACAGAGCTCTGTTCCTTTAAAATGTGACCTCCACAACACCCCGCCCCTTAACAGTGACCTTCACAGCATCTTGCCCTGTTAACAGTGACCTCCACAGCAGCCCACCCCTTTAACCACTTAAGCCCCCTAGCTTAAACACCCTTAATGACCAGGCCACTTTTTACAATTCCGCACTACACTACTTTCACCGTTTATTGTTCCGTCATGCAACTTACCACCCAAATGAATTTTACCTCCTTTTCTTCTCACTAATAGAGCTTTCATTTGGTGGTATTTCATTGCTGCTGACATTTTTACTTTTTTTGCCATTAATACAAATTTAACGATATTTTTGCTAAAAAATGACATTTTTCACTTTCTGTTGTAAAATTTTTAAAAAAAAACTACATTTCTATATAAATTTTTCTCTAAATTTATTGTTCTACATGTCTTTGATAAAAAAGTCCAATAAGTGTATATTTATTGGTTTGGGTAAAAGTTATAGCGTTTACAAACTATGGTGCAAAAAGTGAATTTCTGCATTTTGAAGCAGCTCTGACTTTCTGAGCGCCTGTCATGTTTCTTCAGGTGCTAGAATGTCAGGATAGTATAAATACCCCCAAATGACACCATTTTAGAAAGAAGACACCCCAAAGTATTCGCGGAGGGGCTTGGTGAGTTCATGTATCATTTCATTTTTTTCACAAGTTAGCGGAAAATGACACTTTCTGAGAAAAAAAAAAAAAAAAGTTTCAATTTCTGCTAACTTCTGGCAAAAAAAGAAATCTCAGACGGACTCACTATGCCCCTCAGTGAATACCTTGGGGTGTCTACTTTCCGAAAAGGGGTCATTTGTGGGGTGTGTTTACTGTTCTGGCATTTTGGGCGGGGCTAAATTGTGAGCCGCCATGTAAAACCTAAAGGTACTCGTTGGAATTTGGGCCCCTTTGCGCACCCAGGCTGCAAAAAAGTGTCACTTATGTGGTATCGCCGTACTCAGGAGAAGTAGGGCAATGTGTTTTGGGGTGTATTTTTACATATACCCATGTTGGGTGAGAGAAATATCTCTGTAAACTGACAACGTTGAATAAACCGGGATATCCTTTGTAGGTATATAAGGGCAAACTCCCAAAAAGACCTACAAAGGATATCCCGGATCAAAGATTCTAACATCCGCAGGAGAGAATACAGAACATCGCATCTAACCCTGAACCCTCCTCTCCGCAAACGCCGAGCTTCACCACGTACAGGGCTGGCGCGCGGATGCCGAGAGAGGTGAAGACAGGACAGTACATTGCCGGCCGGCAGAATATGTAAGTTGAATCGGCACTGAGCCGCAACCTTCTCGTTTTTCAGATACCGCACAGAAGGGAGCAGAGCGATTTAACAGCAGCATTCGCTCTGAAGATATCCTATATGACTGACATCATAATCTTTTAATAGAGACCTTTTCAACATAATTTAAGACTATCAATTATATAAACAAACCGAGCAACTTTCTCTTTATAAAGGAACTGAGGAAATTTCACAAAACATCTATGTTATAATCAGATAAAGGAAGAACTACTGTGATTAACCATTAAGGTGCCATAACACCTTGGATTTTTTTCCTTTTTTTTCCTTTTTTCCTTTTTTATTTTTTCACAGGACTATTTGGGACCTACCGCCCCCTCCCCTTTCTTTGATTGTATGATTTTACATCACATTTTTTATATCACATCTTTATATATTGCATTATATTGTGCTGCTTACTACCATTTAATTTTTTCTTTATTAACTCTTTATGCTGTTATTTGCACATTGCTGAGTTTGCACAATTAACTCCTTGCACATTGCACAATTTTTTCAACAGTATTATCTTTTCACATGTCACAGAATTATTTAAATACGCTGTAACATACAGCACCTGTTTATAGGTACCGACATATATTTAATATCTATAAAAGCTCTTCCCAATTATCCTCAGCTACTAATTTAACTCTTAGAGTGATCCCCATACTTGAAATTTATCTGCATAGAGTGAATTATTGTGGGACATTTTTTATCTATATTACATTTTTTATCTATATTACATTTTTTATCTATATTACATAAAATTGCAGATTTTAAGTGATTTTCAAAATAAACTGTAAACCACACGGACAGGTGTGCCAGCCTTTTATATTCATTGTATCTCTGTGGACTGTTAGGGTGTTCCATTTTGGCTAGAGCACCCTTGAATCATTGTTACGAACGGGTGAGCTATTCACTTCTTTCTTGATATCGTACTTCATGTTACTGGTAAATTTGGGTTGATATAGTTTACATTTATTAAAAAAAAATCCAAAATATACAAAAGATTTGGAAAAATTATCAATTTCCAAAATCTGAATTTCTCTGCTTTTAAGACATAGTGGTACCTCATAAAATAGTTACATATGTCTGCTTTATTAGCCAAGCACTATAGAGCACCTTTACTTCAATAACTATCAATGTAACTGGGAAAATCTTATATTAATTCATAACCCAAATGAACTAAGCATTCCAGTTTCCAATAAAAAATACATACTTTATTAAATTCCAATATTAATAGAAACATAGTACATGGAGAAGAAAATTCCTAGATAAAGTTAAAGGGGTTGTGTCACTTCAGCAAATAGAATTTGTTATGTAGAGGAAGTTAATACATGGCACTTCCTAATGTAATGTGATTGTCCATATTACTTCCGTCACTTGCTGGATTAATTTTTCCATCACATTAAACACCGCTCGTTTCCATGTTTACGACCACCCTGCAATCCAGCAGCGGTGGACGTGCATGCACACTATATGAAAAAGAAACAGCCTATAAACGCTCCCATGGTCTCAGCCACCAGAGAGGCTGGCACTATTTCTTATAGTGTGCAAGCAGGGCCACCATTGCTGGATTGCAGGGTGGTCGTAACCATGGAAATGAGCAGTGTATAATGTGATGGAAGGAGGCAATATGGATATTAAAACATTAGTAAGTGGCTTGTATTAAATTTCTCTACATAATAAATGGCACTTGTTGAATTGACACAACCCCTTTAAGCCTCCAGGTGCTGCTGCAGTATTCCTAATACCATAACTGTAACCCCAATCCATCAAAACCAGTGATGAATGGCTAGTATTTCAGTGACATAATTTTTATTGTGATGACATTATGTATTTTTATCTCCCCAGTGGTTGTAGATTCAAACGCCTGAGCACCTCGACCTGCATTTTGAGAATTGTTTTGTTAAGAAGTGGCATGAAGCAAAGCAGAAGAGAGAATAAATGCAATAGGGTTAACATCAAAAGAAACCTCAATATTTATTACCCAGTTTCTGCACTTTATAGAAACATCCCATATGTAGTAGTTAAATACTATATGGGCACACCGCAGGGTTCAGAAAGGAAGGATTGCCATATAGTTTTTATAGGGTAGATTTTGCCTGACTGGTTTTTGGTTGCCATGTCACATTTGAAGAGCCTGAGGTACCCCTAAAGTGGAAACTCACCAAAAGTGACCTCATTTTGGAAACTACACTCACCAAAGAATTGATCTATGTAGTGAACATTTTGACATCAAAGGCATTTTATAGAAATTAGAAACACTTGTCTATGAAAATGAAAACAATCAATAAAATGCTTTAACCCAATTTTTTCATTTTTATGAGGAGTAACAGGAGAAACAACACACCACAATTTAATAAAATAGTAACATAGTTTATAATAAAATAATGGGGGCATTCAATAACTAGCAATACATGGACCAATGTGAATGTAACAAAGACATAAAACCCTTTTATTCTCAAAGTAGTAATAGTTGAAATAGTAAAAATAGTTTATAATGCTGTCCATCCAGTTTAGCCTCTTATCCTGCAAGTTTCTCCAGAGGAAGGCAAAAATAAAAACCTGTGAGGTAGAAGCCAATTTTCCTCACTTAAGGGCAAAACTATTCCTTCTCGACTCCAAACAGGTAGTCAGAATAACTCCCTGGATCAACGACCCATTTCTAGTAGCTATAACCTGTAATATTATTATACTCCAGAAATACATCCAGGCCCCTCTTGAACTCTTTTAATGAACTCACCATCATCACCTCCTCAGGCAGAGAGTTCCATAGTCTCTCTGCTCTTACCGTAAAGAATCCTCTACTATGTTTGTGTAGAAACCTTCTTTCCTCCAGATGCAGGGGATAAAAAGATGATGGAAGAGATCTCTATACTGACCCCTGATATATTTAAACATAGTTATTAGATTGCTCCTTAGTCATCTTTTTTCTAAAGTGAATAACCCTAATTTTGATAATCTTTCTGGTTACTGTAGTCCACCCATTCCAATTATCATTTTAGTTGCCCTTCTCTGAACTCTCTCCAGCTCTGCTATGTCTACCTTGTTCACAGGAGCCCAGAATTGTACACAGTACTCCATGTGTGGTCTGACTAGTGATTTGTAAAATGGTAGGACTATGTTCTTATCATGAGCATCTAATGCCCCTTTTGATGCAATCCATTATCTTATTGGCCTTGACAGCAGCTGCCTGACACTGGTTTTTGTAGCTTAGTTTTCTGTTCACTAAAATTCCTAGGTCCTTTTCCATGTCAATGTTACCCAGTGTTTTACCATTTAGTATGTACTGGTGGTGACATGTATTTTTCCTTCCCATGTGCATGAACTTACATTTGTCTGTGTTAAACCTCATTTGCCACTTCTCTGCCCAAGCCTCCAATCTATCCAGATCCATCCGTTTTTGAATAATGGCACCACATTTACTAAGTGCCAATCCTGTGGAACACTGCCTGTCAATATAAAGTCCTTAACTCCTTAGTGACCACCCATCCGTGTTTTTACGGCGGTCACTAAGGGGACTTAGCTTTTAGAGCCCTGCTCTAACAGCCCGAATCGGCAGGAGTGCCGATCCAGACTGTCTAACACTTTACATGTCACAGACAATGGCACCTGCCGCATGTAAAGTGCTGACAGCGAGAGCAAACTCTCTCTGTGTCCCATCGGGACCCCGCAAATGTAATCGGGTGGTGCCAATGTGTGTGATGGCCGGCAGGGGTCTCATGTAAGACCCAGATCAGCTTTGAGTAATTTCCAGCATGCTGCGCCTCTCTGGTGCAGCCTGCTGGTCAATATTAGAATAGCATTGTCATTAACCCCCTCTGGACCTGAACAGGCGCACAGAATATCGGGGAAGGCGTAGGACAAGTTCGTCACCAGCCTGCCAGCCAATGATCTACGTTGGCAGGCTGGTGACTTTAAAAAAAAAACAAATCAAAAGCCATATAATGCATTATATTTTTAAATATAATGCATTAAATGGCTTCTGTGCTCTGTGCTGGGTCCTTTTCATCGGTTGGACCCAGCACAGAGCACATATGACAGTTAGTACACTAAGCACCAGACACACAGGCCCATATCACCCCCCATCACCCCAATTAACCCCTTGATCACCCCCTATCAATCACCTGTCAATCACTAGTGAAAGGAAAAAAGTGATCAGTGTAAACTGTAACTTTTTTTTCCCACCAGTATTGACTGCTAGGTTTTAGTTTAAGCCCCTTTGGTAGGTAGTTAGCTACAGTTAGCGCCCAGCCCACCGCACCGCAGTCACTGATTTGTTGATTAGCTTAGCGCTAATCAGCATTGGTACTTTATAGTATCTGTAAGTGATCAGAACTGATCACAGTCAGATCTATAATAGTATTAGTGTCACCTTAGTCACCCTCCACCCAAACCGCAGTGTTTGCCCAATCAGGTCTGATCGGTCGCCCACACGTGCGTTCACCCACGCCTGCCCCACCGCAGTGACAAAAATGATTATTATTTTTTTATCACTGCACAATCACTTCACAAGCGCTGCGGTGATAAAAAATCAGTTTTGATATTTTTTTATCAATCGCAGCAGCTTTCTGTACTTCGCTAACCTCCCATTTGTAAGACAGGCTTGCTTTTTTTCTTGGGTAGTCTCAGGGAATACCCCCTAAATTTAGTTGTCCAAATGGCAAGTAAGGGGTATTCTTCTGAAGAGGCCTACAGGATTCTGACCCAGTCGGATGAGGAATGGGAACCCTCATCTGACGAATCCAGTGGGGCAGAATACGAACCTGTAGAAAGCAGTGGCAGTCTGACCCAAAGTTCGGACGAGGAGGTTGAGGTCCCTAATAGCACCAGGCGTACCCGGCTCTGTGTTCCTAGACCGCAGGTTGTGCAGGATCCATTTCAAGGGCAGCAGAGTGGGGCTGGCGCTGTCGGATTACGTGGTGAGGCATACACCAGCAGCGCAGCCCATCCTGGACCTAGTACCAACACTGGCGTAGAACATGGTGAAGTGGCGAGCACCAGAAGGGCAGTTGCAGCTGGTACGGTGGCACGTGCAGTAATTCCCCCGTCACAGCCACCGCACAGACAGGCCCGTAGAGCCCTTAGAGTCCCTGAGGTGGTGGCAACCCTGATTGGCAGCCCTCATCTTCAGCCGCACCAGTAGTCCCCCCTTTCACCGCCCAGTAAGGAGTTCGGGTGGAGACAGCTCAGATCAGATCGGCACTGGGGTTTTTTGAGAGGTTCTTCACTGTGGAGCTCTTTGACCTAGTCGTGGCAGAAACAAAACGGTATGCCACTCAATTTATAACCGCCAACCCGGAAAGCTTCTATGCCCAGCCATTTGGGTGGAAACTAGTCCAAGTTTCCAAATTTAAAACTTTTCTGGGCCTTCTCATCAACATGGGCCTGACAAAAAAACATGAATTGCGGTCATATTGGTCCACGAACCCAATTCATCACATGCCCATGTACTCTGTTGCCATATCCAGGACATGATTTGAGACCATCCTGCGTTTCCTGCACTTTAGTGACAACACCACCTCTCGTCCCAGAGGCCACCCAGCTTTTGACCGGCTCCACAAAATTCGGCCCCTCATAGACCACTTTAGCACCAAATTTGCAGATTTGTATACCCCTGCACAAAACATCTGCATAGACGAGTCCCTGATACATTTTACCGGGCACCTTGGCTTCAAACAATACATCCCAAGCAAGCGTGCCGGGTATGGGGTCAAATTGTATAAGCTCTGTGAAAGGGCCACAGGCGATATACACAAATTTCATGTCTATGACGGTAAAGATCAGACCCTGGAGCTGGTCGGTTGCCCTGACTACCTGGAGAGCAGTGGGAAGACAGTCAGGGACTTGGTGTTACCCTTATTCGGCAAGGGGTACCATCTTTATGTGGACAATTACTATACAAGTGTGCCCCTCTCCAGGCATTTGTTCCTAGAACTGATTGGCTGCTGTGACACCGCGCGACCTTCCCCAAATGGCTCGTTACCACCCGACTTGCAAGGGGTTAGAGGGCTGCCTTGTGTAACCAAGAACTGCTCGCGGTGAAATGGAGAGACAATCGTGACGTTTACATGCTCTCCCTCATTTACGCAGACACAATACAAATTGAACGACCCTATCGGTCCACGACTATAATTTGCTCATGGGAGGGGTGGACATTCAATGACCAGATGTTGGCCCCATATTTGTTTCCCGAAAGACCAGACGCTGGTATAAGAAGGTGTCTGTATATCTTATTCAATTGGCTATATATAAAAGTTTTGTTCTCTACAGTAAGGCTGGGAGAACAGGATCCTTCCTCAAATTTCAGGAAGAGATCATCGAGAATCTCCTGTATCCAGGAGGTTCCGTGGCCCCAAACCCCAGTGTAGTGAGCCGTCTAAACCAGCGACACTTCCCCAGTGTCGTTGCTGGTACCTTAACCCAACCGCCACCCCGAAAAAGATGTGTCTGTAGCAGGAGTGGAATAAGGCGTGACACCCGCTATTTCTGTCCTGACTGCCCTGACCACCCTGCCCTATGCCTAGGGGGGTGTTTCCCGGAAGTACAACACTCAGGTACACTTAGGGACGTAGGGACCGCAGGACACAGGTAGTTTTTACACTCAGGATCTAGGGTCTCTCAGGATACTAGGTTTTAAGAGACCCTAACACACGGGGGGGCTAGTATGCTACTGCAGATATGTGAAACGGTAGAAACCTCTCCTTTCACTTGGGATAAAGTGCATAATGTACTTCACACCATCTCTGTGCGATTTACACTTTACACATTGTCCCATGGGAAAGGAGAGGTTTCTGTTAGGAAAATAAAGAGTGAAAAGTAAAAAAAAATTATAATTAAACACGTAGCAAGAAAAAGAAATCTTGAGTTAGTTTAGGTTTTAAAAGTTTTATGATGTTCAGGTTTTATAAAAAAAGGTTTTATGATGTTCAGGTTTTATAGAGTTTGTAACGTTCAAGCTTATGAGCCTGCTGCATGTTTTTTCTTCTCTTTTTTTTTTTTAACTAACCAACCTTTATTTTCCAGCTGGACCAACCAATGAAAACGCTGCAGCACTGATGTGCATTCTGAGAGAAGCATTGCGCTGCTGTCAGTTTACATGTGAAATCGGTGTATGTGGCGCTGCAAGACTAGATTTCTCCTCTGCAGTACAGGTACGTTTCCCAGGCATATGAGCTGAGAAGAGGTGTTGTATTCATATGCTTTGGCAAACACTTTGTATAAAAAATCTGGCAAAGATGTCTTCCTCCACAACAATCGATTGATCGATGTGAATGGAGAAATCACGTTTGCCAGGACATAGGAGCTGAGTGGTTATGGATGTTTAGGCGGAGCCCCTATGTCCTGGCAATTGCCAGGACCCTCTTTTTTTTTTCTTGCATATTTTTTGGCAGAGATTTTTTATCCACATCGATCGATGCGAATGAAGAAATCTGTGCCGTTCATTTTTTCTTTCAGCCCAGAGGCTGAACGGATAAAATATCTCATGCTGGGTGAGAGAAATATCTCTGTAAATTGACAACTTTGTATAAAAAAATGGAAATAGTTGTCATTTACAGAGATATTTTTAACACACAGTATCAGTATATGTAAAAATACACCCCAAAACACATTGTCCTACTTCTCCTGAGTACGGCGATACCACATGTGTGCCACTTTTTTGCAGCCCAGATGCACAAAGGGGCCCTAATTCCAATGAGTACCTTGAGGATTTCACAGGGCATTTTTACTCATTTGGTTTCCAAACGACTTCTCACGCTTTAAGGGCCCCTAAAATGCCAGTGCAGTAAAAATACCACACAAGTGACCCCATTTTAGAAAGTAGACACCCCAAGGTATTCCGTGAGTGGTACGGTGAGTTCATGTAAAATTTTATTTTTTTGTCACAAGTTAGTGGAATATGAGACTTTGTAAGAAAAAAATTATTCAATTTCTGCTAACTTTTGACAAAAAATAAAAACTTCCATAAACTCACTATGCCCATCAGCAAATACATTAGGGTGTCTACATTCCGAAATGGGGTCATTTGTGGGGTGTTTCTACTGTCTGGGCATTGTAGTTCCTCAGGAATCATGACAGGTGCTCAGAAAGTCAAAGTGCGGAAATTTACTTTTTTGCACCATAGATTGTAAACGCTATAACTTTTTCCCAAACCAATAAATATACACTTATTGCATTTTTTTTTATCTAAGACATGTAGAACAATAAATTTGGAAAAAAAATAATATAGAAATGTAGTTTAAAAAAAAAATATTAAAACAGAAAGTGAAAAATATAATTTTTTGAAAAAATTTTGGTCATTTTTGATTAATATAAAAAAAAAGTAAAAATGTCAGCAACAATGAAATACCACCAAATGAAAGCTCTATTAGTGAGAAGAAAAGGAGGTAAAATTAATTTGGGTGGTAGGTTGTATGACCGAGCAATAAACCGTGAAAGTAGTTTAGTTCAGAATTGTAAAAAGTGGCCTGGTCATTAAGGGTGTTTAAGCTAGGGGGGCTGATGTGGTTAAAATGCAATGCACTATAGGAAAAGGGCATTGTATTTTAAAAGCAATCAAAATACTGTTTGTTATAGTCCCCTTGTGGGACTATTAAGTGGTAAAAAAAGAAAAAAAAACATTAAATAAAAACATTCCATAAAAAATATGCTTTTTCGATTAAAAATACACTTGTCAATAAAAAAAATTACAAAAACAAATTTCCTCCATATATTTGGTATTGTTGGATCCATAACGATCCGGACTACATAAATATCATGTAAATTATCCTCTATGGTGAACACCGTAAAAACAAAAAAGGAAAAAAAAGTTAGTTGCAACCAAAAAAACTTAATAACAAGCGGTCAAAAAGCGTAATTTACTCCAAAATGATACCAATATAAATTACAAGTCATCCCGCAAAAATGAAGCCTTCACAAGACTCCATAGAATGAAAAATAAAAAAGTTATGGGTCTTGGGAAGAAGCGATGCAAAATAAACAATTAGTAAAACGGCAAAAAAACTATATGTGTTTGGTACCACTGTAATCGTACTTACACAGAGAATAAAGATATTATGTTATTTATACCGAAAAATGAACACTGTAAAATTTATAATGTAAAAATGCAGTGGCAGAATTGCTATGTTTCCCATCTCCATCCCAGAAAGAGTTAATAAAAGTTAATTAGAAAGTTATGTGTACCCCACAAATGGCACCATTAAATACTACAACTTTTCCCACAAAAAAACAAGCCTTCACATAGCTATATAGATGGAAAAATAAAAAAGTTATAGCTCTTGGCATGCGATAATTAAAAAAGGAAAAAAAAAACCTTGGTCTGTAAGGACAAAAACAGGCTGGTAACTAAGGGGTTAAATATCAGAAATAAGGATCTGGCTATTACTTAAAGGAGTTATCCCAGCAATAATGTAAAAAATAAAAATCAGACATCATATAGTACATGACAATTTCTTTCTAACAAAGCTAGAACCAGCCCTGTACCAAACATGAATCCAGAGATACAAGTCATCTTTCTTCTGCTACATTCAAGCAGACAGCTCAAGAGGGTATCTTTTCTGCTGCAGCTCAGGAGGCCTGTCCATGCTCTTCTTATCATAGCTCAGGAGGCAGTTAAAGAATGAAACTGAGCATGTTTCACCTTCTTAATGAGCCAGTCAAAGAAATAAGAAATTAAGTGGCACTATAAAGATATATTTTATTGAATAACCCAGTAGCTATACAAAATTTTTAATTACATGCGATTACAAAAGTATTCCGATCCAGGTGCTGATTTGAAAACTAGAATATTTTTCGTTGGACAACCCCTTTAATTATTTTGGGATACGGGGGTGTATGCCATCTGGTCCCAGCGATTTGTCCATTTTAATCTTTTTAAGACGTAGCCCCACTTCTTCCTGGCTCAGACACGGCACTTTTAATGGCGAATTTACTTTTAGATTCTGCATTTTATCTTCAGTGAATACAATGGAGAAAAAAAAAAATATTTAATAGCTTTGCTTTCTCCTCATCGCTGTCTACAACTCCCCCCTCATCACTCTTCATCTACTTTTCACCATTTATATAACTGAATTTTAGGGTTAGTTTTACTCTCTTTGGCGATAAATCTGTCTCTAGTTTGGCTGCTTTTATGTGTCTTTTACATATTCTATTTTTTTCCTCATCGTTTTCAGTGCTTCCTCGCTACACTCCTGTTTTAGTGATTTAAATTCTTTCTTTTTGTAATGTATTGCTTTCTTTACGATTCTATTTATCCACATAGTTTTTTTTTCTTGTTCCTTAAGCCTCATTCACACGTCAGTGTTTCACGGACGGGTGCTGTACGTGTTCCCTATTAATTTTAAAGTGTGTATTCAGACATCAGTGTCTTAGCACAGTCTGTGGGTCAGTGTTTTTAGCATGGATGCTCTATTTTGTCCGTGTGCACAGATCCATCACGTCCATTATAGTCTATGGGTCCGTAAATCCATGTTGCATCCGTATTTCACAGATCATTAAGAAGAGATGCTTTGAAAATTATTTTTCAGCTGTTCAGTGTCAGTGTCCACAATATGTAGAACTCTAGCAAGAGAACACACCGTTCAATGATACCGGTCTTTGTGACAGATCGGCCTATATGTACCCCTAATAACTGAGTCTCCTACTACCAGCACCTGTCTGGCCTGCCCTGCCCTCCTGGGCCACTGTTTACTGGAGCCGACATTCCCCCGACTGGCCGAGGAAGTGTCTGGCTGCAGCAGTGCTCTCCTTGAATTAACATCCCCCTCATCTGACAACCTTGCAAACTTGTTGGGGTGTGTCAAATCAGGGCTATCCTCCCTGGCACTCTTCCCTCTACTCTGCTTTCTAACTGCTATCCAGCTACCTACCTCACTTCCCTGAGCCTTCATGCTACCACCCTACCCTGCATCTACCCCACAGAGTGCCTGCTAAGTGAGTTCCAAATTGCCAACACTTCTCAGTGTTGAAACTCGCTTGTTTAGATACACAATGTGCAAGTAATTTGCTCAGATTTTGAACAAAGATATGCATCCTCAAATGGCTGTTCAGGACTGCATACATTAGACAAGATGTGCACTGGACTGTGCTGTGAATAATGGAACACATACTAATGTGGATTACGCAAGTAAAGAGAAAAAAATACAATACAGTGCAGTGCAGTGATAAGCAACTGATTTATTGTAGTCCCCTCCTAAATTCCATAAATCTCAAGTCACGTAATCTGAAGTCACACACTTAATACAAACACACACTGGAAATCAAACACGCGAATGCTCACAAACTCGCGTCGTTTGTCTGCTTGTATAAGTGCTACTCCAAAACAACTTCACACCAGACTGCTTTTTTTCCTCTGGATTTAAAGGACCTAAATATGTTGATACTCCATACGTATGTTTTTATAAACTGCTGTGTGGACACTAAGTAGGGCTTAGAAGAGTAGGAGTACCATTTGGCTTTTGAAAGGCATATTTTGCAGATTTGGTTTTTAGGTGCCATGTAACATTAGCAGAGACCCTCAGCTCTACCGGTACAGTGTTAAACACAAAAACATACCCATTTTGAAAACGAAAGAAAACTAAACCCTGTAAGGAATTTCACCTAGGGGTATAGTGATTGGTTTGACCCCACAAGTGTTTCACAGAATTTTTTAAAAGTGGGACATGAAACTAAAAATGTAATTTTATTTCAATTATATGTAGTTTTAGCTTCAAATCTTTCATTGCTGCCATGAAATTGTAAGTAAGTTTTTTTCATAAAATGGTAAAATGTCTTTCAACATTTAGGCCTCTTTCACGCGGGCGTCACGGATTCTGTCCGAAAACGTCGCAGGTCAATTGTGGGAAACCCGCGCGAGTGAGCACGCAATTTCAGTCAGTTTTGTCTGCGATTGTGTTGCATTGTTCAGTTTTTTCCATGAGAGTGCAATGCGTTTTGCACACGCGTGATAAAAAACTGAATGTGGTACCAAGACTCGAACCCGGACTTCTTCACTGAAGTTCGGGTTTGGGCTCGGTGTTCTGTAGATTTTATTATTTTCCCTTATAACATGGGTCGTCTTATTTCTTCTTCTTGCAGGACCTGCAAAAGGACCTCCGATGAAATAATCACGCTTCTATATTCATTTAGCAAGACCTGCGCTGATGTCACCGCGCTCACCACGAAGGTCATCAAAGTCATCAAAGGTCCTTTTGCAGGTCCTGCAAGAAGAAGATAGAAGACAATACCGCCTGTGCAATCACGTGGATGAGGTGAGTTTATTTTTTTATTTTTTAACCCCTCATTGGACATTTCAGTTAGCATTTTGTATTAATAAAGCTATTATTTTCCCTTATTACCATGTTAAAAATGCGATTTTCACACAGCCCTATTCATTTCTATAGAGACTGCCTTGCGTGAAAAACACAGAACATAGAACCTGCTGCGATTTTCTTGCAACGCACAAGTGCTGCGGGAAAAACAACGCTCATGTACACAGCCCCATTGAAATGAATGGGTCAGGATTTAGTGCGGGTGCAATGCGTTCACATCACGCATTGCATCCGCGTGGAATACTCATATGAAATCTGCAAATCATTGCATTCTGTTTTGATTTATATTTAACTTTACATTTCACACAGCATTCCAACTCTTTGGGAATTTGGGTTTTATTATAAAGTGTTTACTGGTTTTGGAAATACTCTACACGTGGCCCTATTGTTTTACTTGAATATATGAGAGGGTTCAGGATGACAAGAGCACATCTTCATTTTGAGGCAAAATTTGGTGATTTACACTACTTGTGCTTACTAGTGATGAGCGAGCATGCTTGGCCGAATACCGGTTCGGCTCGAGCATTGCTGTGCTCTGCACATGGCGGTACTCGGCCGAATACAAAATGTGTTCGAGCAGCATGTTCGAGTCTTCGCCCCGCAAAATTTGTGGGTTGTAAGCAGTCAATCATGTTGGCTGCTGCCATTACAGTAATTGGCTGGCCAGAACGCGTCATCATATAGCGCCCGATGACGCATGTTCGGCTTAGTCAGCGTCAGGGAGAGCAGAGGGTAGGCAGGGAAAGATAGTGTGGGGAACGAAATTTTACAGGTTTTATAGGAAGCAAGATTTGCAAAGACCCAAATGTCCTTTTAAGGACAACAGTGTGTGTGTGTGCGTTTTACAGCAGCAATCAATTTAACTCTCTTTTTAGGACTACTGAGTGTGTTTGACAGCAGCAAGATATTTTTATTGTGTACCTATTAGTGACATATAGTGTACTTCACCTGCAGACTGTGTCTGTAATAATCTGCATCTAGTGATCATAGTGTGTGGCTTTGTGTAAAAATACTGTACTACATCAGCAAAACAATGTCTGTATTTAAAATTACATTAATCTGGCTATATTATACTGTCCATTTTATGTCGGTTTCTGGGACATATAGTGTCCGTCATCCCAAAACAGTATCTTTATTTCAAATTACAATAATCTGGCCGTAATATACCGTCCATATTTTTTTATTATTTTTTTGGGGACATATACATTCTGGCATCTGAATAAATTGACTGTATGTAAAATAACTTTAATCTGGCCATAATATACTGACCATTTTCTGGGGATTTCTGTGACATATAGTGTCCGTCATCCCAAAACAGTTTCTGTATTTTAACCACTTAAGCCCCACTAGCTTAAACACCCTTAATGACCAGGCCACTTTTTACAATTCTGCACTACGCTACTTTCCCATTTCTTGCTCCGTCATGCAACTTACCACCCAAATGAATTTTACCTCCTTTTCTTCTCACTAATAGTGCTTTCATTTGGTGGTATTTCATTGTTGCTGACATTTTAACTTTTTTTGCTATTGATAAAAAATTACCGAATTTTTTGCCAAAAAATGACATTTTTCACTTTCTGTTGTAAAATTTTTCAAAAAAACTACATTTCTATATAACTTTTTCTATAAATTTATTGTTCTACATGTCTTTGATAAAATAAAATCCAATAATTGTATATTTATTGGTTTGGGTAAAAGTTATAGCATTTACAAACTATGGTGCAAAAAAGTGAATTTCCGCATTTTGAAGCAGCTCTGACTTTCTGAGCACCTGTCATGTTTCTTCAGGTGCTAGAATGGCAGGATAGTATAAAATGACACCTAAATTACACCATTTTAAAAAGAAGACACCCCAAAGTATTCGTGGAGGGGCATGGTGAGTTCATGCATCATTTCATTTTTTTACCATTTCCATTTCTGCTAACTTCTGGCAAAAAATTCTGGCAAAAAAAAAAAAAATCTCCCACGGACTCACTATGCCCCTCAGTGAATACCTTGGGGTGTCTACTTTCCGAAATGAGGTCATTTGTGGGGTGTGTTTACTGTTCTGGCATTTTGGGCAGGGCTAAATTGTGAGTATCCCTGTAAAACCTAAAGGTACTCATTGGAATTTGGGCCCCTTTGCGCACCCAGGCTGCAAAAAGGTGTCACTCATTTGGTATCGCCGTACTCAGGAGAAGTAGGGCAATGTGTTTTGGGGTGTATTTTTACATAAACCCATGTTGGGTGAGAGAAATATCTCTGTAAACTGACAACGTTGAATAAAAAAATTTAAAAAGTTGTCGTTTACAGCGATATTTCTCACACAAAGTATGGGTATATATAAAAATGCACCCCAAAACTCATTGCCCTACTTCTCCTGAGTACGGCGATACCACATGTGTGCCACTTTTATGCAGCCAAGATGAGCAAAGGGGCCCAAATTCCCATGAGTACTTTTAGGATTTCACAGGGCTTTTTTACGCATTTGGATTCTCACGCTTTAGGACCCCTAAAATGCCAGGGCAGTATAAATACCCCACATGTGACCCCATTTTGGAAAGAAGACACCCCAAGGTATTCTGTGAGGGGCATGGCGAGTTCACAGAAAAAAATAAAATAGGCACAAGTTAGCGGATATTGATATGTTTTAAGGCTGACTCTCAGCCTGTAATTGTGGGAGGGGCGGAGGGCTACATATACTCCCCCTCTCCTCTCTCTCTCTCTCCCACGTACCTCCGCCGTGGAACTTCCGGCAGCAAGCATCTGACGTCACCACTTACTTCCGGCCGAGCCGCGCACCGTGGTGGGTAAGTCCTCACGCAGGTCCGACACCCGGGGCATCAGCCCAGCAATGACGGTTCCCGACCGGCAATCCAGGCAAGTATGTGGGGAGGGGGCATTGGTGAGGAGGACCGGCCGCGCATCTCATCCGCGGCGGGCGGTAGTAACTCCACCGCCGGGCGCAGCCGCGGTGACAGAGCCGCCTCCAGCCGCTCCACCCGTCCCTCCACCCCATGTTTCATATCTCCCGCCCAGGTGGCGTGGTCGCGCCCTGGGGAGCATCACGTCGGGTAAGGCGGCTACCGCAATTGCCTCCAGGCCACCGGGTCCGGACGGCAGGGGGCTTCACAGTCATGTATACACATATGTGCAGTAATTTTGTTCCATGCTTACCTGTTCAGTTGCCTTTTATTATGGTAAACAACTCTTGTAAAATGTAGCCAAGGCAGGCTCCTGCTCTTGGGGGCTCAGGCTGGTGTCATTCCTTAGCATTACCCCACAAGTTTGGGTTTCACAAGTGCGCCGATTTAGTAAGCGTAGTTGATACATACAGTGTATTTCTCTAGCGTTATTTTCGTTTTCAGAACCGGACAGAATCCAAGAACGCGATAATCCTAGAAAATGTATAGCGGTTCAGTTCTTCATGTTTCCACAGCATGTGGCTCCAATAATAAATGGTGCCAAGATCCGCCTTAAAAAAAAAAAAAAAAATTTTTCCGATTACCCCCCCCCACTAACTCCTGGTCTCATTTTATAAGTATAGGACCCGGGATTTCCTCCCCTGATCCAATCCTCCAAGCTCATTCTCCGTTGTTCCTCCCTGGAACCAATTCAGGTAGGTCGGGACCGCGAATCCTAGAATTTCGGGTAACCACCAACATACAATAAGTAACACTCAAGACAGTCACCCAAACAGGGCACCACCCGCCCCCGGTTTCAGGGATCGTCTCCTCCGTCCCTCTCTCCAATCTCTAGTCAAAACACGGCACCGCACCCCCCCCCCCCCAACCCTCCGCCCGGTTCCGGTCCACACCCCTACAAAAAAAAAAAAAAAAAAAAAATATAAACATATATATGTCACCTCACGCCTTACCACATCACGTCTCCTTCAGCCACGGGTCCATTACGCACGGTCTGGACTTGTTTGTAACCAGGGCCATCGGTTCACCTGGTCCACGCGCAGGTAGTCCCCACTCACCCTCATCACCCACTCTAAACGCCACCATTGCCCATCTCCGGTCTCCAGGAGCAGTCAGGTGTTCCATTCCGGCATTCCCACACTATCCCAATAGCACTGAGTACAACCCCAACCAGGACCACACCAGTCAGCGGGGTCCCGCCCCACGGCCACACTTCCGGTGTTCTGTCTTTCCATCCCGGATCCGTCAACCAGGGCACATGCAAGTTCCATGTCGTTCGCACTCTGTGTTTTCCTCGCCTGTTGCGTTATCCAGGCCTCGATCGTGTGATTTTCCCTTGCCTGTTGCGTTATGCAGGCCACGACTGTGTGTCTTTCTTTGCCTGTTTGCGTTATTCAGGCCACGACTGTGTGTTTTTTCCTTGCCTGTTTGCGTTATTCAGGCCACGACTGTGTGTTTTTTCCTTGCCTGTTTGCGTTATTCAGGCCGCGACTGTGTGATGTTTCCTTGCCTGTTTGCGTTATTCAGGCCACGACTATGTGTTTTTTCCTGCCTGTTTGCGTCATTCAGGCCACGACGTGGGTTTCTCCTTGCTTGTTGGCTGTATTCCTCACCTGGCTACGTCACTCAGGCCACGTTGCTTCCTCGGTGTACACAACTGTCTGCGTCATTCAGGTCACGGTCTTTCATTCCACCCCACATCCACGCACTACCGCTTACGGTACCAGTCAGGCCCAGTTCTGGGCGCAACCAGTGGCGTTGCGTTCCCACACGTCCCCGTCCCCTTCCCCACAGAGTAATCTCACACCCTCTGTCCACGTCCCAGGTGTTCCCACCGGGATATTCCTCACTCTTCACACACTCCCGGGCCATTGGTGTCTTCAGTCTCACGTCTCGTCTTTCGGGGCACGGGCCCCTCCCGGGCGCCCGCTTCTCGCTCACACGTTTCTCGCTTTTGTTTTGTTTCTTCCATTACGGTTAGCGTCAACCAGGTAATTGACCCGTCAAGACCGGACCTTATCAACCCCGGTCCCCAACCCTGGACAGCAGGTATTTGATTCCAACACGCATTCGTCTTACGTCGTAAAAAAAAAAAAAAAAAAAAAAAAACTTCGCTACTGGCTCCGTTCGCCTCGGTCAACCCAACCAGGGCCTGTCGGGCTCGCAAGCCCACTCCAAGTCACGTTTCTCCGTTATAATAATATGTTGTTCTTCAAATTTCAGTATGTCTCACCTCTCGGACGCAGAGGACGCCTCCTCAGTTGCAGGATCTCTCGCCTCTGATGCAGCCAGTACCACTTCCTTAAGAAATTGGACAATCCCCAAGCTCATTGCTGAGCTTAACAGGAGAGGCATCCACCACCCAGCCTCCGCAAGAAAGGCGGAGCTATACAGGCTTCTCATGGCCGAACCCGCCATGTCGTCAGGAGATCAAGCCGGCCCATCCACAATTGAGCTGTCCCTGGCACAGCTCCAGGCCACCATAGGCAGTCTGGTCACATCAATGTCGGATATCCAGAGCCGACTTGTGGCGGTGGAATCCAGAGGCACGGCCACCACGCTACCCATGACATCTTTCGACAGCCAGTCCACGCCAGGTAGGGCGATCGACTTGCCTGAAGTCGCACCCTCCCATTTCTTGCCGGACAATTTAAAGAAAGACATTCTCGAGGGTAAAGATGTCAATCTAGCCTCAATCTTGATCGCCACGCACGATACGGTAGAAAGTAAGACAATAGCTTGCGAGGACGTCTCAATAGTTTTAAAAACTAGGGACGGCCGGTTAAACCGGAAATTATCCATATCGGAGTTCGTACTAGCATTCAGCCTTTTCAGAGACGTTATCTGCTCTGCTCACCCCGAGAGACGCGAGGAACTGGATACATATTTGTATAGAGTAACAGACCTAGGGCACAAGTATGGCGGCTACGCGTTTTACGACTATCACCGCTCTTTCTCGGCAAAGGCAGCGGCCACGCTCGTCCAGTTTCGGCGAGTCACCAACTGGGCTTCACTGGATATGGAGCTTTTCTGCCGTCATTTTGCCGGGCTTAAGGCGCCCGCCTGCTCCGTGTGCCAGTCCATACTTCACTCCTCGGAGTGGTGCCCTAACTCCAGCCCCCAAAGCTCCCAGGGTAGAGCAGCAGCCGGTCCTTCAGGTCAGCAGAACAAGCCGTCCACCACCGTGGACAAATTAGGGCGACCTATTGTTTTTCTTGGCAGTAGTCAAGTGTGCAATAACTATAACCTGTCCACGTGCAATTACAACAAATGCAGGGCCCTGCATGTTTGCTCTGTGTGCTTCAGGGCTCACCCCGCCTCTGCATGTCCCCAGAGGTCAGCTAGGCAGAAATGACTAGGCGGGGTAGATACCCGCCTCTTGGCCACCCTCCTCGGGGGCCACCACGACCCCTCGTTTGTCCATTTCCTGGTAACCGGATTCTCGGAAGGTTTCGACACCGGGTTGATATCCCTTCCCCAGTCAACCTGGGAAGGCCCCAATCTTCTGTCCGCCTCCAGAGAACACGCAACCGTCACTTCACTCATCCGCACAGAGGTGGAAAAGGGTTTCCTCATGGGACCCTACCCCCAGGTCCCCTTTGATTACTGGAGAATTAATCCCATAGGCATCGTGGCCAAGAAGTTTTCCAATAAAAAACGTTTAATATATGATCTTTCAGCGCCTCATGGTTCCGCCATCCCCAGCCTCAACTCCCTAATACCGTCAGAAGAATTTGCCATGAAATACTCTTCCATTCAAGAGGCCATACAGCTCATCCTTCTTGCAGGCAGGGGGGCCCGGCTGTCAAAGGCGGACATCGCGGACGCCTTCAAGTTGCTCCCCATCAAGCCGCATCTCTGGAAATTCTACGGTATTAAGTGGGACAACTTACATTACTTCGCCAATCGCCTAACCTTCGGGTCAAAAAGCAGCCCCTGGCTGTTCGATAAATTCGCCCAAGCCCTGCATTGGATATTGGTAAACCACTGCCAATGCCCAATGGTGGTGCACTACTTGGACGACTTTCTTCTAATAGAGCGACCTGAGTCCATCCCCTCAAAGTTAGCCAGCCTACTTCGGGTCTTTGCCGAACTCAACGTACCAGTCGCCCCCTCAAAGGTGGAAGGTCCATCAACAGTAGTCTCTTTCCTAGGAATCGTTCTGGACACGGAAAAAATGGAAGCAAGATGGCCCAGTGATAAGCTGGCAAAAATCAAGGAAGCCATCTGCAAGCACATGGGCTCCAGGACCCTCTCCAAACAGGAATTACAATCCCTGCTGGGTCTCTTGAACTTCGCTACCAGGGTCATGCCACAAGGTAAGGCCTTCATGTCCAGGCTATTGGACTTGCTTCCGGCGGCTGCCGAGCAGGACTCCCCAATTTTCCTGGGTCATCAAGCCTTATCTGACCTACGCATGTGGCACCAGTTCGTCTCTGAATGGAATGGGATCTCTTTGTTTATCCCCTCCTGGAGCCCGGCTTGCCCCACGGTCTTCTCGGATGCGGCCGCATCCACAGGCTTCGCAGCCATTTATAACAAGCAATGGTTCGCCGGCAGCTGGCCGCCAGAAGTTCAATCCAGTGGCGACATCCTGAGAACATCCCCCCTACTAGAGATTTATCCCATAGTAGCGGCCGCGCAGGTCTGGGGTAGTCAGTGGGCAAATTCACCCGTTACCTTCATAACCGATAACCAGGCGGTAGTAGAAATCGTCACAAAAGGAAGGTCCAAATCCCCCCGCATCATGCCGTTCGTACGCAAGCTAGTCTGGCTGTCATTAACCCATAACTTCCACATGTCTTGCAAGCACATTCAAGGTACCCAGAATTTAGCAGCCGACGCCTTATCTCGTTTCAATTTTCGCAAATTCTTTCAGATCATGCCCGATGCAGATACAGCCGGGAGGGCCCACCCAGACCTTCACTCCCTGACCATGGAATAGAGCCACTCATCGCCTCAGCCAAAAATTTCATCCAAAGGTCCCTCTCTGCCAACACGGCCAGGAACTATAAGGCAGGCTGGAAAGTCTTCAAACAATTCTCCCTCCTACATCCCAGGAAAAATGCCCCTGAAACAGCTTACATCATGGCCTTCATAGCTTACTGCCACGACAAGCTTAACTTGGCATACAACTCCATAAGGTTGTATCTGGCAGGGGTACAGCACCACTTCATGTTAGAGAACCCGTCCAGAAAGTCCATTTTTTCCTCCCCAGCCATAAAGGCCACCCTCAGAGGCATCCAAAAAAGCAAACCTCCTCCAAATCCCAGCCGCCAACCGGTTTCAGGGGAACTTTTCAGAACACTATCCAACTCCCTAGATGGCAACCCTTTTGGGCCACAAGCTAGCATAGTCATTAAGGCTGCAATGTACCTAGGGTTTTATGGTTTCCTGAGACCAGGCGAATTTACCGGGTTTTCTTCCAAATCCAAAGGACTAACTAAAAAACAGCTGACATGGAACCGTGACCACTTCACCCTAAGTTTGGCAGCCACCAAAACCTCTCAGGTAGGGCCCCCGGTAGAGGTTCGTTACTTCCAGACTCACAACCAATGGTGTCCGGTACAAGTCTTTAATAAACTACTAGGCGTCTTGAGCCATTCCGACCCAGACAGTCCTCTGCTACCTTTCCGGTCCAAACCCCTCACTACCTCTCAATTCATCTCTCACATTCGTCTCCTAGCGGCTGGGTCAGGCTACGACCCCAAAAGTATCTCAGGTCATTCATTCAGAATCGGGGCTGCATCGGCGGCATCTAAACATCAGGTACCGTCTCATGTCATCAGGAGCATGGGTCGCTGGCATTCCTCCTGCTACGCGAGATATATTCCTAATCCCAGACACGAAATCTCTGCAGCCTTCTGTAATTTGGTGTTATGATTTGCTTGTATTCAATAAAGAGTTTAAGCATTTACTATTCGTTCATCTTTGCCCACTATAGGCTCGTGCCCGTTCACGGCTATGGGGCACAATTCTAGCCGCTGGTTAGTTAGGGACAGCCAGCCCTCCCAATTGCCCAGAGTCCGCAGCCCTGACCACAAGTTTTAAGGCTGACTCTCAGCCTGTAATTGTGGGAGGGCGGAGAGCTACTCTACTCCCCTCTCCTCTCTCTCTCTCCCCACGTACCTCCGCTGTGGCCCACCCACCCTCCCCTTCTTCAAGGTCACTTCATGGGTAAGCCCACTATAGGCTCGTACCCCGTTCACGGCTATGGGGCACAATTCTAGCCGCTGGTTAGTTAGGGACAGCCAGCCCTCCCCAATTGCCCAGAGTCCGCAGCCCTGACCACAAATATATATATTTTTTTTTTTACAAAGTCTCATATTCCACTAACTTAAAAATAAAATTTTACATGAACTCACCATACACCTCACGGAATGCCTTGGGGTGCCTTATATTGAGCATACGGGTAATGAGATTTTTTTTTTACGTTCAGCCTCTGGGCTGAAAAAAATAAATAAATGAACGGCACAGATTTTTTCATTCGCATCGATCAATGTGGATGAAAAAATCTCTGCGGTGGGCTGGGCGCTAACTACCTAACAAGTAGCTAACTAACTGGCGGTGATAAGGGACCCTTATGCCCCATTCACACGTCCGCAATTCTGTTTGCGTAACGGAATTGCGGACCCATTCATTTCTATGGGGACAGACTTTGTCCCGCTCGGATCGGAATTGCGGATCCGCACTTCCAGGTCTGCACTTCCGCTCCGCAAAAATATAGAACATATCCTATTCTTGTCCGCAATTGCGGACAAGAAAAGGCATTTTCTATATAGTTCTGGCAATGTGCGGATCTGCAAAATGCGGAAAGCACATTGCCGGTGTCCATGTTTTGTGGATCCGCAAAACACATGTGGACATGTGAATGGAGCCTTATGGTGATCAGTGACAGGGGGGTGATCAGGGGTTAACAAGGGGTTAATAAGTGACAGGGGGGAGGGGGTTAGTGTGGTGCTTGGTGCTACTTTACATAGCTACCTGGTCCTCTGGTGGTCGATCCCAGCAAATGGGACCACCAGAGGACCATGTAGCAGGTATATCAGACGCTGTTAACAAAACAGCGTCTAATATACCTGTTTAATGCTTTTTATTTTGCATCTACAGCCTGCCAGCGATTGATCATTGCTGGCAGGCTGTAGTATAACTGCCGAGCCGCGATCTGCGCACGTTCACAGCAAATCTCGCCTCTCGCGAGATGACGCGCCGCCGCGTCAAGGAGGAACAAGCCTGCCGCCGCCTGGACGCAGCTCTGCGTTAGGCGGTCGGCAGGCGGTTAAACTACATAAATCTGGCCATAATATACTGTCTGTGTTCAGTGGATTTCTGTGACAAATACTGTCCAGCATCCCAAAACAGTGTCTGTATTTAAAATTACATTAGCCATATCTCAGTTATTCCCACTATGTCATAGTCCTTCTCACACATCACTAATTGCAGTTCCCCAGTTTTATTAGTCAGGCTTCTGGCATTAGTGTACATACAATTGAGAGGTTTATATATATTTTTTACCATACACCTCTCCTTATGAACTGTTCTAGTCTGCATTATCTTCCCCTCCTATAATGTAAATACTCTCCCCCAGTCCCTAGTTTAAACACTCCTCCAACCTTCTAGCCATCTTCTCCCCTAATTAAGGTGCAGGCCATCCATACGATAGAGCCTGAGAAGTCGGCCCAGTTCTCTAAGAACCCAAACCCCTCCTTCCTACACCAGTTCTTGAGCCATTTGTTAGCCTGCCAAATCTCCCAATGCCTTTCTTGAGTGGCTTGTGGTACAGGTAGTAAACAGTGTTTGTATTTAAAATTACATTAATCTACGCCATATTATACTGTTAATTTTCAGTCGGTTTCTGGGACATATAGTGTCCGTCATCCCATAATTTGTATTTCAAATTACAATAATCTGGTATACCGTCCATATTCAGTTTTTTTGGGGGGACATATATAGTCTGGCATCTGAAAAAATTGTCTGTATGTAAAATAACTTTAATCTGGCCATAATATACTGTCCATTTTCTGGGGATTTCTGTGACATATAGTATCCATCATCCCAAAACAGTTTCTGTATTTTAAACTACATAAATCTGCGTCTAATATACCGTCCATATTCCGTTTTTTTGGGGGGACATATACAGTCTGGCATCTGAAAACATTGTCTGTATGTAAAATTACATTAATATGGGCCTAAAATTTCGTCAAAAATCTGGTGTTTATTGTGACATATACAGTCTGGCATCTGAATACTTTGTATTTAAAATTTCATTCATTTGGGCCTAAAATATTGTCAAAAATCTGGTGTTTATTGTGACATCTACAGTCTGGCATCTGAATACATTGTCTGTATGTAAAATTACTGTCATCTGGCCACAATATACTGTCCATTTTCTGGTGGTTTATGTGACATATAGTGTCAGTCATCCCAAAACAGGTTCTGTATTTCCAAATACATTAATCTATGTGTAATATACTGTCCATATTCTTATATTTTTTTATTTTTTTTTGGGGGGGGAGGCATATACGGTCTGGCATCTGAAAACATTGTCTGTATTTGAAATTACATTAATCTGGGCCAAAAATATTGTCAAAAATATTGTGTTTATTGTGACACAGTCTGGCATCTGAAAACATTGTCTGTATGTAAAATTACTTTCATCTGGCCATAGTTTATTGTCCATTTTCTGGGGTTTTCTGCGACATAAATTGTCTGTCATCCCAAAACTGTGTCTTTATCAGACATTAAAAAAATCTCCGCCACATCTAGTGACAAAACAATTAACATGATGAAGGTGAGCACTAAGGGACAGGGAAGTGGGCGTGATGCTGATGGTGCACGCAGAGGCCGTGGCCCTGGGCACAATAAAATTGTGTCTGCTGCCAGTGCACCAGAAAAAAAAAACATCCACCGTACCCAGCTTCATGTCCAACTTAGCTGGGCAGGCAAGACAGGACTGTCCAAGTCGGACTAGTGCGAACAGTTGGTCAGTTGGATTGTTGAAGATAATGCTTCCAGTCTGTTCAGCACCACCCTCTCGTCCAGTCTCTGTAGCCAAGAGTCTGGTCAACCAAATCCTCACTCTGATCATCCTTCCTCCCACCATGGAGAGGCTTGCCAAACAAGTGATCCAACACTCGGATATTCCAAGGAGCTCTTTGCAGTGCCACTATAGATTTGGCCCTCGTGCCCAGCACGCTTAAAGAGGTACCTGAGAAATTGTGCCCTGATTCACAACCTCTTGAGCCTTCACAGTCTCAAGAAAGTGATGGTGGTGAATGGTAATTATTTATTCATGAGGTGGATGATGATGAGACACAGTTGTCAATCACTGAGGCTGTGGTTAGGTCAAGTCAGGAGGATGAGCAGAGTGAGGAAGTGGAATAGAAGGTGATGTACGATGAGGTCACTGACCCAACATGGGAAGGTGAAAAGCCAAGCGAGGACAACAGTACAGAGGGGAAGGGATTCGCAGCACCGCAACAGTCTGTAAGAGGCAGTGGAGTTTCAAAAAGGAGAATTCGGCCCACACCAAACAGGCCCACAACTGTTACAATGAGCATCCCATGCATAAATCTACATTGCCAAGGGTAGGTGTTCCACAGTATGGCGCTTTTTTAAAGAAAGTGTAGACGACAAAATAGTGGTAGTTTGCAACCTGTGCCGTACCAAAATTAGCCAGGTCACGAACACTAGCAACCTCACCACCACCAGCATGATCCGCCACATGGCATCCAAGCACCCTAATAAGTGGGCCGAACGCCTGCGTCCACAATCTTGGTCTTCCCCTGTGTTACGCATTGCTGGCCAATTTCCTGTAGGAGGCGCAGGCCCAGATGCACATCGTCCTGCACCTGGATTTTAACATGAACCGTCAGCAACAACATCCACTTCCTTGTCCCAGCGTAGCGTCCAAATGTCGATAACGCAGGCATTAATATGTTGCCATTTAGGCTTGTGGACACTGAGGCCTTCCGCAGCCTGATATCGGTACACAGTCCACAGCCGTCACTATTTTTCACGATGTGCCATGCCCGCCTTACAACAGCATGTATCCCAGAACATCACCTGTGCCCTGATCAATGCACTTACTGGGAAGCTCCACTTCACCACGGACACATGTACAAGTGCTGTTGGCCAGGGATGCTACATTTCCCTGACCACACACTGGGTGAATGTTGTGGAGACCAGGAATGAGTCTTACCCTGGTATGGCACAGGTGCTACCCACGCCCAGGATTGTGGGCCCTACGTCCATCAGGGTCTCCGTCAGCAGCTATGTTACTGCACACCGCCACAGAGCTATGGCAGTATATAAGAGACCAGACCGAGCTGTGGCTCTCACCACTCAACCTACAACCAGGCATGGTTGTGTCTGACGATGGCCGTAACTTGGTGGCGGCTTTGGAGCTCAGCAACCTGACACACATGCCATGCCTAGCCCACATCTTAAACTTAGTGGTTCAGCGGTTTATCAAACCCTACCCAAATTTGAAGGGCTACTAGTGAAGGCGCACGCGTGTGTGCCTATTTCCGCAAGTCGTCCACAGCTTCAGCCGGTCTGTCAACGCTGCAGCAGCACCTGCGGATTCCAGCTCACGTGCTGGAACTCTATGTTCTACATGTTGGCCAGGCTTTGTGAGCAGCAGAGGGCAGTTGTGGAATACCAGCTGCAACATAGTCATCGCCTTTCGAGTCAACTGCCACTATTCACAAGCAAGGAGTGGGCATTGATATCAGAACTCTGTGAGGTTTAAAAAAACTTTCAGGATTAGTGGTGATAACGCCATTATCAGCGTAACCATCCCACTGCTGTGTCTACTCAAACGATCGCTGCTAACAATTAAAGAGGACGCTCTGAATGTGGCAGAGGAGGAAATGGGGGAGGACATTACACAGGGTGATAGCCAGACCACCCACAGTTCCTCTTCTCAGCGTGAATTGGACCATGAAGAGGAGGAGGAGGAGCTGGAGACAGTTGCCTCTGCTACTGAGGGTAGTACCCATGGAACTTTAATTCCATCTGTTCAGCGTTGATGGGCAGAAGAGGAGGAGGAGGAGGAAGAGATAGAGGGTTATCCTGATGACATCGACATCTTGCCTGTTGGTACTCTCGCACACATGGCTGACTTCATGTTAGGCTGCCTTTCCCGTGACCCGCGCATTATACGCATTTTAGATAACATGAATTACTGGGTGTTCACCCTACTCAACCCCCGCTACAAAGAGAACTTCTCATCTCTCATTCCTGTGGTGGAGAGGATGAGTAAAATGGTGCAATACCAGAAGGTACTTGTTGAGAGTTTGATCAAAAAATTTTCATCTGAGAACGCGGCCGGCAGAGTCCGTACTTCCTAATGCAACTGAGGAAGGAAGACAAGGGGAACACACAGCAGTTTTAATAAAGGCAGGGCAACACTCTCCAAGGCATGGGGCACTTTCATGACACCCCGCCAGCAACCTCACCCTGAAGTGTGGCCTAGTGCTACAAGGAGGGAAAAGTTTTTCCCACAGTGCCTTACAACTACTGGGTGTCCAAGCTGGACATGTGGCACGAACTTGCACTCTACGCCTTGGAGGTTCTGGCATGCCCTGCCGCCCGCATTTTTGTCTGAGCGTGTATTTAGTGCTGCTGGTGGCATTATACCGGTAAGCGTATCCGCTTGTCCACTGGTAATGCTGACAGGTTGACTTAGATAAAAATGAACAAGGCCTGAATTGCCCCTGTCTTCTCAACTCCACCAGAGGAGAGCTGAGCTGATGATGAACATAAAGGCAATTTCAATCTATCATTTATAATGTATTTAATCTACTGTAGTGTATTCCCATGCACCTTTTCCACCACAAAAAAAAGAGTATATGATTGAATCTTGTTTTCTCCTCCTTTTCCTCATCCAGATTGTGTATATTCCCTCCACTCTAATTTTTTTATTGGGTCAGCTCAACTGCAGGCCCTCAACTCAAATTTTTTTATACGGTTAGCTGTACAGCATGCAATCGCATATAATGTTTTAGAAAATTTAGAGCATCTTTTGAACAGCATGCACTCGCATATAATGTTTTAGAGCGTCAGCTGAACAGCATGCACTCGCATATAATGTTTTAAAGCGTCAGGTGAACAGCATGCACTCGCATATAATGTTTTAGATCATCAGCTCACCTGCAGGCCCTTGCATACAATGTTTTATAGCATCAGCTAAACAGCATGCACTCGTATGTAATGGTTTAGAGCGTCAGCTCACCAGCAGGCACTCGCATATAATGTTTTAGAGTGTCAGCTCACTAGCAGGCCCTTACCCCTAATGTTTTAGAAGGTCAGCTCAGCAGCAGGCCCTCGTTCCTAATGTTTTAGAGGGTCACCAGCAGGCCCTTGATCCAAATGTTTTTGAGGGTCACCAGCAGGCCACCAATCATAATTTTTCAAGGGCGTGTATAATGCCCTCCTTTATGTGTAATAAAGGGTGTATTGTAGTGCCGGTTCCTTGTAATTTTTGGCAGCCCTTTCACTTAGTGCATAGGCTTCATGAGTGTAGGAGTCCCACTACCTGAACAATTGTACCACAATCTGAATGAGGCCCTCCTTTATGTGATATACAGGCTGTTTCGGAGTGCCTCTTGCTTGTAATTTTTGGCAGCACTTGCACTTTATATACAATTGAATATATAGGAAAGAATGTTTCCTAACAATTATTCCTGTGAAATAGATTTATTTTGTGTTTTGTGCGTATTTTTGTCCGTCTGTAAAAGTGGCGTACAACTCAAACAACATGGTTCCCAGCAGCAACATGGGCGTCCAAGATGCATCCAGACATCCTCCCCATGCTATTCCCGATCCATTTGGTGGTGTTTCTGTCACTTTCTGACCTTTTCCAATAGACCAGGCACCCTCCCCTCTTCACAGCGGGGGTGCCTGATTGTCTCCCATTGACTTCCATTATACTCGGCTGCTCGGCCGAGCACACAAATATAGCAATGTGTTCGCGCCGAATATTTTGGTGCTAGATCATCACTAGTTTTTTTTTAAAAAAATCTATGTTTATTTTTTAAAGCTTTCAACTAGAATCCCATCAGAGAACTGTTCTGACAACTCCATTTGTAGCCCTTATGTTTACTTTCTAGCAGCTCATGAATAGTCATTTAAGCTAAACTCTTTCCAAACTGATAAAAAATATGGCATAAATGAGTGTTTATGAGCTGTCAGGAAACTAGAGATAAGGGCCACAAAGCAGCTGTCTGTTTTTGCTTAGAAGAACAAAGAACAGTGTGCAAATGCAGTGACATTGAACACTGTAGAAGACAAACTGTTGAAAACGTTTAATAAAGACCAATTGTAGAAATCATTTTTAGTCCAAGATATATAGAATGAAGTAATGATAATAATAATAATAATAATAATAATAATAATAATAATAATAATAATAATAATAATAATAATAATAATAATAATAATAATAATAATTAGAAATGAGTAAAGTTTTGAAAAGTTAAATTCACCAACTTCACCCAAGTTAGCAAAGGAATTTGATTTGTTTCAAATTAATTTGTCACAAATCGCTTTAAATCAGGTATACCCAGGCCACTCTGCCATAGGGTACCGCCACACAGAGTGGCTGTGCTGTAGATGGGTAGCGACCATGCTGCGATGAAGAACTGCATGGTCAATTACCCTTCAGCTGCCTTTCATTTAATAATAAAGATCACACTGTATAGTACTTATTCATTGTTAATGGCCTCGTGGCACCTTTAAACAGGGCAGTTGCTGCTATGGGATTTGGCTGGTTAGGTGGGAGGCAATATCCATATTATTGCTGTTCCTGCCTGCAATTTCTTGCAGGTTATTTGAGAGTAAACACTGAATATTAATCAGTTCTGGCATACTAACTTCTCCAACCACAGTGCTCTCTGTCCCTACAGGTGGGAGCCCTTCTTCTGCCATCTGCTTTTCCTCCTGTTCCACATCATTTAATATCAATGAGAATATGTCATCAGGAACATCTAGCTCTTCCTCTCTCTGCTTTTGTTGACTTTTCTTGGACATGGACACTTTGAAGGATGATTTGGAAGAAGTAATCTTCTTTAGGGCTCATTGACATGAACGTAATTTGCGGTCCCCAATGCACGGAGAATGTTTGTGAGGCCTCCAGGATAGATCCTAACCCATTCAACTTTTATGGGTCCGCATCCCTCCGTTCTGCAAAAAGATAGGGAATTTTCTATCTTTTTGCTGTACAGAAGTATGGAACGTAACCCCAAAGAAGCACTCCGTAGTGCTTCCATTGGGTTCCGTTCCATGCTTCCTTTCCGCACCGCTCTGCATCTCCTGATTTGCTGACCCGTTGAAGTGAATGGGTCCGCATCCGTGATGCGGAATGCACATGAAACAATGTCCGTTTATTGCGGATCCACATATGCGGTCCGCAATACGGAAACGGAACCCATACGTTCATGTGAATGAGCCCTTAAGAAGTAATCATCATTAGGACCTGCCCCCCCCCCCCAAGGGGTGCAGACTGTATTGCATTGGTTGGCATGCTGGCACTGTAATAATAAAGGTTTCCATCTTATTGGTATTGAATTACATATCTTAGATTACCACTTATGAAGGAATAAGTAAATGTAGTAATAAATAAAACTGACACTGTATAAATCTTCATGCACTCTCCCCACATTCTTCCTCTCCAATATTCTTCTATTAATCATTTTCAGCAACACAGGGCCCACGAGGGATGAGGGTTTTATAGGGCAGTAACATCACAGAGGATGGCTATCTGTGGATTGGCTGGCTTCCTGGCATTATGGGTGATATTGCATTCCCGGGCTTATTACTTTAACTTTGTAACACATGCAGCTGCCGTTTTAGTAAAAACTGATTAGTTACCATAAAGTGTGAGGAAATTCGGAATCATTGCTAATCGAAGTTTTCCCAAACTTCGTACTGAACTCCGCTTCGAATGCTTCATTTTGCTCAACACTAATAATAATCATAAAATGCTTCCAAAGTTGCCCATAGCCTTTGGCTATCCAGCTAAATGTGAGACCAGGCATGTGATCACAGTACATTAAAAGACTTTAATTATAAAAATTATTGGATCACTGAAAATGACAAAGTTGAGCAGAAAGCAATAGAATCCTTAGATACATATCAAATAGCAATATTTGATCTGTGAAGACGATATAATTGAGGGTGATGCCAGTTTTTGACTGTTTTTTGTTATTGATTCAACTATGTTACCACTGTGACAACAGAACACTGAATAACACAATACTGACTATGATTAGCGTTGAGCGAATCTAAGCATCCAAAGCAGAATTCGATCCGAATTTTAGGAAAAATTTGATTAACGGCAAAGCTGAATTTCCTCGTGCTTCGTGGTAGCGAATCAATTTTTCCTAAAATAGTGTCTGAAAATAAAAATAAATTATGCACACCTCATCCACTTAATCACAGAGAGGCCATCCATGTATATATATATATATATATATATATGTATATATATATATATACATATATATATTTTTTTTAACCCTGGACTAACCCCCTGAGCACCTGAATATAATTTTTAAATGATCAGCATTGAATGTGGCATCTGAGGGGTTAAACGAGGGGGGTGTGTTTGCCATTCCCCATCATTGCGCCCGCTCCATACAATGAAACGCGGTTCGTGAATTTGCAACTAATCAGATTTCTTGATGAAGTTCAACGGAGCTGCCAAATCGAATATTTCTAAACTTTGCTCATCACTAACTATGATCATAAAAAGAAACTTTATAATAAGTATAATAACAATACATGTCCTAAAATATAAGCTCAGTACATTGCCATAGAAATGATACTGTAGTTATCAAATCCTTTTTTAGTATGAACAGTGTAAACAGGCAAAAGAAAGGAAATTATTAAGGGGTATATGAAAGCTTTGATATGGTACAGCACATCTGAATTTAATTTGTTACATCAGGGAATGATGTACTCTGTAGTTCGCTGTGATTGCCACAGCTGCAATCTTTTCATATTCATTTGAAAACTCATTGTGAAAACTCTGCAGGGGGAGCCATTTTATATAACCAGATGTAATGTTTTGCACTTTTTATTTATCAAATGGATTAGAATACAAAGCAGTGTAATACTGAGCTGACAACACATCACTAAATGTAAAAAATAAAAATGTTTAAATTGGAGATCATTATATAACAAAGTGACTTGTACAAATTAGTACTACAGCTGTGTGTGCAGACACCATACTTATTCTGGGTTACTAAAGGAAGTAATTCTGAGCCCACATCTGGGAATATTGGACTGGACATTAGAGATGACCGAATAGAAGCTGACGAAGTGGAACTCGTTTAGCATTTAAGTAAAAATTTGATTTGCAACAAATGCTAATTTCCACACAATTGTGGTAACAAATCACAAATTTGCTAAAATGGCGGCTATACATGTGAGAACTGAGGACATGGGGCAAGGAACTCTGGGTAGGTGGGATCACCCAGATTGACATGCCTGCATGCAGCCAATCAGCAGGCAGTCAGCTCTGTGATGTCACAGCCCTAGGGACAGCACGTGGAAAAATGATTGTGGGAAAAAAGACAGAAAAAACGATTTATAAGTGCAGGGAAAGGATAGGGAGGAATCATTTCACAGCATCTTCGTGCAGGGAGTCATTAGACAGCTCTGTCATTCCAGCTATTTGTTATTGGGCTGCAAGTGTTATGTTGAGAAGCCTTTAGTGGCTTAGAGCTTAGTATCTTATTAAGTACTACAAGAAAAATATATTCTCAGATCACTTCTGCAGTTATTTCTGTTGAAAGCATATAGGGGCGAATTTCAGTGCAACAAGAAAAACATATACGCACTGCACGGTTGCACTTATTTCTGGTGAAAGCTTATAGACGCGTATTTCAGTGCAACTTGAAAAATATATACGCACTTTACTGTTGCACTTATTTCTGGTGAAAGCGTATATGGGCGTATTTCAGTAAAAAAAGAAAAATATATTCACACTGCACTGTTGCAGTTATTTGTGGTCAAAGCATTTAGGGGCGTATTTCAGTAAAAAAAAGAAAAATATATACGCACTGCACTGTTGCACTTATTTCCGGTTAAAGCATATAGGGGCGTATTTTAGTGCAACTTGAAAAATGTATATGCATTGCACTGTTGTACTTATTTATAGTGAAAGTGTATACGGGCGTATTTCATTGCAACAAGAAAAGTGTATACACACTTCACTGTTGCACTTATTTCTGGTTAAGGCGTATAGGGGCGTATTTTAGTGCAACTTGAAAAATGTATATGGACTGCACTGTTGTACTTATTTCTAGTGAAAGTGTATAGGGGCGTATTTCATTGCAACAAGAAAAGTGTGTACACACTTCACTGTTGCACTTATTTCTGGTGAAAGCGTATATGGGTGTATTTCAGTGCAACAAGAAAAATACACACGCACTACACTGTTGCACTTATTTCTGGTAAAAGCGTATTGGGGCTTATTTTAAGTGCTACTTGAAAAATATATATGCACTGCACTTTTGCACTTACTGTATTTCTGGTGAAAGCTTATAGGGGCGTATTAAAGTAAAAAAAGAAAAACATATATGAACTGCACTGTTGCAGTTATTTGTTGTCAAAGTGTTTAGGGGCGTCAGTAAAAAAAAAAAGACACATGCATGCTGGGTCCACTCTGCTGTTGCAGAGTACTGTTTCATTGTCTTTTTTTCTTTGTGATTCTAGCCATGTCAGCGTGCACCTGCACTTTGGGATGTGCTGACTAGTGTTGATCGCGAATATTCTAATCGTGAATTTTATCACGAATATCGGCACTTCAGGAATTCTGAAAATCTAGAATATAGTGCTATACATTCATAATCGCGAATATTCTATATTTTTTTTTCATCAGTACTAATGCTTTTTGCTTGTGGGCCAATGAGAAGGCTGCAATATATTTGTCAGAGCCTATCAACATCCCTAGCAACCAATAGGAAAGTTGCATACCCCTTTACTATATAAGAACCTCCCAGTAGCCATTTTCTGCTGTTTTTTGCAGTTCTGAGAGGGACAGCAGTGTCATTGCGGTGCTCTGTGCTTTGCAGACTCATCCTTATTTAATTACATTAGATAGTTAGCTCATATATATAATACAGATATTTAGTGGGAGATAGTCAGTGTAGGTTATATAGTGATATAGTGGATATAGTGCAGGGTTTTAGGTAGTGTGATAGGAGTTACTGTGCTGTGATAGGCATTAGTGTCTCTGTTAGACAAATTGCTGAGTAATATCTACTCAGACCTGATAAAATGGGAAGTTGCACATATTGCGCAAATTAGTGCCGATTTGTGCATTCGCGAAAATAATGACTGGAGATTGCGAATTCTAGAATTTGCAAATTTATTGCGAATATTATGCGAAAAATTAGCGAAATATCGGGAAAACGAATGTTGAGCATGCCGTTCATCTCTATTGCTGACTGAACCCCTTTTTTGTAGCTGTACTGGAACTGGAGGTGTGATTTCAATTAGAGTAAGTATAAAGCTGTAGCCTGCTTTCATTGTATTTATTGGAAGCCATTTGGCACCAGGAGAAGTATAGAGTGGGCTTAGCATGCATGTTGGTACCTGCATCCCTGAATTTAATGGAGGCCATTATGGCATCAAAAAATTGTAAAAAGCAGATTGGACTCAGCATGCATGTGGAACCTGCACTCCCTGAATTTTATGGTGGCCATTTTGGCACATAACAGGTAGTATTTAGTGTTAGGTTCCCTAAATATAGAGATAGCCTTGACGTTTGGCAGACAGGCCCAAATAATTCTGTGCAAAATGTATTTGCCAAGAATCTCAAATTTGCAAAATAAGAGTAGCATTAGCACCAAAATGTTTTATATAATTATGGCATTATTGTACTTTATTTGTGTTTGCAGAGTGCTGTTGCATTGTCTTTTTTTCTTTGTGTTTCTAGCCATGGCAGCGGGCCCCTGCACATTGGGATGTGCTGACTAACAGATTTACAAAAATTTACACCTTAAAACAGGTGTACATGTTGGAAAAAAACTACTCCAGCCAAAGGATTGGTCTAGTTTTTCTGCCACACACATGGACAGTCGAAGGTGCACCTAACTTATGATGGTTGACCTTCTGAAAGTTTCTTCCATCTGCACATAGAATATTTTGAACTCAGCCATTGGGTTCTTGGTCAGCTCTCTTCCCAAGGCCCTTCCCCCCAGAGTAGTTTGGTGGGAAGCCAGTTCTAGATAGAGTCCTGGTTGTTCCAGACTTCTTCTATTCAAGACTTTTGGAAGCCACTGTGCTCTTGGGAACTTTCAGTGCAGAAGAAATGTTTGTGTCCTTCTCCAGGTCTGTACCTCGAAACAATCTTGTCTCTGACCCCTGATTCCTACTCATGGCTTTTTTTCCCTCCTGATATGCATTGTCAGCTGCAATAGCCTATATATACAGGGGTATGTAACATAGTAACATAGTTTGTTAGGTCGAAAAAAGGCATCCATCCATCCAGATCAGCCTGTTATCCTGCAAGTTGATCCACAGGATTGCAAAAAAATCTCCCTGAGGTAGAAGCCAACTTTCCTCATTTAAGGGGAAAAAATCCTTCCTGACTCCAATCAGTAGACAGAAAAACGACTCTTCTCCAGAAATCTAATAACTATTCTAATAATATTGCACTCCAGAAATGCATCCAGACCCCTCTTGAATTATTTTAGTAAATTCACCATCACCACCCCCTCAGGCAGAGAGTTCCATAGTCTCACTGCTCTTACCGTAATTAATCCTCTTATATGTTTGTGTAGAAACCTTTTTATCTCTCTGAGTAGGGGATGTCCTTTTGTCACAGTCCTTGGGTATAAATAGATCATGAGAGATATTTCTGTACTGACCCCTGATGTATTTATACATAGTTATTAGATCCCTCTAGTGATGTCGCAAACATAAATTTTTCCGTTCGCGAATGGCGAACGCGAACTTCCGCAAACATGCGAACAATGCGAACCGCTATAGAATTCAATAGACAGGCGAATTTTAAAACCCACAGGGACTCTTTCTGGCCACAATAGTGATGGAAAAGTTGTTTCAAGGGGACTAACACCTGGACTGTGGAATGCCAGAGGGGATCCATGGCAAAACTCCCATGGAAAATTACGTAGTTGACGCAGAGTGGGATAAGTTGTAATCACAATGTGATTAATACAGGTTATATTAATCGCATTGCGAATTCAACTTAGAGCTGGGTTCCTAATGGTTGTATTGCTAGAATATAACGAAGATAACGAATATAGCACTATATTCTCAATCTTCGTTATATTCTAGCAATACAACAACCATTAGGAACTCAGATCTAAGTTTAATTCACAATGCGATTAATATAACCTGTATTAATCGCATTGCAAATTCAACTTACAGCTGGGTTCCTAATGGTTGTATTGCTAGAATATAACGTATATTCTAGCAATACAACCATTAGGAACCCAGCTCTAAGTTGAATTCGAAATGCGATTAATACAGGTTATATTAATCGCATTGCGATTACAACTAACACTGCAGCTTCAGAATGAATCTAAGATGGATGCCGTCCTTGCTTTTTGATAGGAGGTGGGAGGATCTGGGAGGGAGACTGATGTACTAGCCCTAAAAAGGGCTTTTTGGGGTGCTGTCAGTACGCTGTCCTTACAGCAGAGATCTGATGAGTCTTTCCGAACTGGAGTGGACATTGAATACACTAGCCTAGCTATCGTTTTCACTATTAAATCAGCAGCAGCTACACTGTCCCTCCGCTCACTAAGACTGCAGCTTCCGAATGAATCTAAAATGGATGCTGTCCAGGAGATGGGAGGGTCTGGGAGGGAGGGTATGCTGATTGGCTGGAATGTGTCTGCTGACTGTGAGGTACAGGGTCAAAGTTTACTCAATGATAGGGGGTGGACCGAACATCGCATATGTTCGCCTGCCGTGACGAACGCGCACAAGCTATGTTCGTCGGGAACTGTCCGCCGGTGAATAGTTTGGGACATCTTATTTGCGAATTCAACTTAGAGCTGGGTTCCTAATGGTTGTATTGCTAGAATATAACATATATTCTAGTAATACAACAACCATTAGGAACTCAGATCTAAGTTTAATCGCAATGCGATTAATATAACCTGCATTAATCGCATTGCGAATTCAACTTAGAGCTGAGTTCCTAATGGTTGTTGTATTGCTAGAATATACATTATATTCTAGCAATACAACCATTAGGAACTCAGCTCTAAGTTGAATCGCAATGCGATTAATACAGGTTATATTAATCGCATTGCGATTACAACTAACACTGCAGCTTCAGAATGAATCTAAGATGGATGCCGTCCTTGATTTTTGATAGGAGGTGGGAGGGTCTGGGAGGGAGACTGATGTACTAGCCCTAAAAAGGGCTTTTTGGGGTGCTGTCAGTACGCTGTCCTTACAGCAGAGATCTGATGAGTCTTTCCGAACTGGAGTGGACATTGAATACACTAGCCTAGCTATCGTTTTCACTATTAAATCAGCAGCAGTTACACTGTCCCTCCGCTCACTAAGACTGCAGCTTCCGAATGAATCTAAAATGGATGCTGTCCAGGAGATGGGAGGGTCTGGGAGGGAGGGTATGCTGATTGGCTGGAATGTGTCTGCTGACTGTGAGGTACAGGGTCAAAGTTTACTCAATGATAGGGGGTGGACCGAACATCGCATATGTTCGCCTGCCGTGACGAACGCGCACAAGCTATGTTCGTCGGGAACTGTCCGCCGGTGAATAGTTTGGGACATCTTATTTGCTAATTCAACTTAGAGCTGGGTTCCTAATGGTTGTATTGCTAGAATATAACATATATTCTAGTAATACAACAACCATTAGGAACTCAGTAATATAACCTGCATTACTCACATTGCGAATTCAACTTAGAGCTGAGTTCCTAATGGTTGTTGTATTGCTAGAATATACATTATATTCTAGCAATACAATCATTAGGAACTCAGCTCTAAGTTGTAATCGCAATGCGAATAATACCTACAATTATTAATCGCTTTCTGAATCCATTTGATGCCTCTATTTGATTGTATATGACTAGAGATGAGCGAACTTTAACCACTTAAGCCCCCCTAGCTTAAACACCCTTAATGACCAGGCCACTTTTTACAATTCCGCACTACACTACTTTCACCGTTTATTGCTCCATCATGCAACTTACCACCCAAATGAATTTTACCTCCTTTTCTTCTCACTAATAGAGCTTTCATTTGGTGGTATTTCATTGCTGCTGACATTTTTACTTTTTTTGCCATTAATACAAATTTAACGACATTTTTGCAAAAAAATGACATTTTTCACTTTCTGTTGTAATTTTTTTAAAAAACTACATTTCTATATAAATTTTCTCTAAATTTATTGTTCTACATGTCTTTGATAAAAAAGTCCAATAAGTGTATATTTATTGGTTTGGGTAAAAGTTATAGCGTTTACAAACTATGGTGCAAAAAAGTGAATTTCGGCATTTTGAAGCAGCTCTGACTTTCTGAGCACCTGTCATGTTTCTTCACGTGCTAGAATGTCAGGAAAGTATAAATACCCCCCAAATGACACCATTTTAGAAAGAAGACACCCCAAAGTATTCGCGGAGGGGCATGGTGAGCTCATGTATCATTTCATTTTTTTTCACAAGTTAGCGGAAAATGACACTTTCTGAGAAAAATAAATAAATAAAAAAAGTTTCAATTTCTGCTAACTTCTGGCAAAAAAAAAAGAAATCTCAGACGGACTCACTATGCCCCTCAGTGAATACCTTGGGGTGTCTACTTTCCGAAAAGGGGTCATTTGTGGGGCGTGTTTACTGTTCTGGCATTTTGGGCGGGGCTAAATTGTGAGCCGCCATATAAAACCTAAAGGTACTCGTTGGAATTTGGGCCCCTTTGTGCACTTAGGCTGCAAAAAAGTGTCACTTATGTGGTATCGCCGTACTCAGGAGAAGTAGGGCAATGTGTTTTGGGGTGTATTTTTACATATACCCATGTTGGGTGAGAGAAATATCTCTGTAAACTGACAACTTTGTATAAAAATTTTTAAAAGTTGTCGTTTACAGAGATATTTTTCACACACAGTATAGGTATATATAAAAATACACCCCAGACATTGCCCTACTTCTCCTGAGTACGGCGATACCACATGTGTGCCACTTTTTTGTAGCCTGGGTGCGCAAAGGGGCCCTAAAAACAATGAGTACCTTTAGGATTTCACAGGGCATTTTTATGCATTTGGATTCTCACAATTTAGGGGCCCCTAAAATGCCAGGACAGTATAAATACTCCACATGTGACCCCATTTTGGAAAGAAGACACCCCAAGGTATTCCGTGAGGGGTATGGTGAGTTCATGTAAAATTTTATTTTTTGTCACAAGTTAGTGGAATATGAGACTTTGTAAAAAACAAAATAAAAATAAAAAAATATATCAATTTCCACTAATTTGTGCCAAAAAATAAAAATTCTGTGAACTCGCCATGCCCCTCACAGAATACCTTGGGTGTCTTCTTTCCAAAATGGGGTCACATGTGGGTATTTATACTGCCCTGGCATTTTAGGGGCCCCTAAGCGTGAGAATACCAAATGCGGCTCGGTAGTCCTGGGGGCAGTACTGCTGATTTAGGCTCACTAGGCCGTGCTGGTATCGCCGTACCAGTTTAGCAGTAAGGGCTTTACATACCTGATATGGTGTAGTGAGCCATAGCTCCGTCTTTCCAAAATGGGGTCACATGTGGGGTATTTATACTGCCCTGGCATTTTAGGGGCCCCTAAAGCGTGAGAATCCAAATGCGTAAAAATGGCCTGTGAAATCCTAAAGGTACTCGTTGGTTTTAGGGCCCTTTGCGCACCCAGGCTGCAAAAAAGTGTCACTCATGTGGTATCGCCGTACTCAGGAGAAGTAGGGCAATGTGTTTTGGGGTGTATTTTACATATACCCATACTGTGTGTGAGAAATATCTCTGTAAACTACAACTTTTACATTTTTTTATTCAAAGTTGTCAATTTACAGAGATATTTCTCACACAAAGTATGGGTATATGTAAAAATACACCCCAAAACACATTGCCCTACTTCTCCTGAGTTCGGCGATACCACATGAGTGACACTTTTTGCAGCCCGAGTGCGCAAGGGCCCTAAAACCTATGAGTACCTTTAGGATTTCACAGGGCATTTTTACGCATTTGGATTCTCACACTTTAGGACTCCTAAAATGCCAGGGCAGTATAAATACCTCACAAGTGACCCCATTGTGGAAGAAGACACCCAAGGTAATCCGTGAGGGGTATGGCGAGTTCACAGAAAAAAAAATTTGGCACAAGTTAGCGGAAATTGATTTTTTTTTTTTTTTTACAGTCTCATATTCCACTAACTTGTGACAAAAAATAAAATTTTGCATGAACTCGCCATACCCCTCACGGAATACCTTGGGGTATCTTCTTTCTAAAATGGGGTCACATGTGGGGTTTTTGTACTGCCCTGGCATTTGAGGGTCTCCGCAATCATTACACGTATGGCCAGCATTAGGAGTATCTGCGATTCTCCTTATATTGAGCATACGGGTAATGAGATTTTTTTTTTCCGTTCAGCCTCTGGGCTGAAAAGAAAAAAAATGAACGGCACAGATTTCTTCATTCGCATCAATCAATGTGGATGAAAAAATCTCTGCCCAAAAATGTGCAAAAAAAAAAACAAAACGGCACAGATTTCCTCATTCGCATCGATCAATGTGGATGAATAAATCTCTGCCAAAAAATGTCCAAAAAAAAAAGTAGTAAGGCCCCATTCACACATCCGCAAAAATGTCTGCATCTATTCCGCAATTCTGCGGAATAGATGCGGACCCATTCAGTGTGAATGGGGCTGGCGGTGATGTGGAGAGCACACTATGCGCTCGCCGCATCAGCATTTGTGGAGCTGCGGCCGCAAACTTCCGGGTTTCGGCCCCCAAGCATCCGGCCGCAGCTCCGCAAAAGATAGAGCATGTCCTATGTGTGGTGTTTTGGTGCACTTATAAAAGGGACCACCAAAGGAACGATCAGCAAGCATATCAGACGCTGTTAACAAAACAGCGTCTGATATGCCATTTTTTTAACTTCTACAGCCTGCCAGCGCACGATCAGCGCTGGCAGGCTGTAGTTTACCTTGTCCCCGACGTGATCCTGTGAACGCGCGCGCGCGTTCACAGGAAATCTCGCCTCTCGCGAGATGACGCGCGGGCGCGTCAAGGAGGAACAGACCGACCGCCCGCAGGACGCAATCCTGCGTGAGGCGGTCGGCAACAGGTTAAAAAAAACGCCGAACTTTTTTTTAAAGTTCGCTCATCTCTATATATTTCGGTTGACTATGACTACCACCAACGTTCTGCTGCCTCCGAGGCAAGATATCTGAACCCACTAGGGGCCATTTGGGCGTTTTTTTTTTTTGTGTATTTTGCCACATTTGGTTGCATATTTACATTTGGTATAGGCAAATATGGTAGTCTAGAATTCAGTGTTTCCCAACCATTGTGCCTCCAGCTTTTGCAAAACTATAACTCCCATCATGCCCGGACAGCCTTTGGCTGTGCAGGCATGCTGGGAGTTGTAGTTTCACAACAGCTGGAGGCAAATTGGTTCGGAAACGCAGGTCTAGATCATTACTCTGCCCAAATCTATATTCAGCTATATGGCTTAGAAAATATGCTGTCAAACAATGATCCTAGGTTTTGGTATAGACACAAGATTTTGCAACAGTGCTCTTCCTGAACTGATAACCCCTTCATCTGCCAGCCTTGCAAACGTGTTGGGGTATGTCAAATCAGGGCTAGCCTCCATGGAACTATTCTCTCTATCCCACTTTCTAAGTCTTACCCAGCATAGCATCCGCACTGAATCCTGACCCATTTATTTCAATGGGTCTGTGTACATGAGCTTTTTTGTTTCACGCATCACTTGTGTGTTGTGTGAAAATCGCAGCATGTTCTATATTCTGTGTTTTCCCCGCAGCCATCGCATGTGGGGCTGCGTGAAAAACGCATTGCATCTGCAAGCAAGTGCGGGTGCGTTGCGTTTTTCACTAATGGTTGCTAGGAGATGTTGTTTGTAAACCTTCAGTTTTTTATCACGCGCATGAAAAACGCATCAAAACGCATTGCACCCGCGCGGAAAAAACTGAACAACTGAACGCAATCGCAGGCAAAACTGAACGGCTTTGACTGTGAAATCGCACAGTTTTCACTGAACGCATCCGCAACGCATCCGGACCTAATCCGGACACGCTCGTGTGAAAGAGGCCTAAAGGCTCACATGCCTGATAAAAATGTTCTTCTCAAGAAAGATTGCTTCGGCTGGATTTACATGTTGCTGTTTTTGTTGCGGAAAAAGAAACACAACAAGAACTGCATTGTAAAAACCACATGCAATTTTATAACAATTGCCTCTATTTTGCAATGCATCAATGTTCTATACAGTTTATACAGGTGAAGCACATTTTTTAGCATCTAGACCTGTGAATTCTCAAAGTGCCGATATTCGCGATTAATATTCGCAATTCAAATATTTGCGCCCAACACTAATCCTGCATACTTCTACCCTCTTCTGCATCTACCCCATAGAGTACCTGCTCAGTGAGCAGAAAACTCTTTTCCAAATTCTCAACGCATATCAATGTTGAAACTTGCTCGTTTAGATATAGGATGTGCGATTCCAAACACACAATTAGCTCACATTTTGAACAAACATATGCACCCTCAAATGAGCACTGCATACATTTGACAAGATGTGCACTGGACTGCATTGTCAATAGTAGAACTCATACTTAAAGGATAACTGTCACATTTAGACCAAAATTTCAGTTTTCATATGTAGTTACTAATATGATAATATACCTGAATCAATAACTATTAGACTTACTTACCCCTTATTTAATAAGATTCAGCCCTTAGCAACCAGTCTGCATAAAACTGCAATTTCACTATTCTGTTAAAATGGCCGCCCTCAGCCCTGAGGCTAATCCATAGGATGCCTGCAGTGAAGTTAGTGAAGACCAGCTCTGTATAGGGGGGTCTTGCAGTGAAGTTCCCAGGTCTGGCTGAAGCCTGTAGTCCTTCTACAAGCTCTCCTCTTATCAGATAAGGCTTTCATTTATACACTGAGCAGCCAGCATATGTACATTCTCCAGAACTGCTAAGGGAGTGTCTGCCAAGCACAGGCATGTGGAGAAGTTCACACACACACAGCCCAGCACTGTTATCTCCTGTCAGTAAGAACCTGGCTTTTTATACATTCCCTTACAATGTTGACTCACTATCAGTTCCCAGTGCACGCAGCATGCTCCGTCCTCTATCTGGTAAACGGAAGGAGCATAGCAACCTGATTTTATCTCAGGTAAATATAGCCAATACTGGGGACTTTTAGGTGGCTTTTAGGGGTTATTTATTAAACAATCAGAAATTAAAACAGGGCCAACAAGGTAATATTAATCACCAAAATCCAATAGTAAAAAAAAAAAAAATTTGACAGTTATACTTTAATGGGGATTACACAAGAGAAACGAAAAAATACAATAATTCAAAGCAATGAAAATCAACTGTCGGAATGTAGTCTCTTCATGAAGTCAGTTAATCTTAAGTCACATACTTAATACAAACACACACTTGAAATCCAACATCCAAACATTTCTAAAATCTGAATTTTTTTTGTCTGCTTGTATAGGTGCTGCTCTCAGACAACTTCCAACCAGACCGGGTTTTTTTTTTCCTCTGGATTCAAATGTCTTTACAAATTATTTCTAATCAACTGAATTTTCACAGGTGGACTCCAATCAAGGTGTAGAAACATCTCAGAGATGATCAAGAGAAATAAAAGGCCCCCAGAGCAAAATTTCATGTGTCATAGCAAAGGGTCTGAATACTGAATACCAATTTTCTTGCAAAATTTAAGTTTTTCCTTTTAATAAATTTGCAGACATTTCAAAAATTATCTTTCACTTTCTCATTAAGGGGTATTAAAGGGTCTGTCTGCTGTTTTAAAATTGATGACTTAAAGGGGCAGGGGGGAGACTCCCGGCACCTCCATCGATCTGCTGTTTGAAGAGACTGCAGCACTCGTAGGAGTACTACTTTCTCTTCACTGTTGAGGTGAGCAGGTGTAATTACAGCTGCTCAGTCCCCATTCACTTCAATGGGACGACTCCGTCCTATTCACTTGAACAGGAAGAAGCCATCGCATTAAAGTGAAGGGGGGCTGAGCAGTTGTAAATTTGGTTCGCCAAGAAATTTGATTAGTTATTAATTAATTTGTCACAAATCGCTATAAATCAAGTATACCCAGGCCACTCAGAGCGGATGCCCTTCATTTAATAATGAAGACTGCACTGTATAGTCCGGCTTAATTGTTAATGGCTGCACGGCACCCTTAATGTACCTTTAAACTGCCACTCTACATTTCAGAGGTGCTGGTCTGCCCTGCCACCAGCGTTTTGTCAGAGTGTTGCTGGGGGCATAATAACTGATAAGCGTATCCGTCTGTCAACTGAAAATGCTGACAGGTCAACTCTTATAAAAATGAACAAGGCCTGGATTGCCCCTGACTTTTCTACTTCTCCTCCTCCTCCTCCATCATATCAACATGCTTTTTAGGCTGCCCACATAAAATGCTTTACAGGGTGAGCTTACCTGCGGCCCCTCACATATAATATTTAACAGGGTCAGCTCACCTGCAAGCCCTCACAATTCATGTTTTTTAGGTTCATTTCACCTGCAGGGCCTCACATATAATGTTTAACAGGGTCAGCTCACCTGCAGGCCCTCACATCTAATGTTTTAGAGGGTCAGCTCATCTGCAGGCTCTCACAAATAATGTTTTACAGGGTCAGCTGCCCTGAAGGCACTCACAAATTATGTTTTAGAGGGTCAGCTGACCAGAAGGCACTCGCAAATGATGTTTTAGAGTGTTAGCTAGAGGACCCTTCCAAATAATGTTTTTGAGGGCTAGCACACCTGGAGGCCCTCAGCTACATTTTTTATTCAGTTTCATCATGGCCAGGGCCATGGCCTCAGCATCACAGCCTTTTTCACGGCCCTAACTGGCTGCCTTCTTAATATTAAATGTTATATATGCTTAAAAGTATGTCACACGTACAGTAGCGTAGGATTTGTAAGTGTATGCGCCAATAAATTAAAAAAGGTATTTGGGATGCGCACACATTACACAGGAGATGTAGCCCTAATAATGTCACAGACTAGCATACACCATCTACGGATAATGTCTTGTATAGGTCAGTGATATGTATTAAACGCACACACAGTACATTAGGCCTAGATTATTTAAATTTTTGCTACAGACACTGTTTTGATATGCAGGACAGTATATGTCACAGAAACCCACAGAATATGAACACTATATTAGGCCCAGATTATTGGAATTTGTAATGCAGACACTGTTTGCGGATGTTCTGCACTATTGGTTACAGAACACCACAGATTATGAACACTAGATGTGGCCCAGATTATTGGAATTTGTAATACAGACACTATTTGCGGATGTTCTACACTATTGGTTACAGAACACCACAGATTATGGACACTAGATGTGGCCCAGATTATTGGAATTTGCAATACAGACACTGTTTGCAGATGTTCTACACTATTGGTTACAAAACACCACAGATTATGGACACTAGATGTGGCCCAGATTATTAAAGACATAGTTTGCGCATGATGTACAGTATATGTCACTAATAGGTATAAAATAAAAATATATTGCTGCTGTCAAACACACACAGTAGTCCTTAAAAAGACTTTCGGGTCTTTTAAAAGATTTTGGTAGTAAAAACAGCAAATGTCTCTCCTTGTCCCTTCCGAAGCACTGTCCCAGAGACTGCAGAAGGTAAATAGATTGCTGCTCTAAAACACACACACACAGTAGTCCTTAAAAGGACTTTTGGGTCTTGGAAATGCTTTCTCAGAATAAAAACTGTAAAAATCGCTCCAACATGGCTACTGGCATAACAGTGAGGGAAGTACTTACCTGCACCTTTATTGGCTGCTTAAAACCAGTGAAACGTGTGGGGCGGAGATTTGAGCATTGCGCTCGAGCACATGCGGTACTCAGTCGAGTACCACCATATGCCGAGCATAGCGATGCTCGAGCCGAACAGATATTCGGCCGAGCATGCTCGCTTATCACTATGAATATATACTAACATTGGTGTCTCCAGTAGCATTTTCACGTAACCGTAGCAGAGCATAATGACAACTAATTACTTTAGGCTAATTGTGTCATTTTTGCTTGGACCAATTGTTTGGACTATTGGATTTAAAATTCATATGGAGCCGACTCAATGTAAAAGCTAAAATCTCCACTAATATAACTTATTTTCCACTAGGAAATAATTTCCCATTCACTAAGTGAAAAAGGCACAATTTAACCAGTTCCTGACAGGGAAGATTTTCCATTGTTTCAGTACATGCATCTTTGAAAGCTATAGCTTTTTTTTTTTTCATTCAGTTATGTAAATAATTTTTGTGCCTTTTTTAGTGATGTATGGGGCTTTTTTCTTTATGTTGTTTTTATTTTACAATTTTTCTCTTTTAACTGTTTTATACAAGGGAAAATATAACGTACAACTAAAATACTTTTTAGAATTATGTCCTTTTGATATATGGGATGTATGGATTATAGTTGCTGGGGCTAGTTGTGGCATGTTGAAGTAATGTAGGCAGTGGAACTTTTTGTCTTTTATTTTACACTTTGTGCCTTGACAGAAGGTCAAAAAAGATCTATGAGGAGCCTTTAACGTTATTTTTTATTTTTATTTTGCTTATTTTTGCTGCAACTGGGGCTAACATATTAGCCCTAGTTATAGCCTGAACACAGCGCCCGGAGAGCTAGTGCAAGGCTGTACAGCCTCACTGCAGAGCTGATCCGGGTCTCTGAAAACCCAGTGGCTTGTGCAGACACCTGGTCAGACTTGATCACATGATTGCTAGGACCGGATTAGGAAGTAGTATTGGTGCTTCCTGATCTGTATACAGAGGCAAGGATGGTAACAAATCATCCACGCTTTGGGGATGATGGGGAGCCCAGTTGTCACTGACAGTGGGCTCCCTGCTCACACTGCCAACTACTCAGACATATATAGTCAACGAGCGGTTGGCAAACCGTTAATGATAATAAATGCAATATTAATATCAATAAAGCATTCCAATTATTCCTCAGTAGATTCCAACAGGTTCCAATAGCACATTATAAGCTAATAAGCTATGGGTTTTCTATCATAATAAGATATAAAAAGGTATCTGCATAAAAGTGCATATTTATGTTATTTTTATTATATGGTCAAGATATGATATAGGGGGTGTATTTACATTCCTTGTATTCTTGAGAGCCCCTTATTAATCAGAGCAATGCAAACGATTTTGATTTTGGTATGGTCATTCTTAATAACTCTCAAACAAATATAACATTTACACAAAATAATTAAAGGGTTGTTAAGAGTTAAGTAAAAGCGCGGGTGTCAGGATCATGACTTAGACTCAGGATATGAGCTTAAAGGGTCACCCAGATTTTAATGTCAACCTCCCGCTGTGCTACTTCAAGCCACAGGGTTACACTAAATCTTCCCCCTTCTGCTATCTGACATCCACAAGACACCTTGATCTAGGTAACTCACAATTATCCACTCAAATCCACTATGCTCTCTAGCGTTCACAGGGTTAATACACAAATATATGTAACACTTCTTCTAAGGTCATGAAATCGTTTAGAACGCAAGAAGGCTCATATTAAAGTGAAGTTTTAATATTCACAGAACAGTGCATACAAAAAATACAGTTATCAAAATGTAAAAATACATACAATGACATACAAATACAATGCACAAAATAAAAAGGATAAAAGAAACTGAACTCTGCCTGGGGTGTAGCATGAAAGTTGGCCAGATCATCAACGGAGTTGTCCCCCAAAGAAATTATAGTTTGCTAAAAGGACACACACCTTAAGAAGGTCTGCAGATTCCACCACTATCCTATCTTCCACTGATGTCATAGAGAGGCTAGTATATATGCTAATGGAACTTTACAACAGAGTTTTATGAGATCAGCTTAACCACGGTTTTGGCTCAAAAACTGTACACTAAAGTATATTTTCTTGTGGGAATCATAGTGATGTCATACTACCTTTATCCAACCCATCATACTGGTGCTTAGCAGTATATGTAATGTCACCTCTGCAGCTAGGAAACCAAACAGCAACTGGCAGAACTAAAGAACAGAGCTGGAAAAAGCAGGGGAGAAAAGGGGTATAAAGCATGAGCGAACTGTTTAGTAAAGAAATGCTAATTGATTATTAAAGGGGTTGTCTTAGTTAAATAAAAAGATTGTGTACATGTGGTAAAACAAAAACACAAGAATCAATTCTCACTAAAGATGAGCGAACCTTTTGAGATTTGGTTTGTTTCGAGTTTGCAAAATTTTTCAAAAAGTTCAGTTTTGCCCCATTCTGCCCAAACCAAAGTTGCTCCAATTGTCTTTTACATTATTTTGTGCTGTAGAAAACAACATTATAATTTATTATTGAGAGCTTTACAAATCTCCAAACCAGAGGTGTAGCGAGGGGGAGATGAATGGGGCCCATGCCCAAGGCACAGAGGGATAAGGGCGCACCTGGGCAGTTAATTTAGATGGTGAAGCAGGGAGCCATCAGCTCCTTGCTTCACAGTACAGCTCAGCTGCATAGTTCCCCCGCAGGCCACACATCATCATGTGAGAGGAGCAATGCCTGGTAATTAGCCACCTCCTACACAGCCCAGCAGCATGTTGTGTGCGGACCGCATCATGCTACTGCTGGGGCATGCTGTTTTTTTTCTTAACTTTATTAATGGAGCTGGTGGGGGCACTACTGAGAGGGCAAAATGTGGGCATTACTATTGCAAGTGGATATTACTACTTTAAGGCAAAATGTTGGCATTATTACTGTGAGGGGGGACAATGTGGTAATTACTACTGTGAAAGAGCACCATGTGGGCTATCTACAGTAAGTTGGCACAATGTGGGCATTATTACTCTGAAGGAGGCACAATGTGGGCATTATTACTGTTAGGGGCACAATTTGAGCATTACTACTGTGAGTGGACAAACTTTGGGCATAACTACTGTGAGGGGCACAATGTGGGCATAACTACTATGAGTGGCACTAATGCCCCATGTAAGCATACAACATAGGGTCCTGTATGCTATTTATGGCGCTGAGAAGCGATGTTAATTGTGCTGGAAAGCAGTTATTAGATCAAAGCATAGCATGAGGAGGTGTGATCCAGGTTCATTCTTGTTTTTGGATATTTTTATAGTTTCTTTCCTTTTTTGCATTCTCATATTAGCACTCCTTCCATTCGACCAAGGTGATTTTAATTAGCAGGAGACATAAGGGTTCACAAATTCCTACCAGCACTCAGTTGGAGTTCCTGAGAGCATATGATAAGGTGAGCTTTGACAATTGTTCACATGATGCTGTGCTGCGTGGCGGCCATTGTTGCTGTGATGCTGGGTTGGTGCGGCCCAGTGTCAGGGTGGCATTGCTGAGTCCCACCGTCTGCTGGTGCGGTGCTGTGGCGCTGGTGGTCGCCACGCAGTGACGCGCCAAATTTAGAGTAGGTTCCCACTCGAGGAGGCAACCTTGTCATGGTGAGTGGGCTTATGCTTTTTGATCAAAATGTGTACTAATGCCTCATGTAAGCATGCAACATAGGGGCCTGTATACTATTTATAGTGCTGAGAAGCGATGTTAATTATGCTGAGCAGCAGTTATTAAATCAAAGCATAGCATGAGGAGGTGTGATCCAGGTTTATTCTTGTTTTTGGACTCAACATATAATGCCTCAGACTCAAATCCAACCAATCAAGACCACCTCTCTGATAAAATAGCTGAATTAGTTGCTAGTTAGCAGCTATTCCTGATTTTAATATGTAAGGACTTGTTGTATCAGTCTTAGTAATCTGCTTATTTTTCTAAAATCTTCATTTTCTCTTATCTTAGATGACATTTTGGGACTTTGGAACCGATTACTCAAGTTACTATCGTTTCAACATACAATTATCATCCTGGAACCAATTAATATTGTAACTTGAGGGACCACTGCATTATTGAATATTACGTTTTAAGCTATTCACCCATAAGATTGGGTGAGTATAGTTATGCATTTGGCAAAGTTAGAGCAGTGGCTTAGTATAAAAAAAATTGCTGTGGCGTGCTATGCACTGATATTGTCTATCTTTCTGATCTAATAAACTTGGGTGGTAAGTGTGTGTGGGGGAGCTGTACTGAATCCTTGCCCCAGGTGCAGGAAAGCCTAGATACACCTCTGTTCCACATAATCACATTAAGATTTCTTTCCCACGAACAATATGGATAGTGTCCGGATCTGTTCATGAAAAAACGGATGGTTTTGCAAGCAAGTGCAATCAGTCTTATCTGTGATTGCATTCAGTGATTCAGTTTTTTCCGCACTACTGAAATCAGTTTCGGATGCATTTTTCACGCGTGTGAAAAAAAACTGAATAATTACAAACTACATCTCCTAGCAAGCATCATCCGTATGCAATCCGCTTTTTACGCAATGCCCGTTTAGTTCCATAGCACCAATGCAAAATATAGAACATACTGTGATTTTTCCTGAACGCAGGAATGATGCGTGAAAAACACACTTCACGAACCGCACCCGGACGGAAATGTTGCTAGTGTGAAAGAGGCCTATTCTAAAGTAGAATCTTCATATTCACCTCACAATCTTATATTTTATCTATCGTCAATACTTCAATTCCAGGAACAGAAAAACAACTAAGAATTTAAATTTATGGTAGAATTTTATTATTTTTGACATTAGTGAAATACAGTATATTTAACATTGCTAAATTCATATTATATTAAGTACCTATCAGTCAGTCCACAGAACACAGCTGATGGACATTTTGCACTGTATTATATGTTGCTGCCATAGATGATGACTTTTGTTCTGTTTTATACCTATATTAACCTATACTTTCATTTTTTACAATTTGTGGCTAATTCCAATGATCCATGATTACCTATTATAGGAACACAGATGTTATGACTCAACATATATCAAAATGAGCAACAGCTTGAATAGAACTAATTAAGCAAACTGAATGCTTGCCAGCAATATAAACAAGGAAATAAAAACTGCTTCTTAAGAGAAGTGTCAGTTTTATCTTATGAGCCCATGCCAGCACTTTCCACGTTCCACTGAAGTACCTGTGATGGCTAACCTCCAGCACTCCAGTTGTGGTAAAACTACAACTCCCAAGATGCACACGTGCTTGGCTGTTCTCAGAACTCCATAGAATCGAATGGAGTATGTTGGGAGTTGTAGTTTCACTACAGCTGGAGTGCCGGAGGTTAACCATCACTGACCTACCCTGCCAATATCTTCTGGAGATTTCATATAAATGTGGCTTCTGATTTCCCATCTACTGCAGGGGTGAAATGACGCACAGCAGGTTTGTTTCAGAGATTTCTCCAACTGTCCCATTCATCTGATTGGCACTGCCATAAAATCATGTGCTTGATGCCAAAAAAACACTATTGGAATGCATGGAGCATACGTTTTAGTCATTTAAATTTTTGCCCGTGTGTTATCCATGTGTATAATGTGCACATACAGCACACAGACCCATAGAAGTGATGCTATTCACACCACCATTTTGGTCCATGTTTCAAGGAACACATATATGGAGATTATGGCAGACCGTTAGTAGTAACTGCCAGGTTTATGTCCTACACAGATATACACATCTCACTGCCATATAAAAAAAAAAAATAGGGAAACTTGCTTCTACTTCACAGGTTTTTTTTTTTGCCTTCCTCTGGATCAACGTGCAGGCTGAACTGGATGGAGAGATGCTTTTTTTTAAGCCTTACAAACTATGTGTTGCGGCCACAACTCAGATTTTTCATAGGAAAATGTGAATGAGCCTTCCTGCGTTATATCTGAAGCAGGTGTCCTGTACTTGAATCGGCAATACATCACTGATGCAGTAGTGCTGTTTGTACAGGACATTTAAGAAGTCACAGAGAATATTATTTTAGAATTTTAATACACTCACCAAAATTTTCACTCAGAAATAAAGGGAGTCTGTCAGTTCCTTTTCTAACATAAAACTGCTTGAATTTTGTACACAGTTCACAAATGGTACCTTTGTCTCCGGCTGTGATGCTGAAAAAAGAAACTTTGAAGTGATATGCTAATTAGATTACAAGTGCCCAGTGCTGTCGACATAACTTAATAATAATTCTTCACCTGCCTTTCTGGAAGCCAGCTGTAAGTGTCCTCATTACAGTACATTACTCTCTCTACTCTTGAAATCCTGCACTTGCGCCCTTCAGCGCTTGGCCCAGGCATGCACCATAGAATACCAGTGCCAGCAACAACACACGTGCAATCTGATTCCAGATGCAGTTGCCCACAAAGAGTATTGCAACTGTGAATAATTATTGCAGCCAGAGCCACTACCACTCCCATCCTCGTCCAGGACTTGCGCCATATGTATTGTTAATTTGTTTCTAATTTTTAAAGCAGGAGAAAGTAGCATGTATATACTTGAGTATAAGCCGAATTTTTCGGCACAAAATGTACTGCAGCGAGCGGGCTGGCCGGCGTGTGACTGACGTCACTTAGTCACGCTTCTGCTTCATGAATGAAGTGGGAGGAGCGTGATTAAGTGACGTCATCACACGCCGGTCGGCCCGCTCGCTGGAGTGTATTCATAGTGAGTACCGAGGCTAGCCATTTTATCAATAGAAGAGATATTGTTTCAGCAGTAAAACACTTTACACACACAGACAGCTATGTGCTCGGTTTAGGACACATGAGGGGACACATAGAGCCATGAGGGGAACCAGCGTAAGATGCTATGTGTGTGTCATTCATGTGTGTCTTATGCTTGCCCCCCTCATGGCCCTATGTGTCATAACACATAGCACACATCCCCCTGCATTTTCCACCTCGGCTTATACTCGAGTCATTAAGTTTCCCAGTTTTTTCGGGTAAAATTAGGGGGGTCGGCTTATACTGGTCAGCTTATACTCGAATATATACGGTATTATCCTTTTACATTTGTTAAATACAAATCAGCAGACCAGAAAACATTTTCTAATATTGGGAATGTCAGTTTAAAATTTCTAGTTCTAGTTTGTTAAGTTCAATTCAACTGAGGCAATTTTATGATTATATTTGTAGACTAAACTATTCTGAAAATATTAGCAATAGATGTTTGTGGTTATTGTGTACCACTGGAATTGTCACTAAAATCCTTTACTTATCATTTACTTCATTATAGTACAGTAACAAAAAAAAAAGTTTAGAAAGCATATTTAAAAGAGTATATGATGTAACACTGCATCAGTAAAAACTTTTAAGGGAAAACAGGGATGCTATATGTGGGTGAACAATACAATCAGCTCTGCAGTTTCCCTGATCACCAGCTGGGAAAATTTTTAGCACAAATTTTTTTTTTTTGATACTTCTATTAAACATTACAGGAAATAAACTCCAAAAACATACTGATAGGTTATTTAGCGTCCAACGTCATTGACAAATGTGAGCAACTCTAGTAACAAAGACTGATTACAATTTGTGCTCAGCTCTCAAGAATAAGAAAATATATATTCTTATAAGATATTCCCTTGGAATGGTAGTAATTGGTGTTGTGATGCTGTGTTAATCACAAATGCTTACAATATAGAGTGTAATAGAATATAATTAAAATATGAGTACGCAACAGGGACTCTAAAATGCTTGCTTATAGCCTAGTCTGATCTCCTATAATTTCCACTGAGAGCTGTCATTCTTGGAAGCAGTATACATACATAAACTCACTAAAGTACTCTTTTGTTAGCTACATCCTTGGATAAATCATTTCTTTCCAGCCTGTGGTTTGCAGCTACCACATAAACACTTCTGTACAACAACAGTCTTTCAGACACATTACTAGTTTAGGAAAATACTGAAAACCATAGGTGTACATAAAAACCAATGGGCCCAATAGCAAGGATCTGAATTGGGTCCCCATGTCTGGAAGGCACCAGATCTGGTACTGCCATGGTTTTTGTTGTTGTACTCCTAAGACAGCAAAAGTCACTAGCGCAGATGTGAATATATATAATATATACCTCCGAACATCTGCTGCCGAACATCATAATAGTGATAAGAAAACTACAAGTCTCCTCATGACCAGTTTAGGCCTCATTCACACTGCCAGCAATAGTTCCAGCAAGCGTTTCTGGCAGAGAATAGCCTGCCAGAGCTCTCTGGGTAGAATGGGACCGGTGGGCATTCCGGTAAACTCCAGCAATGCTGATTCCAGAGAGCTACTAGAACTACTGCCAGCAGTATAAACAGACCTTATTGCTGAAAAATTTGTGGACAATACATGGAGGGGTAAAATAGGAGAGAACTACAACCCCCAGCATAGCCAGATTGTTATTATACTGCATCAGTGGATACTCTTAGAGGAGAGAACTAGCATGTCCAGATTGTTATAGTAGAGAATCAGTGAACATTATGTGGAGAGGGATGCAGTAGGACAAAACTACAACTTCAAGTATTTTTAGGATGTTATGGGTAGAGTGGAGCAAACAGCTGGAAGTTCGGGTTCACCGGATTTGACCAAACTTCACCACAAAGTTCGAGTTTGAGACCAGAACTTGACCCCGAACCCCATTGAAGTCAATGGGGACCCGAACTTTGGGGCACTAAAATAGCTCTAAAAAAGTCCTGTAAAGGGTTAAAGGGCTGGAAATTGAAGCAAAATGGGGGTAAGAGTAGGACAATGCCCTGCAAACAAATTTGGATAGAGAAATAATTAAAAATGACAAAATACATAAAAATTAAAAATAAACATTCTAAACCTGAGCACAAGTGAGTGACAGTGGCACCTGCCACCCCGCAAACAGAGGATGTGTCAGCAACGCCACAACATCTTTCACCGTCACCAAGCATCTCCACACTATCACATGGAAGCGTTCAGCTGTCCATCTCTCAATTAGAAGAAGAAATAGAAAGAGGAAGTACCCCCCTACCCACCCGCAATCCCTGGCTCTGAATGCCAGGATTTCAAAATTCCTGGTCCTTTGAAATGCTTTCATTCTGTCTGGTGGAGATGGATGGAGACATTTAAAAAACTTATGGCGGTGGCTGTCCCACAGTACGTGTTTCCCAGCCACAACTACTTTTCCAGATGAGGCATCCCTGCCCTGCACAACCGAGTGGTGGACAAAATCAGGTGTGAACTGCACAACGCCATCTGTGGCAAGGTACACATAACCACCAATACGTTGACCGGTAAGCACGGGCAGGGAAGTTATATCTCCCTAACAGCACACTGGGTAAATGTAGTGGCAGCTGGGCCAGAGGCAGATAGCAGTTTGGCGCATGTACTTCCACCCCCGAGGATATCAGGGCATTTCTATTTGCCTCCTGTTGCCTCCTCCTCCTACTCCGCTTCCTCCTCCTCTACCACGTCCCCATCCTTTCAGTGTAACACCTTCACCACCAACATCAGCACAGCCAGGGGAAACGACAGCAGGCTGTTCTGAAACTCATCTGTTTGGGGGACAAACCCCTCACCGGGCAGGAGCTGTGGACGGGCATGGAACAACAGACCGATGAGTGGTTGGTGTCACTGAGCCTCAAGCCCGGCCTGGTGGTGTGCGATAATGGGCAAAATCTCATAGCAGCTCTGGGCCTAGCCGATTTGACACGGCGCATTGACTCTTGCCTGGCGCATGTGCTGAATTTGGTGGTGCAGAAATTCCTGAACACCTGACAGTGAAAATCAATTCAGTTAATCCAGCTCTTAGATTCAGGTGGGAAAAATTAACTTTTATAGGTGCTCAAGGACCCCTGCGGCCTGAGCTGCAGATGTGACAGGCAAATTCTCTTCAAAAAGAGAAAATTAACCCGACCAGACTCCCAAAATACACCCCCCCCCCTTTCACTCAAACCACTCATTAATGCCCATTCACAAACTATTTACAAATTTACTTATAAATATTTTTAAATAACTATAAGTCAGATAAAGGAAGTTAACAAACAAAACTATATACATGCCTTACCCTTAACTTATAAGGCCATATACCAATGGCTCGGAGGGTGGGTTTCTGCACCAACATAGGCCAGGTACAAAATTGTCCAGCCAGGGCACAGTTCTGGAGGAGGAGGGGAGGAAGAGGAGAAGAAGAAACCGTGTTTACAGCAGGGTGGCACCCAAAGCAGCTTACTTGAGCATGGTTGGGGGGATACGGAGGACACAGATGATACACCTCCCACAGAGGACAGCTTGTCTTGACCTCTGGGCAGTCTGGCAAACATGAGCGACTACATGCTGCAGTGCCTGCACAATGACTGCTGAGTTGCCCACATTCTAATTGTGCAGATTACTGGGTGGCCACCCTGCTGGATCCCCGTTACAAGGACAACGTGCCGTCCTTAATTCTGTCACTGAAGCATGATCAGAAGAAGCCAACGCTGGTAGACGCGCTGCTTATGGCATTCACACCTGACACAGGGGGATAAGTGGAAGCACAAGGCTAAAGCAGAGGAGGAAGAAGTCGCCAAAGCAGCTGGGTCACCGTCCACACCTCAGAAGGCAGGGTTAGCATGGCCGAAATGTTGAAAGGCTTTGTCACCACGCCACAACAACCAGTATAGACAGTCTTGAAAACGGATGGAACAGCTGCCTGGTTTAAGAGAGCGATCTTTAGTAGCCACAGGAATGGGGGCAGCATGAAAGGAAGGGGTTGCAAAAAAATTACTGGGGGAGGGGGGGCCCTAATCAAATATTTGCTGTTGGGCCCAGTCATTTCTAGATACGCCACTGGGTCTGCCACATTCAACTTCTGGATCTCCAAATTAAGGACATGGCCTCAGCTTGACCTTTAATCCTTAGAGGTGCTGGCCTGCCCTGCAGCCAGTCTATTGTCTGAACGTGTGTTTAGCACGGCTGGGGACGTTATCATAGACAAGTGCAGCCGCCTGTCTAACTTGGACAATCTTACTTTTATTAAAAAGAACCAGGCAGGGATCCCACAGGACTTGTTGGTACCTTATGCAGAATAGACATATATACCAGCCTCCCTTAACCATTGTTATACTACAGCGCACTTACTCTTTGTTTTTTTGCTTTTATTTCCCAGTGTTTTGGGGTCTACGCCAATTCATTAAAAAAAAAAAACATTGTTGTTGGCGACTACCTTTGGCTTCGCAATTTATGTCAGGCAATAATGTAACCACCAATTGTAATGCAACTAACTTCCCTGTCTGTTATGCAGTGCAGGGGTTACTTTAAAAGAAAGAAGAGGTACAATCTGAACGCCGCCTAATTTACATCATATATTTCCCAGTCAGGTATGCAGGGCAGGGGTAGTTTGAAAGAAAAAAGGGGTCATGGAGCATCCCCATCATCAGGCATCTATTTGCCCCACTAAAGGATTATTTTAAAAGTGTATAGAAGCCACAGGGGGCCCCCACGCTGCAGATTTATCATGGAGACATCATGGAGATCTTACAGCATATAACTACAGCACCCAAAATGTAAACGCCGCCGAATTTACAGAATATAATTCCCAGTCAGTATGCAGTGCAGGGGTACTTTGAAAGAAAGAAGAGGTACAGATCACCTAACAATCTGAAGGCCACCTAATTTACTGAATATATTTCCAAGTCAGGTATTCGGAGCAGTGTTCGTTAGGCCCAAGAATGTAACAGATGTTTTTTTGAAAGTTACCTCTCTGTCACCTATGCAGAGCAGGGGTTTGTATACGGCAAAACTGGCAAAATGTCACCCACCAATTGTAACAGATGATTTTGGGAAATTTACCTCCCCGTCACCTATGCAGTGCAGGGGTTTGTATACGGCAAAACTGGCAAAAAAACTGTTTTTTCAGCGTTGTATGCAAAAGTGCTCTGTGGCACAACAGTACAGGTTTTTTCCCACAACTACAGAAATGCAGTTTTTCACCCCAACATTTTAAATTAGGTTTTTGAGCAGTGTATGCAAATGTGATCTGTGGTACGACACTACGGGTTTATTAACCCAACTACAGAAATGCAGTTTTTCACTGTAAAATTTAAAAACATTTTTTTCTGCGTTGTATGCAAACTTTCTCTGTGGCACAACAGTATTCCAACTACAGAACTGCAGTTTTTCACCGTAAAATTTTAAAACAGTTTTTTCTGCTTTGTTTGCAAGCGTGCTCTGTGGCACAACAGTACGGGTTTATTAACCCAACTACAGAAATGCAGTATTTCACCCCAAAAAGTATAAAACAGGTTTTTCAGCAGTGTATGCAAACGTGCTCTGTGGCACAACAGTACGGGTTTATTAACCCAACTACAGAAATGCAGTATGTGACCCCAAAAAGTATAAAACAGTTTTTTCAGCAGTGTATGCAAACGTGCTCTGTGGCACAACAGTACGAGTTTCTTACGGCAACTACAGAAATGCACCATGTCTCAGCGCAATTATAAAATAGGTAATGTAGGGGGACTTGACCTTCCAGAAAAAATGAATTTTTCCTCCACTGAGCTACCAAAAAATAATTAGACTGATGTCCCTGGCTTGCTGGCACACATGTAGGTCACATGCAGTTCCAAGAACACTGTAGTTGCTAAAATGGCCGCCGACCCCCACCTCAGTAACAGATGGATTAAAAATTATATTGCAGTATCACTGGGCTCAGGGCTGGGTACAAATATGTAGAATAGCACCCTCAATAATTTCTGTAGTTTGAAGAGTTAACACCACCAAGTTCAACAGATTTCTTCCCTAATTTCTCCCTTACAGAAGCAGCAGCATCCTATCCCTACACTGAGAAGAGCAGAGTGACGTGCGGCGCTACATGACTCCAGCTTAAATGCTGCACTTAGCCAATCACAGCCATGCCAATAGTAGGCACGGCTGTGATGGCTTCTTAGGGCAAAGTAGGGAAATGCCTGTTGATTGGGTGCCCTGCAGCCATTCAAAAAGTGGGAAGAATTCGCCGAACAACGAACCAAAACTTTTACGGAAATGTTCAGGTTCGGGTCCGGGTGCGAAAAAACGTAATGTTCGGTACGAACCTGAGCTTTACAGTTCAGGTTTGCTCAACCCTACCAAAAATGCCTTAGCTAAGTACTAAGTAAAAGGTTTGAATGAAATATTTTTGTTTTTCCTTTTCAAAAAAATAGCAAAGATTACTAACACTCTATTTTCACTTTCTCTTTATGGGGTATTCAGTGCAGAATGATGGGGAAAACAATTTTTTTTTTTAACTTTAGCACAAGGCCACCCCCTAAAAAATAAAGGGGTCTGAAGACTTTCTGAATGCACTGTATATCGGGGTCTGTGATGGCTGCTGCTTCTGCATTGCTATTTTCTATGGCTACTACTGGTTAGTATACAAATATCGGACTTGGGCTCTAACATTCACTGAGACTTATATTTAGTTTTCTCTCCACTCCATTCCTTTATCATCATAAGTTGGCATTTACAGTATTTGTATGTAATTCAGTGACTTCCGTACACTGTTCTTTTCTATAACATGTACTCTGCACTAGTCTCCTCCCTTTGTCAACTGATCTCAATTGTTTTAATGTGTGTAACAACTGTGTTTATTAGGAAAGTTAATTAATAAAAAATAATATTGAGTAACATAGCACATGAGCTGAGTTTGTGGTTTTTGTGTGTGGTGTGTGGCTTTCCTAATCAAGTCCATACTGTATAATCAAACATAGCTGGACTCAAATGAAGGTGTAGAACCATTTCAAGGATGATCCGAAGAAATGGACCGCACCTGGGTTGAATATATGAGTGTCACATCAAAGGGTCTGAATACTTAGGACCATGTGATATTTCACTTTTTCTTTTTTAATTAAAAAAACACTATTTTGCCTACTCTGTGGTCTCCTAATGCTGCTGCAGCCACCTCCACACTGTCATTGTGCCACTCTGTGGCCTCCTCCTGATTCTGCTGCCACCTCCAGACTCAGTTATTGGGTCACTCTGTGGCCTACTCATGCTGCTTCTACCTCACCACTATTTTATAGGGCCACTCTGTGGACTTCTCATGCTGTTCCCACCCTCCCCACTTCATGACTGGACCACTATTTTGCCTTTCAGCCTGGCTGACATCATTTATTTGAGCCTTCTTCTGATCTGTCAGAAGGAAAGAAAAATGAGATGCATAAATGTCTGCATAGCAGTTGTAAGGCCTGTATGGTCCCATCAGCATCGGCTTGTGATTTGGTAGCCAAAAGCAGAAGTGGGTACAAAACACAGAAGACATGCAAATATTCCATTCACTTGTCATCTCTGTTTATGGACCCACTCCTGTTTTTTGACATTAGCAATACTGATGGATTACTGACCCCAATGCTGACCGAGTGAAGGTGGATGCTCAACAGACAGGATCCGTTTTTTGTGGGTTATTGTTCTGACAGATCAGAGGAAGGGCAAAATAATCAGTGACGTCAACACAAACTTACTGCTGATACCCTTTCCACTCTGTCGAGGGGCTCTACTTGAATAAGCATTTAATAGAACAGGTTCTGTAGACATCTATGTGGAATCATCTGACGATGGTGTAAAAGCAGTGCACTTCTTCTTGGCGCTAACATCAACCTGGAAGGCTGAGTTCATACTTGAAGTATTTGGTTAGTGACTGCCCAAATAAGTGAAGTGCACAGTGATTCTAAGAGCAATGCCTGTCATCTGCTTGTCATGCTGACTCACAGTATTGTTTAACTACAACAGCAGACTCCTTTTGTGTGTTTCTGCACCGCACAGTATTCTACAACATCATACAGGTTCTCGTCCGGAAATAGCTGTTTTTTAACGGGATTCGCCAGAAATAAATTTGGATTAAATGAAATCTTTTTGGAAAATTCAGCAAACCGAACAAATAGAATTTTTGAGAAATCTGCTCATCTCTACCATGTACGCTAAAATACATTGTGAGGACTTCTGTTCGGGGGGGTATAGGAAAAAATAAAAAAAACGGCTATCTGGACTAGTTTGCTAGTTATGTGCAGTACTACTTTTGTATTACTACATATCACAATTGTGGGAACAGACTCCTAAAGTTCAAAATGATTATTGTCAAACATACTGTAAATCTATGACCAAATACATGTATTAATTTAGAGCCAATGGCTGTATGTAGAATAATCCAAACAGGCTTTTTTAGTGTGAAGAACATTATTCCACTAACAATGCTGGATAATCTTTTGTTAGAACTCTACATTGTGCCATTCTTCTGTTATTTCTCCTTGAATGTTGTATTACATTGACATCTAGGTGTTACCATTTTCTTTGTCATTATCAGGGTCCCTACACAGCCTGACACTGTCAGCAGTTATTGTAGAAAACATGCCCCATTGTCTGTTATGAAACAAGCCCCATTGACAAGGAGAATCACCAAAAAACTGTTGAAAAAAAGTTCACAGATTTCCAGGACAAAGAGCGCTGTCTGCAACTTTTAGGGAGATATATGCAGATATCCACATGCAGCTTCTAAGCATTATTTGGGGGACATTGTTTTAGGGTAGAAAATGTTATTTACTTTTACACTTATGTGTACTCTGTGTTTTAACATTTTTTGAATTGTTTTATAGTTGATCAATTCCTAAAATATCCTTGCATGTATCCTGGCTATATTGATCTCTCTCACTAAAGGATGCCACAGTCTTTTCTAGCACATTTTGCTAACTGTGCACTGTGTTATACCTATAGGGCTTTAGGAGGCTGTATAAAACTCATAGATAACAAAATGTATCATTTTTTCCTGGAGTGTTCCTTTGAATTTATGGCAAATTGGATGGTTGTAGGATGAATACTCATTTGGCCGACATCTGTCTCTGTTGACTCCTCCATATACATGCAATCTCGACTGAGGGAGCAAGGCAAAAATAGTCCACTCTGGCAGACGTTAATTTTCCAGAGAACAAAGAATAGGGTATTTTTAAATCCATCTGTTGTTGGAGGAGAATTGGCAAGCCTCCATACACATTCAATGGTTGTATGATCTTTCTGAAATTGGGATGTTCAACCAACATTTATCTGATGTGCATGGCCAGCTTACTAGGATAAACTTAAGTACACAATTGAATGACTGAGAGAAAGGCACAACATGTAAAAATGTTGATTGTACATGGGGGCCACATAGATTTTTTGACTAATGTGGTACCACACCATTTTTGCTATATATCATTTTTTTGCGAAAAGACCTTTATAACTTACAACTTTGAAATGTTTCACTGTCTCATCATCAAGGGCTAATCACTGTATGTACCGAAAAAATTATAGCAGGCATAAAATACAAATAATTTTTTCCAACCAAAAAATGTGATTCTGATTTACGGTACCGATTGTGAGTATTGTTATATGATATTGGATATAAAATTGTATCAGTTGTACCGTCGTCCATTTACATATTGACCAGGCCTCTACTGATATAGCTCATCATAGCACATATATATGGGAGATGATATAATCCCAGCGTATCTGTTGAATGCCATCCTATGGGCTTGATCCCGTAAATATGGCACAAATATCAGGACCTGATGGTTGCTAATTATGTCCTCTTATATCTAATTATTTATTGTACATATCTATCGATATCTATCTTGTACAATATCTATATTGACCTAACATAGAGACGGACCAGAATTGGACAGACGGACTACAATTCACTAATTGTTTTTACACATTTGGTGGTGGGTACTATCCTGTGTCAGGGGCCAGGTAGGGCGACTAGGAGGTTCCTGACACGGGATCGCCCCTATCGGGGCGGCTATTCCGTTTTGATAGGCAGGGCATACAAGTTAACAGGGCAAGAAACAGGGACAGTACCCTTTCTGCCCCCAGTTCATTCCCCCTATCTCTACTGGAGGTGTCAATTTCACTATATGTCCCCTTTCTTAATATTGAAATAAAAGTTATGTTTTAGTGACTTTTTCACGGTGATAAAGCTCACAGTGTATGTCAGAGCAAATGAGAATCATGAGTCAAATGAACTGCATGAAATGCTCAGAGACAGAATTGTGGCAAGGCACAGATCTGGCCAAGGTTACAAAAAAATTTCTGCGGCACTTAAGGTTTCTAAAAGCACAGTGACCTCCATAATCCTTAAATGGAAGATGTTTGGGACGACCAGAACTCTTCCTCGAGCTGGCCGTCCAGCCAAACTGAGCTATTGGGGGAGAAGAGCCCTGGTGAGAGAGGTAAAGAAGAACCCAAAGATCACTGCGGCTGTGCTCCAGAGACGCAGTCGGGAGATGGGAGAAAGTTGTAGAAAGTTGACCATCACTGCAGCTCTCCACCAGTCGGGGCTTTATGGCAGAGCGGCCTGACGGAGGCCTCTCCTCAGTGCAAGACACATGAAAGCACACATAGAGTTTGCTAAAAAAACACCTGAAGGACTCCAAGATAGTGAGAAATAAGATTCTCTGGTCTGATGAGAAAACCAGGCACTGCTCATCACTAGTGTTGAGCGAACAGTTCAAGCATAGTTCGGGTTCGTACTGAATTTTGGGGTGTCCGGGACACGGACCCGAACCCGGACATTTTCAAAAAAGTTTGGGTTCGGGTTCGTTGTTCAGCGATTACTTCCCGCTTTCTGAAGGGCTGCACAGCAGCCAATCAGCTAGCGTTTTACTTCTTGCCCTAAGAGCCCATCACAGCCATGCCTACTAATGGCATGGCTGTGATTGGCCAAGTGCACCATGTGACCCAGCCTCTATTTAAGCTGGAGTCACGTAGCGCCGCACGTCACACTGCTCTGATTAGTGTAGGGAGACGACGCAGCTTCTATGAGGGCGAGATTAGGCAGGGAGAAGTCAGCAACAGCACTTTATAAACGGATCGATCTACAGCTGTGAATGATTGAACTTCTGCTAGTTACTTGCTCACTGGTTTTTAGGCTGCACAGAGCGTTTTTCTGTCACTTATTTTCTGGGGTGATCGGCGGCCATTTTGTGACATGTGGTGCACCAGAACAAGCTGCCACCAAGTCCATCAATCCATCAATACTAGTTTTTTTTTTTTTGCTATATCCTACATCAGGGGCTTGGCTGTGCTAATTGTCACCCCTAGAAACTCAGGATAGCAATTTCTATATTTTATTAAGGGGTTAAATACAATTGCCCAAATACCAATCCCCTAAATCTGGTGTTCCAGATTGGCTAGCCAAGTATAATACTGTCTGCTGTCTGGCAAAGGATAGATTATTTTCTGTGGTGAAATTCAATTGCCAAAATAGCAATACCATAAATCAGTGGTTTTAGCTGTCGCTGGCAAAGTATAATAGTGTCTGACAAAACATGTATTTTGTTCTGGGGTGAAATTCAATTGCCAAAATAGCAATACCCTGAATCTGGTGTCCCAGCTGTTGCAGGCCAAGTTTCATAGTGTCCGCAAAAACATATATTTTGTTGTGGGGTGAAATTCAATTGCCAAAACAGCAATACCCTGAATCTGGTTTCCCGGCTGTTGCAGGCCAAGTTTCATAGTGTCCGCAAAAACATATATTTTGTTGTGGGGTGAAATTCAATTGCCAAAATAGCAATACCATAAATCAGTGGTTTCAGCTGTGGCTGGCCAAGATTCATAGTGTCCGCAAAAACATATATTTTGTTCTGGGGTGAAATTCAATTTGCGAAAATAGCAATACCCTGAATCTGGTGTCCCAGCTGTTGCAGGCCAAGTTTCATAGTGTCCGCAAAAACATATATTTTGTTCTCGGGTGAAATTCAATTGCCAAAAGAGCAATACCATAAATCAGTGGTTTCAGCTGTGGCTGGCCAAGATTCATAGTGTCCGCAAAAACATATATTTTGTTGTGGGGTGAAATTCAATTGCCAAAATAGCAATACCCTGAATCTGGTGTCCCAGCTGTTGCAGGCCAAGTTTCATAGTGTCTGCAAAAACATATATTTTGTTGTGGGGTGAAATTCAATTGCCAAAATAGCAATACCATAAATCAGTGGTTTCAGCTCTGGCTGGCCAAGATTCATAGTGTCAGCAAAAACATATATTTTGTTGTGAGGTGAAATTCAATTGCCAAAATAGCAATACCCTGAATCTGGTGTCCCAGCTGTTGCAGGCCAAGTTTCATAGTGTCAGCAAAAACATATATTTTGTTGTGGGGTGAAATTCAATTACCAAAATAGCAATACCATAAATCAGTGGTTTCAGCTGTGGCTGGCCGAGATTCATAGTGTTCGCAAAAACATATATTTTGTTGTGGGGTGAAATTCAATTGCCAAAATAGCAATACCCTGAATCTAGTGTCCCAGCTGTTGCAGGCCAAGTTTCATAGTGTCCGCAAAAACATATATTTTGTTGTGGGGTGAAATTCAATTGCCAAAATAGCAATACCCTGAATCTGGTTTCCCAGCTGTTGCAGGCCAAGTTTCATAGTGTCCGCAAAAACATATATTTTGTTGTGGGGTGAAATTCAATTGCCAAAATAGCAATACCATAAATAAGTGGTTTCAGCTGTGGCTGGCCAAGATTCATAGTGTCCGCAAAAACATATATTTTGTTCTGGGGTGAAATTCAATTGCCAAAATAGCAATACCATAAATCAGTGGTTTCAGCTGTGGCTGGCCAAGTATAATAGTGTCCGCAAAAACATATATTTTGTTCTGGGGTGAAATTCAATTGCCAAAATAGCAATACCCTGAATCTGGTGTCGCAGCTGTTGCAGGCCAAGTTTCATAGTGTCAACAAAAACATATATTTTGTTCTGGGGTGAAATTCAATTGCCAAAATAGCAATACCATAAATCAGTGGTTTCAGCTGTGGCTGGCCAAGATTCATAGTGTCCGCAAAAACATATATTTTGTTCTGGGGTGAAATTCAATTGCCAAAATAGCAATACCCTGAATCTGGAGTCCCAGCTTTTGCAGGCCAAGTTTCATAGTGTCCGCAAAAACATATATTTTGTTCTGGGGTGAAATTCAATTGCCAAAATAGCAATACCATAAATCAGTGGTTTCAGCTGTGGCTGGCCAAGATTCATAGTGTCCGCAAAAACATATATTTCGTTGTGGGGTGAAATTCAATTGCCAAAATAGCAATACCCTGAATCTGGTGTCCCAGCTGTTGCAGGCCAAGTTTCATAGTGTCCGCAAAAACATATATTTTGTTCTGGGGTGAAATTCAATTGCCAAAATAGCAATACCATAAATCAGTGGTTTCAGCTGTGGCTGGCCAAGATTCATAGTGTCCGCATAAACATATATTTTGATGTGGGGTGAAATTCAATTGCCAAAATAGCAATACCCTGAATCTGATGTTCGAGCTGTTGCAGGCCAATTGTAAATCTGTCCATAAAAGGATAACTTTCATCCAGGGCCTAAATACTAGCCCTAAAAGAGATGTTCCCGTAAATCAGTGGTTACTGCTGTGCCTGGATTAGTGTAATACGCTACATAAATAAATTGGCAGATAGTGTTAGGTGCCTGTAAAAAAAGGCCTGAATTTGAAATCAATACATTGGGCCAAATATTTTTTTTCTTATTGTGGTGCTTGGTGAATGGTAACAATGAGGAAAACATCTAGTAAGGGACGCGGACGCGGTCGTGGTGGTGTTAGCTTACCCTCTTGTGCTGGGAGAGGACGTGGCCATTCTGCCACAGCCACACGTCCTAGTCAACCAACTACCTCAGGTTCTAGTACCCGCCAGAATTTACAGCGATATTTGGTGGGGCCCAATGCCGTTCTAAGGATGGTAAGGCCTGAGCAGGTACAGGCGCTAGTCAATTGGGTGGCCGACAGTGGATCCAGCATGTTCACAACATTATCTCCCACCCAGTATTCTGCAGAAAGCGCACAGGTGGCACCTGAAAACCAAGCCCATCAGTCTGTCACATCACCCCCATGCATATCAGGGAAACTGTCTGAGCCTCAAGTTATACAGCAGTCTCTTATGATGTTTGAAGACTCTGCTGGCAGGGTTTCCCAAGGGAATCCACCTAGCCCTTCCCAAGTGGTGGAAGACTTAGAATGCACTGATGCACAACCACTGATGTTTTCTGATGATGAGGACATGGGAATACCACCTCATCGGAGTCCGCACGTCTCTGATGATGACGAAACACAGGTGCCAACTGCTGCGTCTTTCTGCAGTGTGCAGACCGAACAGGAGGTCAGGGAGGAAGTTCAGAGGAAGAGGCAGTGGTGAGACTGAGCCAACAGCGTAGCAAAAGAGAGAGCAGGGGGCAAAAGCAGAACAGCCGCCTCCAAGAGAGTTCGTCTGCTACTGGCCACCGCCACCAGGGACCAAGCACCCCAAAGGCAGCTTCAAGGAGTTCCCTGGCATGGCACTTCTTTAAACAATGTGCGGACAACAAGACCCGAGTGGTTTGCACGCTGTGTCATCAGAGCCTGAAGCGAGGCATTAACGTTCTGAACCTTAGCACAACCTGCATAACCAGGCATCTACATGCAAAGCATGAACTGCAGTGGAGTAAACACCTTAAAAGCAAGGAACTCAATCTGGCTCCCCTTGCTCCCTCTTCTGCTGCTGCCTCGGCCTCTTCCTCCGCCTCGGGAGGAATGTTGGCACCTGCCGCCCACCAAAGAGAGGATGTGCCACCGACAACACCACCTGCGTCACCAAGCATCTCCACCATGTCACACGGCAGCGTTCAGCTCTCCATCTCACAAACCTTGGAGAGAAAGCGTAAATTCACACATAGCTACCCTCGAGCCCTGGGCCTGAATGCCAGCATTTCTAAACTACTGGCCTTTGAAATGCTGCCATTCAGGCTGGTGGACACAGACAGCTTCAAACAGCTGATGTCCATGGCTGTCCCACAGTATGTTGGTCCCAGCCGCCACTACTTCTCCAAGACAGCCGTGCCTTCGCTGCACAACCAAGTGTCCGATAAAATTAAGTGTGCACTGCGCAACGCCATCTGTGGCAAGGTCCACCTAACCACAGATACGTGGACCAGTAAGCACGGCCAGGGACGCTATATCTCCCTAACTGCACACTGGGTAAATGTAGTGGCGGCTGGGCAGCAGGCGGAGAGTTCCTTGGCGCACGTCCTTCCGCTGCCAAGGATCGCAGGGCATCATTCTTTGCCTCCTGTAGCCTCCTCCTACTACTCGGCTTCCTCCTCCTCTGCTTCCACCAGCTCACCAGTCAGCCACACACCTTCACCACCAACTTCAGTACAGCCCGGGGTAAAAGTCAGCAGGCCATTCTGAAACTCATATGTTTGGGGGACAGGCCCCACACCACGCAGGAGTTGTGGCGGGGTATTGAACAACAAACCGACAAGTGGTTTCTGCCGGTGGGCCTCAAACCCGGCCTGGTGGTGTGCGATAATGGGCGAAATCTCGTCGCAGCTCTGGGACTAGCCGGTTTGACGCACATCCCTTGCCTGGCGCATGTGCTGAATTTGGTGGTGCAGAAGTTCATTCGCAACTACCCCGACATGTCAGAGCTGTTGCATAAAGTGAGGGCCGTCTGTGTGCGCTTCCGGCGTTTACATCCTGCCGCTGCTCGCCTGTCTGCGCTACAGCGGAACTTCGGCCTTCCCGCTCACCGCCTCATATGCGACGTGGGCCGAAATAACTGAAAGTGGCCTTCTCCAGTGGTGGGTGATATGACGCATGATTCCTTGCTGTGGGACCTCTCTCCTCTGTCTGGGGGGTGGGCCGAAATAACTGAAAGTGGCCTTCTCTAGTGGTGGGTGAAATGACGCATGATTCCTTGCTGTGGGACCTCTCTCCTCTATCTGGGTGCTGGGCCGAAATAACTGAAAGTGGCCTTCTCCAGTGGTGGGTGATATGACGCATGATTCCTTGCTGTGGGACCTCTCTCCTCTGTCTGGGTGCTGGGGCCAAAATAATTGAAAGTGGCCTTCTCCAGTGTTGGGTGATATGACGCATGATTCCTTGCAATGGGACCCCTCTCCAATTGATATTGGTTAAATTTTATTTATTTTATTTTATTTTAATTCATTTCCCTATCCACATTTGTTTGCAGGGAATTTACCTACATTTTGCTGCCTTCGGCAGCGCTCTAGCCCGTTCCTGGACTATTTTACAGCCTTTTTAGTGCCTAAAAGTTTGGGTCCCCATTGAACTTCCCGAACCCGAACTTCCAGGTGTTCGCTCATCTCTACTCATCACCTGTCCAATACAGTCCCAACAGTGAATCATGGTGGTGGCAGCATCATGCTGTGGGGGTGTTTTTCAGCTGCAGGGACAGGACGACTGGTTGCAATTGAGGGAAAGATGAATGCAGTGTAAATTAGTGGGGTGTAAATTACTGCATCAGAAAGAGAAACTACTCTAAGGTTTTTCTGACACAGTTTAGCATTCAGCTTTATAGCTGAGTGGATAAGGTCTTTGCCTCTAATGCAAAGAACTAGGAAATGAGGTTTACTGTGGGGACACCTCAAAGAATCCTCCCAACAATAAAAAAATATATGAACCAATCCCTTCACGGGACTAAGGGGGATAAAACTTAACCTTTAATGGTTATAATATAAAAATGCACTCACAATAAGAAGTGAAGCGAACCTATAGACAGTGCACATACACAAAAATCCGATAGTGACCAGGTAATACACCACCTACTTAACTATGGCTAAGAAAATAGCAATTATCAGAAATAAAAAGATCAAAATGGAACAAGCTCCATAGACGATAAAGGGTCGGCTGGATCAAGAAGTGCAGATCTTGAAAATGCAGTGTCACCCAGGTCTTTTGTGGTGTAGTTGGACCCAAAGGCAACGGTGATCTCGCTGGTGGTGATAACCGGTCACTTGGTGCCAAACAATCGTGACTCTGTGCAGATAAATGGCCGGGAACACGCTAAGGCCCTACCTATCTACACAGAGCACCCGCCCCAAAAGGGGCGACCCCGTCCGGATACCTGTCCCTATACCCGGGCGGAGTCCCGAGTCAAACCCTACTAAAGGTGCCAGCAGAGGTAGGGGGTATGTATTCGCTTTTGACTAAACTGTCATGAAGACTGCGTCCCCGCCGGTAGGTAATACATGGGTAATCCCCAATCACTTCACTAAGGTCCGGATCCAGGGTCATGATGCCCCAGTTGTTCCTGAGGACATTGCGTACTTCGTGGGCCACTCTATCAAAGGTGGAGATGAATCGGATCGTCTTTTACAAAGGGGCATCTCAAGGTCGTGGGACCAACAGATTTGCCCTATCCTTATGTAGAGCGGTTTGAAAAGCCTGCCGGAGTACCCTATCAGGGTACCCCCGCTGGAGAAATCTTGTGAGGAGATCATTCGCCTGCCGAAGGAACTCACGTTTCGTGGAGCAATTTCTCCGTAAACGGAGATATTGCCCCTTCGTTATACCACGCTTGAGGGGGAGCGGATGACTACTCTCCCACCTCAAAAGAGTGTTCGTAGAGCTAGGTTTTCTAAATACAGTGGTATCCAGCTTCCCACCAGGCGCCCTAGTAATCAATAAGTCCAAGAAGGGAAGCCGTACTGCATCCGTCTCCGAAGTGAAATGGAGTCCAATCGAGTTGATGTTAAGTTCATCAACAAATTCCTTAAAGCCAGCTCTAGTGCCATTCCATATGACGAATATATCGTCAATGTACCGCGCCCACAGTCCCACACAGTCCAACACTGCCGAGCACTCCTCAGTAAAGACCAGGGTTGCCTCCCACCAGCCCAGGAAGAGGTTAGCGTACGATGGGGCACAAGAACACCCCATCGCCGTCCCCCTGAGCTGGTGGTAGATCTTACCGTTAAAGGAAAATACATTCCTGGTAAGGGAGAAATCCAACAAGCGCAGGACAAAGACTGTGGGCGCGGTACTGACAACCTCTTGTACTCAGGAAGTATTCAACCGCCCCGAGTCCCAGGGAATGCGGAATACTGGAGTACAGTGCCTCCACATCAATACTGGCTAAAAGACTGTCCTCCCCCACCTGGATCCCATCCAGCCGCCCAAGGAGGTCCATCGTGTCGCGGGTGTAAGAGGGGAGGGTGACTACAAAAGGAGCCAAAACATGGTCAATGTAGATACCTAGGTTCTGACACAGGTTACCCGACCCCCGACAGGATGGGACGCCCCTTAAGCGGCTGTGTCCCCTTGTGTATTTTGGGGAGGCAGTAGAAGGTGGACAGCCTCGGGTGAAGGGGCAGCAAAAATTTGTATTCATCGTCAGAGATGATCTTAGAGGATTTTGCTTCATCAAGAATACATTTGAGCTCCCTCATGTACTCTTGTGTGGGATTAGCTTGGAGAATCTCATAAGTGGACTTGTCCAGCAAGAGAGCCTCATACATCTTGCGGTATTGACCATGGTCCATAACAACTGTGTTTCCCCCCTTATCGGAGGGTTTTATGACCAATGAACTGTCAGATCCCAAATTTCTAACAGCAGTGGACTGGGCCTGGTCAAGATTAGAATGTCTGGGGGGCTCAATTCCTCTAACTGCTTGGTGACAGTGTCCAAGAAAACATCAATGCAGGACACTTCACCAGAAGTGGGAGGCATTAAAGTGCTACGTGGCTTAAAGTATAACTGTCAAATTTTTTTTTTTTTTACTATTGGATTCTGGTGATTAATATTACCTTGTTGGCCCTGTTTTAATTTCTGATTCTTAAATAAATAACCCCTAAAAGCCACCTAAAAGTCCCCAGTATTGGCTATTGTTACCTGAGATAAAATCAGGTTGCTATGCTCCTTCCGTCTACCAGATAGAGGACGGAGCACGCTGCGTGCACTGGGAACTGACAGTGAGTCAACATTGTAAGGGAATGTATAAAAAGCCAGGTTCTTCCTGACAGGAGATAACAGTGCTGGGCTGTGTGTGTGAACTTCTCCACATGCCTGTGCTTGGCAGACACTCCCTTAGCAGTTCTGGAGAATATACAGCTCAGAGAAGATATGTCAGCTGCTCAGTGTATAAATGAAAGCCTTATCTGATAAGAGGAGAGCTTGTAGAAGGACTACAGGCTTCAGCCAGACCTGGGAACTTCACTGCAAGACCTCCCTATACAGAGCTGGTCTTCACTAACTTCACTGCAGGTGTCCTATGGATTAACCTCAGGGCTGAGGGCAGCCATCTTAACAGAATAGTGAAATTGCAGTTTTATGCAGACTGGTTGCTAAGGGCTGAATCTTATTAAGTAAGGGGTAAGAAAGTCTAATAGTTATTGATTCAGGTATATTATCATATTAGTAACTACATATATGAAAACTGAAATTTGGGTCTAAATGTGACAGTTATCCTTTAAGAGAGGTGAAAGGGCCAGTACCCTCTTGATGTTTGGACTCCGTCTCCAAGTCATATAGAAGGCGGACGTCCGAAAGTATTTCGGGTGGAATACCTAGTTCTCGGGATTATTTCCTTTCCTGATGTTTAAAATGCTTGTGCCATCATAATTTTCAAATAAACAGGTTCAGATCCTTAACGATATTGAACCTGTTAAAATCCGATGTAGGCACAAAGGAAAGGCCCATCTCGAGAACCTGTATTTCAATAGTACTAAGGGGGCGCGATAACTGGTTAACTACTTGCGGTCCTGAGGATTTGTCTGGGGCTGTGTGCGGGTGCACAGCGGATAAATCGGGGCTGGATTCAGTAAATTCGTGTTCTGAACTGTCCCCCCTAAAAAACGACGATCCCTGCCTCGTGTCCCACCGCGTTGTCGCCCCCTTCTATTCCTATCTCGAGATGGTGATACTGGCCCCTTTTGGGTATTATCCGAATCCGAAACTTCCGTTTCGGTGGAAGACTGGTCAGTGTATGCAGGCCCTGGGTCCCGTCTGTTGGCAATGGAGGAGTATATTCTATTCTCTTTAAAGTCAGCCAAATCCCTCACGAACTGGCAATGTTTCCGCTCTTTTAGATGATATTGAAATTTCTCCGAAGTATTCTGGAGCTGTTTTTCTTTATTAACGAACTCTGCCTCATGCGTGAAGGACTGGACTATCTTAATATTTTCAGATATTAGTTTTTTAGTTTTTTATTCAAAACTTCCAAGTTAGTTTTCTCCTCCGCCAAGAGTAAACGCATAAGTCGGAGAGAACTAGCCGTAGCCTCCTGTACCCACTTAGCAAGAAATCCTGGATTCCTGAATCTGGCAGCTGGTAACAGGGAAAGTCGAAGGCCCCTAGGTACAATATTGTGCTTTAAGTAATTATCGAGGCTCTGAACCTCCCACCAAGACACGATCTGTTCTTTTTACAGCTCGGTCAGTTCTTTAAAGGCTGCATTGAAGGAGGGGGTATACTTCTGGGAAAATTCCTTGTCAGAAAAAATATCCCTTACCTCAGCCAGCCACTCATCGGTAATAAATCCTGTTGTAAGAAATCCTGCCATGCTCTGACACATGTATATATTACAAAGAACTAGGAAATGAGGTTTACTGTGGGGACACCTCAAACAATTCTCCCAACAATGAAAAATATATGAACCAATCCCTTGACGGGACTAAGGGGGATAAAACTTAACCTTTAATGGTTATAATATAAAAATGCACTCACAATAAGAAGTGAAGCGAACCTATAGACAGTGCACATACACTAATAAAATCCGATAGTGACCAGGTAATACACCACCTACTGAACTATGGCTATGAAAATAGCAATTATCAGAAATAAAAAGATCAAAATGGAACAAGCTCACCCAAGACGATAAAGGGTCGGCTGGATCAAGACGTGCAGATCTTAAAATGCAGTGTCACCCAGGTCTTTTGTGGTGTAGCTGGACCCAAAGGCAACAATGATCTCGCTGGTGGTGATGAACGGGCACTTGGTGCCAAACAATCGTGACTCTGTGCAGATAAACGGCCGGGAACACGCTGACCCTATAGACCCTATCCAGGGAAAGGGAACTGCGAGGCCCTACCTGTCTACACAGAGCACCCGCCCGAAAGGGCGACCCCGTCCGGATACTTGTCCCTATACCCCTAGTCAAACCCTACTAAAGGTGCCACGCTCCCGACGTGCCACGTTTCTTTCTCATGAAATCTTCAGGGGAGATCAAAAATAGTAATCAGCAGGGCTGAGTAAACAACAAATTCAAATGTAGTTTTGGCTTGACAAAAATGAATAAATATACACCCCCAGCTTAAGTCAGTCAATAGTTGGGAGTTTTTTTTTTTTAAAACAACAGACAACCGTGCAATGCAGCAAAATGCTCAACCCAATGGGGCTAACAATAGAGGCTCCTAGTGTTAGTAGCCAGAACAAATAGAGCCACATAAATGCCGGAAACAGGGCTAACAAGCAAAGCACGAGGATGTACCACAGCCAGTGGGCAGTAACATCGCGGCGCACATCCTCCTGGTGACATGAAAGTGTATCATGTCACCAATGAGCCCTGGGTGATGGTATACCGCATCCGCTTACTCACCTGAGCGCATTTTAAATGCAGAAGTCACGCGCCTTTGCTCAGACTCCGCCCCTCCGGCCATCCAACCTCCGGCAACAGTCACGTGGGGATAGTCATGTGACGTGTGCCGGAGGTCGTGGAACGCAGAAAGGAAGCGCTGCACTCCACGCTCGGGACGCGCATCAAAGGGGCGTGGTTAGGCTAATTCAGCAAGCGGCTTACTGACATGGGGGCAGCTCAAAAAACCACCCCTAACTCCGGGGTAAAGGATAACAAACCCCGATGTCACTATGAATAGATAGAGAGCTACTATGGCAGAATTCCTCTTAGTCCGGTCAAGGGATTGGACTTAGGCATAGGTTCATTTTGAAAATTACAGCCAGAGGAAGAGGCAGCCCATTCCGCAAGTGTGGTGGGGGTCGGGCAGGTTCAATAGGCCGGAGCCTAAGTGGGAAGTTGGAGAAGGTGCGTGTAATTACTTCAAAGGACGCACCAGAGTTTATTGAGTGGCTCACTTAGCCTTCCGCTTCTGCAACCTCCTCATCCTCTGAATCTGCATCCTGAACACTCTCTGCTGTGTGAACCCCCAAAGACACCACCACCATAGCCCCTCCACTCGAGTCAGAGGAATTATTTTCCCATCTGCTCTCAGTCCTTACCGATGCGCAGCCATTCTGAGGCTGAATGAGGAAGAGAGGGTGGCAATGGCCACCACCCAGTGGTCTGACAACAGTACCCAGTTTAGACCAAGGAGGGAGGTCCCCGCTGTTTCTGCTTACTCCGAGATCTCAAATGTCAGTGGTGGTGAAGGTGACGATGATGACGTGTCGATGGACATCACATGGGGGCCCACAAGAGAGAAAGTGGAGGGGAGCTCAGAGGGAGAGACGGAGCAGCAGAGAGGGAGGAGAAGGAGGAGAAGCAGGCAGAGCTCGCATGGCACAGGAGTAGAGTTGAGGGAACACCTGGATGTTCGGGTTTGAGAAGTTTGGCTGGAACTTCCCGAAAATGTTCTGGTTCGGGTTTTGAACTCGACCCGAACTTCACCCCGAACCCCATTGAAGTCAATGAGGACCCGAACTTTTGGGCACTAAAAAGGCTGTTAAAATAGCCCAGGAAAGAGTTAGAGGGCTGCAAAAGGCAGCAAAATGTAGGTAAATCCCTTGCAAACAAATGTGGATAGGGAAATGACTTAAAATAAAATAAAATTAATAAAAATTAACTAATATCAATTGGCAACTTGGAGGAGGAGGAGGTGTAGGAGGAGGTTGGGGTGGCATCAGATGTGAATGATATGGCAGTTGATGTTCTCATCGCAGCCAAAAAGGATTCATGTCTGCCTGCAGTGCCACAGGCCTCATTCACAGACTCAGGGCCATGGCACCCAGACAGAGGAGAGGTTCATTCAACTTTGGGTTGCCCCGCAAAATAATAGTAAAATGAAAAAAAGAGGATTCAATAAAGAAGTGCCCTGGAGTACAAGAATATATGGTTAAGAGGAGGTAGTTATAAATGTCTATTCTGCACAAGGGATAGACAGGTTCTGTGGGATCCATGCCTGGTTCATTTTTATGAACGTCAGCTTGTGCACGTTGGCTGTGGACAGGCGGCTGCGTTTGTCAGTAATGACGCCCCCTACCGTGCTGAATACACGTTCAGACAAAACGCTGGCCGACGGGCAGGCCAGCACCTCCAAGGCATAAAATGCTAACTCTGGCCACGTGGACAATTTGGAGACCCAGAAGTTGAATGGGGCCGAACCATCAGTCAGTATGTGGAGGGGTGTGCAGACGTACTGTTCAACCATGTTAGTGAAATGCTGCCTACTGCTAACACGTTCCTTATTAGGTGGTGGTGCAGTTAGCTGTGGCGTGGAGACAAAACTTTTCCACATTTCTGCCATGCTAACCCTGCCCTCAGAGGAGCTGGCCATGACACAGCTGCGTTGGCGACCTATTGCTCCTCCTCTGCCTTCGCCTTGGGCTTCCACCTGTTCCCCTGTGACACTTGGGAATGCTCTCAGGAGCGCCTCTACCAGCGTGCGCTTGTACTCGTGCATCTTCCTATCACGCTCCAGTGCAGGAAGTAAGGTGGGCACATTGTCTTTGTACCGGGGATCCAGCAGGGTGGCAACCCAGTAGTCCGCACACGTTAAAATGTGGGCAACTCTGCTGTCGTTGCGCAGGCACTGCAGCATGTAGTCGCTCATGTGCCAGGCTCCCCAGAGGTAAGGACAAGCTGTCCTCTGTGGGAGGCGTATCGTCATCGTCCTCCGTATCCCCCCAGCCATGCACCAGTGATGGGCCCGAGCTGCGTTGGATGCCACCTCGCTGTGAACATGCTTCTTCCTCATCCTCCTCCACCTCCTCCTCATCCTTTCCTTCTCATTCTCCAGTAGTGGGCCCTGGCTGGCCACATTTGTACCTGGCTTCTGATATTGCAAAAAAACTCCCTCTGAGCAACTTCTTAGAGACTGGCCTGGAAGTGCTAAAAATGACCCCTCATCCTCCTCCTCCTCCTGGGCCACCTCCTCTTCCATCATCACCCTATGTGTTTTCTCAAGGAGACATAGAAGTGTTATTGTAACGCTGATAATGGCGTCATCGCCACTGGCCATGTTGGTGGAGAACTCAAAACAGCGCAACAGGGCACACAGGTCTCGCATGGTAGGCCAGTTATTGGTGGTGAAGTGGTGCTGTTCCACTATGGCCTGCTGCTGCTCGCACAGTCTCTCCAGCATGTGCAAGGTAGAGTTCCACATGGTGGGCACGTCGTATATGAGGCGGTGAGCGGGATGGCTGAAGTTACGCTTTAGCGCAGACAGGTGAGCAGTGGCCTGCACTTTATGCAGCAGCTCTGACATGTCGGGGTAGTTGTGAAGGTACTTATGCACCACCAAATTCAGCACATGCACCAGCCAAGGGATGTTCGTCAAACCGGCTACTCCCAGAGCTGCGACGAGATTTTGCCCATTATCGCACACCACTAGGCCGGGCTTGAGGCCCACCGGCAGCAACCACTCATCGGTCTGTTGTTCAATACCCCGCCACAACTCTTGCGCGATGTGGGGCCTGTCCCCCAAATATATGAGTTTCAGGACGGCCAGCTGACGTTTACCCCGGGCTGTGCTGAAGTTGGTGGTGAAGGTGTGTGGCTGACTGGATGAGCTGGTGGAAGAAGAGGAGGAGGAAGCCGAGTAGGAGGAGGAGGCTACTGGAGGCAAAGAATGATGTCCTGCAATCCTTGGCGGCGGAAGGACGTGCGCCAAAGAACTCTCCTCCTGAGGCCCAGCCACCACTACATTTACCCAGTGTGCAGTTCGGGAGATATAGCGTCCTTGGCCGTGCTTACTGGTCCACGTATCTGTGGTTAGGTGGACCTTGCCACAGATGGTGTTCCACAGTGCACACTTGATTTTATCGGATACTTTGTTGTGCAGGGAAGGCATGGCTGTCTTGGAGAAGTAGTGGCGGCTGGGAACAACATACTTGGGGCAGCCATCGCCATCAGCTGTTTGAAACTGTCTGTGTCCACCAGCCTAAATGACAGCATTTCAAAGGCCAGCAGTTTAGAAATGCTGGCATTCAGGCCCAGGGCTCGAGGGTGGGTAGGTGGCAAATTTGCTTTCTCTCCAAGGTTTGTAAGATGGAGAGCTGAACGCTGCCATATGACATGGTGGAAATGCTTGGTGACGGAGGTGGTGGTGTTGGTGGCACATCCTCTGTTTGGTGGACGGCAGATGCCAACATTCCTCCCGAGGTGGAGGAAGAGGCCGAGGCAGCAGCAGAAGAGGGAGCAGGGGGTTTACTCCACTGCAGTTCATGCTTTGCATGTAGATGCCTTTGTCATGCAGGTTGTGCTAAGGTTCAGAACGTTAATGCCTTGCTTCAGGCTCTGATGTCACAGCGTGCAAACCACTCAGGTCTTGTCGTCAGCATATTGTTTAAAGAAGTGCCATGCCAGGGAACTCCTTGAAGCTTTGGGGTGCTCGGTCCCTTGTGGTGGTGGCCAGTATCAGACGAACTCTCTTGGCGGTGGCTGTTCTGCTTTTTCCCCCTGCTCCCTCTTTTGCTACACTGTTGGCTCGGTCTCACCACTGCCTCTTCCTCTGAACTATGAATGTCAGTGGCTCAATTCCATGTGGGGTCTAGGACCTCATCGTCCCCTGCATCGTCTTCCACACAGTCTTCCTCCCTGACCTCCTGTTCGGTCTGCACACTGCAAAAAGACGCAGCAGTTGGAACCTGTATTTCGTCATCATCAGAGACGTGCGGACTCCGATGAGGTGGTATTCCCATGACCTCATCATCAGGAAACATAAGTGGTTGTGCATCAGTGCATTCTATGTCTTTCACCACTGCGGAAGGGCTAGGTGTATTCTCTTGGGAAACCCTGCCAGCAGAGTCTTCAAACAGTATAAGAGACTGCTGCATAACTTGATGCTCAGACAGTTTCCCTGATATGCATGGGGGTGATGTGACAAACTGATTGGTTGGTTTTCAGGTGCCACCTGTGCGCTTTCTGCAGATGACTGGGTGGGAGATAATGTTGTGAACGTGCTGGATCCACTGTCGGCCACCCAATTGAATAGCGCCTGTACTTGCTCAGGCCTTACCATCCTTAGAACGGCATTGGGCACCACCAAATATCGCTGTAAATTCTGGCGGGTACTGGAACCTGAGGTAGTTGGTCCACTAGGATGTGTGGCTGTGGCAGAATGGCCACATCCTCTCCCAGCACCGGAGGGTCCACTAACAACACCACGACCATGTCCGCGTCCCTTACTAGATGTTTTCCTCATTGTTACCGTTCACCACAATAAGAAAAAAATTATTTGGCCCAATGTATTGAAGTTAAATTCAGGCCTTTTTTTTTACAGGCACCTAACACTATCTGGATATTTCTTTATGTACCGTATTACACTAATCCAGGCACAGCAGTAACCACAGATTTAGGGGAATATCAATTGTAGACAAACCAACAGAAAGGTGGCATGCAGCAGGATGTGCTCAACCCAAAAATGCAGTTGTGCATATATATACGGGGGAGCAGATCCTGCATTTGTGGCCTGTTGTATACAGTGGATGATGCCCGCAGCGGACCACAAGTACCACAATAGACATCCTACACAAAATGGCAATAGTGTGGATGTGATAAATAATATGCAGGCATAAATAACCATGCAGGCATGGTTACATGCTAGAGGTAACTGAGGAGTCTGCTGCGAGTCGGCCAAAACATTCCTGTAATTTTGCCCACTGGGCCCCTGGTATTGCCCATATGGCACAGGTAGGTGAGTGTTAGGTCCTGAGCTACTTGAGAGACCTTGGCGTGGTGCTCGGGCTTAAGACATGTCCTCTACTGTAGGACATGTTGACTATCCTCTCAATTTTAACATCAGTTTGAGGGCTTAGTAAGACCGCAGTGTGCACCTGTGTTGTCATTTGTTATTGGAATATCAATTGTAGGCCTAGTATTTAGGCCCTGGATGAAAAGTATCCTTTTACGGACAGATTTACACTTTGAGATGCACAGTAGCGTGTGAAAAAATATATAGGATTATGCTTTCAGCATTTGTATTTTAACACTTTGTGTAATATACCCTTTAACGGAAAGAAATACACTTAGAGATGCAAAACAGTGTGTGCAAGTGTAGAGGATAATGCTGTATTTTAACACTTAATGTAAAATACCCTTTAACGTAAAGAAATACACTTGGAGATGGACGCTGAGTGTAATAAACCCTTTAACGGACAGATATACACTTGGCCTGCAACAGCTGGAACACCAGATTTTGGGTATTGCTATTTTGGCAATTGAATTTCTCCCCAGAAAATAATATATCCTTTGAAGGACACTATTAAACTTGGCCAGCCACTGCTGGGACACCAGATTTACGGTATTGCTATTTTAGCAATTGAATTTCAACCGAGAACAAAATCTATCCTTTGCCCGACACTTTTAAACTTGTCCAGTGAAAGCTGGAACACCAGATTTACGGTATTTCTATTTTTGCAACTGAATTTCACAGCAGAAAATAATATATATTAATACAGACACTATGAAACTTGTCCAGTCACAGCTGGAACACCAGATTTACGGTATTTCATTTTTGCAACTAAATTTCACCCCAGAAAAAAATATATCCTTTGCCAGACACAATTAAACTTGGCCAGCCACTGCTGGGACACCAGATTTACGGTATTGCTATTTTTGCAATTGAATTTCACAGCAGAAAATAATATATATTATGACGGACACTATGAAACTTGTCCAGTCACAGCTGGAACACCAGATTTACGGTATTTCTATTTTTGCAACTAAATTTCACCGCAGAAAAAAATATATCCTTTGCCGGACACAATTAAACTTGGCCAGCCACTGCTGGGACACCAGATTTACGGTATTGCTATTTTTGCAATTTAATTTCCCCCCAGAAAAAAATATATCCTTTGCCGGACATTATTAAACTTGGCCAGCCACTGCTGGGACACCAGATTTACGGTATTGCTATTTTGGCAATTTAATTTCACTCCAGAAAAAAATATATCCTTTGCCGGACATTATTAAACTTGGTCAGCCACTGCTGGGACACCAGATTTACGGTATTGCTATTTTGGCAACTGAATTTCACCTCAGAAAATAATAAATCATTTGCCGGACACTATTAAACTTGGCCAGCCACTGCTGGGACACCAGATTTACGGTATTGCTATTTTGACAATTTAATTTCACCCCAGAAAAAAATATATCCTTTGCCGGACATTATTAAACTTGTCCAGCCACTGATGGGACACCAGATTTACAGTATTGCTTTTTTGGCAATTGAATTTCAACCCAGAAAAATATATATCCTTTGCCGGACACTATTAAACTTGGCCAGCCACTGATGGGACACCAGATTTACGGTATTTCTATTTTTGCAACTGAATTTCACCACAGAAAATAATATATCCTATGACGGACACTATGAAACTTGTCCAGTCACAGCTGGAACACAATATTTATGTTATTTCTATTTTTGCAACTGAATTTCACCCCAGAAAAAAAAAATACTTTTCCGGACACTATTAAACTTGGCCAGCGAAAGCTGAAACCACTGATTTATGGTATTGCTATTTTGGCAATTGAATTTATACCCAGAAAAAAAATATATCCTTTGCCGGACACTATTAAACTTGGCCAACCACTGCTGGGACACCAGATTTACGGTATTTCTATTTTTGCAACTGAATTTCACCGCAGAAAAAAATATATCCTATGACGGACACTATTAAACTTGGCCAGCCACTGCTGGGACACCAGATTTACGGTATTGCTATTTTAGCAATTGAATTTCAACCGAGAACAAAATATATCCTTTGCCGGACACTATTAAACTTGTCCAGTTACAGCTGGAACACCAGATTTATGGTATTTCTATATTTACAACTGAATTTCACCGCAGAATATAATATATCCTATGACAGACACTATCAAACTTGTCCAGGCACAGCTGGAACACCAGATTTACTGTATTTCTATTTTGGCAACTGAATTTCACCCCAGAAAATAATAAATCCTTTGCCGGACACTATTAAACTTGGCCAGCCACTGCTGGGACACCAGATTTACGGTATTGCTATTTTTGCAACTGAATTTCACCCCAGAACAAAATATATCCTTTGCCGGACACTATTAAACTTGTCCAGTTACAGCTGGAACACCAGATTTACGGTATTTCTATATTTACAACTGAATTTCACCGCAGAATATAATATATCCTATGACAGACACTATCAAACTTGTCCAGGCACAGCTGGAACACCAGATTTACTGTATTTATATTTTGGCAACTGAATTTCACCCCAGAAAATAATAAATCCTTTGCCGGACACTATTAAACTTGGCCAGCCACTGCTGGGACACCAGATTTACGGTATTGCTATTTTGGCAACTGAATTTCACCTCAGAAAATAATAAATCATTTGCCGGACACTATTAAACTTGGCCAGCCACTGCTGGGACACCAGATTTACGGTATTGCTATTTTGACAATTTAATTTCCCCCCAGAAAAAAATATATCCTTTGCCGGACATTATTAAACTTGTCCAACCACTGATGGGACACCAGATTTACAGTATTGCTTTTTTGGCAATTGAATTTCAACCCAGAAAAATATATATCCTTTGCCGGACACTATTAAACTTGGCCAGCCACTGATGGGACACCAGATTTACGGTATTTCTATTTTTGCAACTGAATTTCACCACAGAAAATAATATATCCTATGACGGACACTATGAAACTTGTCCAGTCATAGCTGGAACACAAGATTTATGTTATTTCTATTTTTGCAACTGAATTTCACCCCAGAAAAAAAAAAAAACTTTTCCGGACACTATTAAACTTGGCCAGCGAAAGCTGAAACCACTGATTTATGGTATTGCTATTTTGGCAATTGAATTTATACCCAGAAAAAAAATATATCCTTTGCCGGACACTATTAAACTTGGCCAACCACTGCTGGGACACCAGATTTACGGTATTTCTATTTTTGCAACTGAATTTCTCCGCAGAAAAAAATATATCCTATGACGGACACTATTAAACTTGGCCAGCCACTGCTGGGACACCAGATTTACAGTATTGCTATTTTGGCAATTGAATTTCACCCCAGAAAATAATAAATCCTTTGCCGGACATTATTAAACTTTTCCAGTCACAGCTGGAATACCAGAATAACGGTATTTCTATTTTTGCAACTGAATTTCACCGCAGAAAATAATATATCCTTTGCCTGACACTAATAAACTTAGCCAGTCACAGCTGAAACCACTGATTTATGGTAATGCTATTTTGGCAATTGAATATCACCCGAGAACAAAATATATCCTTTGTGGACACTACTAAACTACCAGATTTACGGTATTTCTATTTTTGCAACTGAATTTCACTGCAGAAAATAATATATCCTATGACAGACACTATGAAACTAGACAAGCCACAGCTGGAACACCAGATTTATGATATTTATATTTTTGCAACTGAATTTCACCCTAGAAAATAATATATCCTTTGACGGACACTATTAAACTTGGCCAGCCACAGCTGAAACCACTGATTTATGGTATTGCTATTTTGTCAATTGAATTTCACTCTAGAACAAAATATATCCTTTGCCGGACACTACTAAACTTGTCCAGCCACAGCTGGAACACCAGATTTACTATATTTATATTTTTGCAACTGAATTTCACCCTTGAAAATAATATATCCTTTGACGGACACTATTAAACTTGCCATTAGTAGGCATGGCTGTGATGGTTTCTTAGGGCAAGAAGTAAAACGCTAGCTGATTGGCTGCTGTGCAGCCCTTCAGAAAGTGGGAAGAAATCTCCCAACAACGAACCCGAACCCTTCACTCATCCCTACACAGGAGGCAGAAAGCAACTTGCAAATGTATCTGAAGTGAGCCATCCATTTAAACGCAGCCATCGCAGTAAGCGCAACACTCAACTAGGGACCTCGGCCTTTAGAGGCACCTGGCCTCCCTTCAATGAGCTCAGTGGGAGCATCATCATCAGATCCCACAAAGCCACACTCCCTGCACTCCACATCTTTTCCTTCTACTCTCTCCTCCCATTTGTCCTCCACTCCATTTTCCACCTTGCTGTTGTCGCGTTCAACTACTGTCATATAAAGTGGTGGACTCAGAGGCTTTTAGAAAATTTGTGGCCATTGGTAGACCGCAATGGAAGGAAATATTTCTTCCAGAAGGGCATCCCAGGGCTATATGGCCACGTTCAGCGGCAAGTAAATATATCTCTGGCACACAGTGTTGGTGCCAAGATACATGGGCAGGGAAGGTACATATCTTTTACTGCCCACTGGGTGAACATTCTGACGGCCATCAAGCATGCAACCTGTGGCTCCCGTGTGGATTTGGTGTTACCGCAGCCGATTGCATGCAGTCCTGCCTCTTCTTCTCCTCCTCCTACTCCATCTTCCGTCTCCTCCTCGGCTGACTCCTCCTGTTCCACTGCTACCGCCTCTTCTGCTGCTCCCCCCAAGCTCCTCAGAACCCATTCGACGTGCCAGTTTAGACGTTGCCATGCTGTGCTGCAGGTGTTGTGCCTGGAAGCCAAGAGCCACACCGATCCTGCACTGCTTTCATCTCTGCGGTCACAGGCCGATCAGTGGCTAACCCCTCTTAATTTGACAGTTGGTAAAGTGGTGTGCGACAACAGTGCCAATCTGCTGAGCGTGCTGAAACAGGGCAAAATGACACACGTGCCGTGCATGGCACACGTCCTGAACTTAGTCGTTCACCGATTCATTGCCAAATACTCCTGGGTCCAGGACTAGAGTTGAGTGAACCCGAACTGTATAGTTCTGGTTCGTACCGAACTTTACGATTTTCCGCACCTGGACCCGAACATTTCCGTAAAAGTTTGAGTTCGGGTTCGTTGTTCGGTGATTTCTTCCCGCTTTTTGAAAGGCTGCAGGGCAGCCAATCAACAAGTGTTTCACTACTTACCCTAAGAAGCCATCACAGCCATGCCAACTATTGGCATGGCTGTAATTGGCTAAGTGCAGCATGTGATCCAGCCTCTATATAAGCTGGAGTCACGTAGCGCCGCTAGTAACAATTTACACAGAGGATAGTTATAAAATCAGAGACATTGTACATAGACATTGGTCTATATTGAGGAGTGGACACAACAAAATAGAGGAGTTCAAATTTTTACCGTTAATGTCCTATAGACGGACTAGAAATTTGAAAGACCAAGTGGTACACACTGACATAGGCCCACAGAAAAAAACATGGACAGCAATTTTTACATACCCAGAAAAAAGGTTGTTTTCCGTGTTTTAGTTGCATCAATGGTCAATATTTGATCAAGGGAGGTGTATTCACCCATCCCTTGACTAAAAAAATGTACCTAATTTCACACTTTTTGTCGTGTAAATCATCTTATGTCATATATGTCTTATGGTGCCCCTGTGGACTAGTATACGTGGGAGAAACATCTTTAGATTTTAGGACTCGGTGTAATTATCATAAATACAATATTAGAAAGAAACGAACAGATCTTCCAGTTTCCAGACATTTCCTGGATGCTGGCCAAAAAGAAAGTGATCTAAAATGCATGTTGATTGATCATATCCCTTTATCTCGCAATGGGGGTAATAGAATTTTGGCTTTGCAAAAACGTGAGATGCAATGGATAGTGAAACTAAATAGCCTTAAACCAGGCTGATTGAATGTAGACTACAGACCATGGATCCTGTAGGACCCACTGCTCTAGTGGCGGTGGACATTGCAGGATCCCCTGTGTTCTTTTTCCTTCTTTTTCAAAAAAAAAGGATGTGATATATAATGGAGAATGAGATTTAATCAGATGGACTATATGTAGATCAGAAACCATGGACCTAACTGGATCCATTGCACTGCTGGGGTGGCGCCTATCATGACGCTCTGCTCTCGCCTAATGGTGTTAAATTTATTTTAATAAATATATGATGACTTTTTTTGTCATGTAATAACTTTGGTTATTTTTCTGTTTCTTGCAGTTAATCGCCGATTGACGAATGGAGACCTCAACCCGGCCAGCATTTTTGAAAAATTGAAGTTTTTTCTTATATTTCTAACCTGTTTCTGTGCAGGGCGTAATCTAGATTGGACATCTCTAGTTTAAATATTTGCATGTTGCACCTTTATGTCAAACGGTCTTTGTTTAAGTAGATACGACTTTGAAGCGATAGGACTGAATTTGGGGTTTCCGCACCAGTGACCTGGTGTGAACCCTAAGGATTGTGGCTGCTATGTGGCCCGAGAGGAATCTCGTTGGCATATATATCGACATACTGTCCTAGGCTCTTTTCTTATAACAAATGAACTTGGGTTGACACAGTGAGGATTCGCTGTGTAAGCCATTAGTTCTTGATCATCACAATGTCAGAATCAGACCGTGGGTGTGACACACATCATGGATCCGGTTTAGTGGGAATGGATGCACCTGACTTTATTTAGTTAACAGTGATCTATATCTTTGGTATACTCGATACTTTCATATTTTATAGTCCGCTATGAGAGTGTCATGTGATCTATTGCATGTAGATCAGGTGACTCTTTAGCTCCATAGCAACTAACAACAAGTTTGGGTCACGAGACAGAACAGGACTGTGATGTATTACGCCGATAGCGTCATCGCGCTTTAAACAGGTTGGGACATGCGCAGTCTGTAACTAGGGACGCGCAGGAATCCATTGTCATGCTGGCTGCAATTGATCTCTCCGTTTCACCGGTATTGTTTTTAATGACTTATAATTATGAACTTTTGCGTTTTAATCTTCACAACTATGATCAAGATTATTAATCTTCGACACGGACACATTTACACTGAATTTTAGTTCTTTACTTATATCACTTTAACATGATTTTGGTATTTGATCACTGGATATGTTTGATTTACTGTAATTGTTTATATGTCACAATTATGTAAATTGTTTGATTACATTAATTATATTAATTAATTACACATTTATAAATTGTTGGATGTTACACCATTTTATCACTGCTTAAGAAACGTCACTTTTACTCGGTAAATAAAGCATAATTTTTTTCATTATTTTGGGAAGTGTTGTGGAATTTTTCTTTTATATTTTTGTGGGCACAGGGGAATGTCCTCACAGCTACGGGCACTCCTGCATACTATCTTTATGTGAACTTGCTGTGCGATCCATTATACATAATATATATATTTATTTATTTAGATCTCTCTCTCTCTCTCTCTCTCGCTGGCCGGAACGCATCATCGGGTGCTATATAGCCCTGTCACGTGGGTTCGGTTAAAGGGACAGAGAGTGTAGGGCGAATTTGATCACAAATTACTAATTTTAAAGACGTTACAAAGAACCAAAAGTTCTTTTAAGGACTATTGTTAGAGGTGGCAGGCAGCCAAAATTGTTTTGGGGGAATTTTTTTATTTTTTTGTCAAGGCGACCGTTAGTGACATTTTCTGTATTCCACAAACTCTGCTTGCTGTGAGCAGTGAGACGGAAATCTACACTTATTTCTAGACCGTATCAGTGTCCTCAGTGATCCCTCAGTGCCTTACAACTACTGGGTGTCCAAGCTGGACACATGGCATGAACTGGCGCTCTACGCCTTGGAGGTGCTAGCCTGCCCAGCCGCCAGCGTTTTGTCTGAGCGGGTATTTAGTGCTGCTGGTGGCATTATAACAGATAAGCGTATCCGGCTGTCAACTTAAAATGCTGACAGGTTGACTCAGATAAAAATGAACAAGGTCTGGATTGCCCCTGACTTCTCCACTCCACCAGAGGAAAGCCACGACTGAACATCAAGGCACTTTAAAAGTGTTGTTTAGAATGTAATAAATACTCTGTATTCCCATGCACCCCTTCCGCCACAAAAAAGGGTATATGGTTGAATCTTCCTTTTCTCATCCTCCTCCTCCTGGTCCATCATATCTACATGCTTAATTGTCGCATATAATGCCATTGCTTATATGCCTTCTCATATAATTTTTTGTATGGTCAGCTCACCCCCAGGCCCTCGCATAAATAATGTTTTCAATGGTCAGCTCACCCCCAGGCCCTCGCATAAATAATGTTTTCAATGGTCAGCTCACCCCCAGGCCCTCGCATAAATAATGTTTTCAATGGTCAGCTCACCCCCAGGCCCTCACATAATGTTTTCAATGGTCAGCTCACCCCTAGGCCCTCGCATAAATAATGTTTTCAATGGTCAGCTCACCCGCAGGACCTCGCATAAATAATGTTTTCGATGGTCAGCTCATCCACAGGCCCTAGCATATAATTTTTCGGATGGTCAGCTCACCCGCAGGCCCTCACCCATACTGTTTTAGATGGTCAGCTCAGCTGAAGACCTTCACCCATAATGTTTTAGTGGGTCACCAGCAGGCCATCAATCATACTTTACCTCTCCTCCTGTATAACGTTTCTTCATCCTAAATACCCATGACATTCCCTGTAATTTTTTTGTACTCGTTTAAATGACAGGCTCTCTTAAGAGTCCTGTTTTGTTATTTATCCTCACTACCTCACTGAGGCGGTACTGGGAAATTGGAGCGCCCCCGCCTGCCTTTCTTGTAAGTGGGAGCCGTGGCCATCCCTCAGGCTCCCTCTCCGCAAGCGAACCCTGATTCCCCATTACTCGTGGTCACCATGGTAGGCGCATAAAAGAACATCGAAAGTTGAAAGAGCAGACATTGATAGATCAACATCACGGGGACGTGCGATCAGCTTAGAAGTTATCTAGAGTTAACAAAGCGGCAGAGGACCCTCACCTACAATTTTATATACACGGTCACTGGTCAGCTCAACGTCCACTCCATTGCTCTTACAAGTTCATTATCATCAGATGATAGTCCGGTCAATACAATCGAAGCCACCGGCCGTCCCTCTTAGTCATGGCCCCAGTCCCGAAAATCATGAAAATCTTTGTCTGAACTTGCTATTTATTTGAAAGTAAATGTACAGGAAAGAATGTTTTGTAACAATTTTTCATCTAAAATAGCTTTTATCTTTGGTTTTGTGAGTTTTATGGTCAGTCTGTAAAAGTGACGTACAACTCGGGAAACATCGTTCCCAGCAGCGACATTGTAGTCCAAGATGTATCTAGACATCCTCCCAATGCTGTCCCCAACCCATTTTGGTGGTGTTTCCATCAATTTCTGACCCTTTCCTATGAACCAGACACCCTCCCCTCTTCAGAGCAGGGAGTGCCTGGTTTAATGCTCGGGTTCTCCCATTGACTTCTATAGGGCCAAGCACCCGAGCATTCCGATGTGCTCAGGCAGAGCACTCGAGCACCCGAACATCGGGGTGCTCGATCATCACTAGTAGTCGCCAACAACATTGTGTTTTTTTTTTTTTTTTATTGGGATAGACCACAAAACATTGGGTAATATAAAAAAGAAAACAAAGAGTAAGTGCGCTGTAGTATAACAATGGTTGGGTGAGGCCAGTATACAAGTCTATTCTGCATAAGGTACGAACAGGTCATGGGATCAATGCCTGGTTCTTTTTAATAAACGGGAAATTGTCCAAGTTGGCTGTGGATAGGTGGCTGCGCTTGTCTGTGATAACGCCCCCAGACGTGCTAAACACACATTCAGACAATACACTGGCTGCAGGGCAGGCCAGTACCTCCATGGCGTAAAGGTTAAGCTGAGGCCATTTCCCCAATTTGGAGACCCAGAAGTTGAATGCAGCAGACCCAGTGGCATAGCTAGAAATGACTGTGCCCAACAGAAAATTTTTGAATGGGGCCCCCCTCCCCCAGTAATTTTTTCACAACCCCTTCCTTTCATGCTGCCCCCATTCCTGTGACTACTATAGATCACTCTCTCAGACCAGGAAGCTCTTCCATCCGTTTTCAAGACTGTCTATACTGCCACTGTATATAATTTTATTGTTTAATACTGTTGAGGGGGCCCTGACAAAGTCTTTTAGTCCTCCTCCTCCTGGATGGGCCCCTTCTTAGCCAGGGCCCCAAAGCAGCCGTTTTCCCTGCTTCCCCTGTAGCTAAGACCCTGGGCAGGCCCATCAGTCAGTACGTGTAGGCGTGTGCACAGATACTATTCCAGCATTTTGCAGAAGTGCTGCCTCTTGCTAAACGTTCCATATCTGCTGGTGGTGCTGGTTGTTGTGGCATGGTTACAAGGCTTTTCTACATTTCAGCCATGCTAACCCTGCCTTCTGAGGTGCGGGTGGTGACCCAGCTGCGTTGGCAACTTCTTCCTCCTCCTCCTCTGCTTTAGCCTTGTGCTTCCACTGATCCCCCAGTGTCAGGTGTAAATGTCATCCGCAGCGCGTCTACCAGCGTTAGCTTCTTCCGAATACGCTTCAGTGACAGAATTAAGGAAGGCACGTTGTCCTTGTAACTGGGATCCAGCAGGGTGGCCACCCAGTAATCTTCACAAGTTAGAATGTGGGCAACTCGGCAGTCGTTGTGCAGGCACTGCAGCATGTAGTCGCTCATGTTTGCCAGGCTGCCCAGAGGCAATGACATGCTGTCCTCTGTGGTAGGTGTATCATCTGTATCCTCCGTATCCCCCCAGCCACGCTCAAGTAATGGCGGTGAGCTGCTTTGCGTGCCACCCTGCTGTGAGCACGGTTTATTTGTGGCCTATGTTGGTGCAGGAACCCACCCTCCGAGCCACTTGTTTTTGACTGGCCTTATAAGTTAAGGGTAAAGCATGTATATAGTTTTGTTTATTTATTTAATTTATCTGACTTATAGTTATTTAAATATGTTAATAAGTAAATTTGTGAATAGTTTGTGAATGGGCACTCTTTTTGAAATGTTCCTTGTATAGTTTTTGTTACATTTTATAATAAGAAGTCCTGATAAACATGGAAATGTTACCCAAAAATCTAACCGACAAATTTAATAAAATTATTTGCCTGTCACATCTGCGGCTCAGGCGCAGGAGTCCTTGAGCACCAATAATAGTGAATTTGTCACATCAGAATCTAAGAGCTGGATTAGGTGTTCAGGAATTTCTGCACCACCATATTCAGTACATGCGCAAAGCAAGGGATGTGTGTCAAACCAGCTAGGCCCAGAGCTGCTACGAGACTTTTCCCATTATCGCACACCACCAGGCCGGCCTTGAGGCTCAGTGACACCAACCATGTTGTTCCATGCCCGTCCACAGCTCCTGCACAGTGAGGGGTTTGTCCCACAAACAGATGAGTTTCAGAACAGCCTGCTGTTGTTTCCCCCTGGCTGTGCTGATGTTGGTGGTGGAGGTGTTATGCTGAAAGGATGAGGAGGTGGTAGAGGAGGAGGAAGCGGAGTAGGAGGAGGAGGCAACAGGAGGCAAATAGATATGCCCTGCAATCCTCGGGGGCAGAAGGACATGCGCCAAACTGCTATCCGCCTCTGGCCCAGCCACCACTCCATTTACCCAGTGTGTTGTTAGGGAGATAAAACGTGCCCATGCTTACTCGTATACGTATTGGTGGTTATGTGGACCTTGCCACAGATGGCATTGCCCAGTGCACACCTGATTTTGTCCACCACTTGGTTGTGCAGGGAAGGGATGGCTCGTCTTGAAAAGTAGTGGTGGCTGGGAACCACGTACTGTGGGACAGCCACCGCCATACGTTTTTTAAAAGTCTCCATCCATCTCCACCAGACAAATTTGTTTGACATTTTTGTGCCCCAAAGTTTGGGTCCCCATTGACTTCAATAGGGTTCGGGGTCAAGTTCGGGTCAAGTTCGGGTCCCGAACTCGAACTTTGCGGTGAAGTTCGGCCGAACCCGGCGAACCTGAACTTGCAGGTGCTCGCTCAACTCTATCCACATTGAAACAGGTGCGGGTACCAATCCTACCGTGCCTGCAAGAAGAGGGCGGTTTGAAGATGTGTTGGTCACTTTGGATATGAGATCATTCTTGCAGCGAACCCATCGACAGGCGCTCTCCGGATCCAGCATCAGGGAACTCGTAGACCAGCGATGGGCAAATTACAGCCTGGCGGACAATTTTATCCGGCCTGCGGAGCTGCTCATGCGACTGCGGCAAGGAATAACAGTGCATTCCACAGATCCCCCATAACAGTGCCATCTACAGACCCACCCATAACAGTGCCATCCACAGATCCCCATAACAGTGTCATTCACAGATCCCCAATTCTCCCTTACTAGTGTCATCCACAGATCTCGAGATCTCCCCATAATAATGTCATCCACAGATCCCCCATAATAGTCATTCCCAAACCCCCAAATCGCCCTTAATAGTGTCATCCACAGATCCCCCATAATAGTGTTCTCCACAGATCCCCCATAACAGTGTCATCCACAGATCCCCCATAACAATGTCATCCACATGCCACCATTAGTTCAAAACCCCCCAAAAGCACACCTATTGGTTAAAAATATTTTTTTCTTGTTTACCTCCTCAAAAACCTAGGTGCATCTTATGGGCAGGTTAGTCTTATTGGGCGAAAAAAACAGTAATCCCCTAAGGCCTTCTGACTAGTGCCCGTGATGGTGTCTGTTTATTCTATGATAAAAGTTTTGTTCAATAAAAAACAATACCTTTATTGTTACGAAATTTAAATTTAATTTATATTAATTCACACAAACGCCCCATCCATCTACTCTTGGTCCGGCCCCCGGGTCCAATATAAGCCCATTGTGGCCCACGAGTCAAAAAGTTTGCCCACCTCTGGCCTAGACTGACACGTGTCCAACTATATCGGGTTAACGGCAGATGTGTACGCTCTGAAAAGCGAGGAACCCTTGGACTACTGGGTGTGCAGGCTTGATCTGTGGCCAGAGCTGGTACAATTTACCATGGAACTCTTGGCTTGCCCCTCGTCGAGTGTCCAGTCCGAAAGGACGTTCAGCTCAGCAGGGGGATCGTGACCGATAAGCGCTCTCGCCTAGCTCACACAGTGACGACCACTATTAATTGAATTTCCTCATGCCAGCCCACACATATCCGCCACCACCCAGAACAAAGAAAGGTCCTTGTCTTTTGTATATACAGCGGCATATATAAATGTCGGATGAATGCCTAATGTTTGTGGCCTGTACTTCAGTGGCCTTCAGTAAAATTGTTATCCACTAACCGCCTAATATACCTCCAGCCACATAATCACTTGCTCTTTTCTGTCCGGTGTATGCCTAATGTTTGGGGCCTGTACTACCGTGGCCTAAAATAAAAATTTTCTAGGCTCCAGAGTTTCCCTTTAAGACGCATAAAAATGGCCCCTGATTAAAATACATACTTTGTGTCCATGTTGTGGGACTATTTGTGCACTTCTAGTAAGTATTTGGTGGTTGCAAATATGACCTGAAGGATTTTCAGGTTCGCCTGGCATTAAATGGAATGGGGCCCGCCACGAACTTGCGGTTCTCGAACATTTGATCGTGAACACGCGTTCGCAAAACGTGCCGACCAATGTTCGTCCATCAGTACTTACAGGATATTAAGATCCAGTCAGAAGAGACAAAAATACTAGGAGTCATCTTTGATATAGAGAATAAGGGGAGGAAAAGCTGGGATGCTGTAAAAAAGAAAATACAGGAAAAATTTGAGATTTGGAGACAACTGACAATTGGAGGGAAAAATCTAATAATAAAAGTAATAAATAAAAAAGTAATAATAAAAGATACCTATTATGCTGTTTCTGTCACAAGTATTCCCACCAGATGAGAACTGTTCAAAACAACTACAGAGAAGCTGCTTTCAATTCATCTGGAGTTCAAAGAATTAAAAATTAGAGAGGGAAGTTATGTACAAGTTAAAAAAATATGGAGGTAAGAAATACCGAACTTCAAACCGTTCCTGCATTTACAATTTTTTTCTCTAAGTTCGAAGGTGATACATACGGAGTCTACGTGGTCTTTTTTTCTGAGATACGCAGCTGGTCACCTGTTTCAGAAAAGAAAATGGATCCAGTTACCATTGACATCCCCAGTGTTATTAGTGCCACCAAAACAATATGCAATAATAGAGACAATAATAAGACTATACTCTCTTCAAAAATATGAAAGCAATCTCCGTAATAACACAGGTGTGCAAAAAAAAAATTTAACAGCTGTTTTGGTTATTCCACGTAATCTTAATGTTTTTTGGTGCATTGAATCTGAAAATGACCTCCATTTAGTCATAGAACATGACTTTTCCTGAAAATTTAGGTAACTATGTTAAATAAGGCAATACCTCAAAATAAATAGAAAATAGACTTAATTAAAGTTTTATTACAATTTTTTTATGAAAATCCTTTTTTGAACTGAAATGAGCTCATCTACACACACTAAACTTGATTCTTCTTCCCTGTGAGGCTCCTCTTGGTGCATTTACGCTTGTGAGTAGCATCTGGAATGTCTCTCTGAAGCATCCAACAGTAATCTGCCATCATTGCAATGCTCCATTTTCCCTGGTATCTACTTTCCATCTCTTTAATGTCTTGGTGGAATCGTTCTCCTTGTTCCTCACTCACAGTTCCAAATTTTCAGGAAAGTAGTCAAGGTGGGACTGGAGAAAATGCACGTTCAAATTTATCAGGCAACCTAAAGCTTTAAATGCTTTCAGCATTTGTCCGACGATCTTTTTGTAGTGAGGATCTTTGTTATTGCCTAAAAATTTCTGTATGACTTCTTTAAATGCAATCCAGCCTTCTTTTTGGGGATCTGTCATGGTATTGACAAACTCTATCAACTATAAGCCTTCTAATGTCTGGTCCGACGAACACAAATTACTTAAATTTTGCCTCTGACAGGCCTGGAAACTTGGTGACTAAGTATTTGAAGCATTCATCATCTCTTGGAAGTGATTTTACGAATTGCTTCATCAATCTCAATTTTATGTGGAGAGGTGGTAGAAAAACTTTATGGGAAGGTACCAAACTTTCTCGGAGGGCATTTTTTTCACCGACTGTTAGCACCCTCTGCTGCCAACTCTTCTTGGTCCAGTGATTTTGTTGGTTTTGACTGTTCCATAGACACAGAAAACAAGGGTATTTGGTATACCCAGCTTGTTGCCCGAGCAGCATGGACAAGAACCAATTCCAAATTCTTGTAGGTTTCCCTCTAGTGTACGGAATGACCTATAGGTATGGAAGCGTAAAAAACACAGTTGTGGAGTAAAACTGCTTTGAGACTTCTTTTTGAAGAATCTATAAAAATACGCCATTGCACTGAATCATATTGGATTTTAAATTGACCCATCAGACCTTCAACATCGATGCAATAAACCAACTTGTCTTCCTGGATGAAGTAAGTAACGAACTCCTTTTCACGATGTCTGAAACATGAAGATGACACTCCTGGCAACAATAAATTCCTGTTTTTCAGCCTTGATGCGCGTAATTCAGCGGCATCTTTGGGAAGATTCAATTATCTTACCAAATCATTCATCTCCTCCTTAGAAAACAATTTTTGTCTTGTATCATCTTCAAAGTCAGAACTTGATTTGTCATCTGGTTCAGGTATGACTCCACCTTCATCGGAGCTAGGTATCTCATCCAAGGTAGCAGGGGTCTTGTGTATTGGTATATCTTTGCCATGGGGTATGGGACGAATTGCTGAGTGAAGATTGGGGTATGAAATGGAATGCTTCCATTTGGAATTAAACCCTATCACATCGCATGAACAAAAGTAACAGTCGTCACTATGGTTCTTTTGCTCTAGCCATAACGGAATTTTTTTTTCTTACCCTTGAACCAGTTTCGGAGGTCCTCAACACACCGTTCGCACACTTTATAAGGCGCCCAAACTTTATAAAGTCTGTAATATTCTGCTGTTGCTTCAACACTGTATATTCACCACAGATGAAACAAAAACTGTCTGGCGAATTAATATACTTTCGCAGAGCCATAACCTTTAAAGAATGACGGTTAAAGAATGACGAGCTAACACGAACTGTGATGAAAAAGTGTGAACAGCCTAGAACCAAGAACCTGATGATGATTCATGCACATGTGTGGACTGCAGAAGAGAGCAGCTCTGTGTCTGTACACTAGACGTCACAGTGCTGGCCATGCCCCCCTGCACTGACCAGAGCTGCTGCTATCTGCCCTGTGTCTCCCTCCCACTGGATTCTTCAGGAAAGATTAACTTCTACCATTAGAAGCATATAGACTCAGGGCTGAGGCTTACACATACAGCATGCTGCTGAGTATCCCAGTAGTCAGACATGTCACTCAGGGCAGCACTTGTATTCACCCCCGTTGTAGGGGGGGAGGGGCAGAGATTGGTTACCAGCAAAAAAAACAACAAAGGGCCAGAAGAGAACTATGGAAATGAGGAAATAGAATTTTCCCTCCTAAAACTTGCTTAGCTTATGTATATATTGCTCACCATCAGATTTACAGTGCTATTTTTGTTTTACATAACTCGGACAAACCCTTTAAGTTGTTTTGGGCATTTTATATCTTAAAGTCACCTATGTGAATTAATTAATAGTAATTTGGATCTAAAATTTGCTTAAAAACCCATAATATAAAAGACAATTTTGCATTTTGTGGCAAATCATGACGTCTAGGAGTTTTTTCAATATTGTATTTGTTTTCAGCACACCAAAATACATGGAAATTAGATGAAAATAATCAAACAGCTTTTTAGTCGCAGACCTGTGTAATCCAAAGAAAGTAAGAGCTATTCTTGACAATGAAAAGCAATCTGAAACTGTGCAAATTATTCTCCAAATAAATCTCTCGATTGCTGGAAAATGTGTAATATGTCTTATATGGCCAACAATTTGAAAGACCTTGCATGGATGATAAAGCATGAGTGTGTTCCAACTAGAGACTTTCAGTATCGGAGGAGATTAAGTGAAACACCCACGTGTCCCAGAAGGAACTGTTTAAGTGATGAAACCACGATGCTTTTTGGAACTGTAATTTCGATCCAAATGTATGGAGAAGAGTTGGGGTTCTCCTGAAACATACATGCGACCTTTAGAGACTAGATCATGAACTAGTACTGTATGGCTTAGAAAATACAGTAATGCCAGAAAAAAAGAGAATAATGTGGATTATGCTCAATTGTATTAAAAATGCAATCTGGAAGGTGCGCAACATCATGCTTTTAAGAAGAGATCTTATTGGGAAAAAGGACTGTGTGAATCTCTCCTTGAGCGAAATGTATGTGTATTATTTACAGGACCGTACATTTTGCTACACAGCTTCCTCAGGGGATAACTGAGTGAAGCAAAGTGAAACAAATTGACTTCGATCTGGATTTCAGGAAAAATTTGATTCACTATAAAGTCAAATTTCCTCGTGCTTCATGGTAAAGAATACATTTTTCCTAAAATGGTGGTTAAAAAAATAAATAATAATAAATTTACATACTCACCTTATCCATTTGCTCTCAGAGAGACAGTTACACCATTTCAAGAAACCGTGCAAAATCTTGCATGCGGTGACGTCAGCACACTGGCTGGGCACGGTGACTTCACGTGATGACAGCGGAGCGGAGTATGTATGATCTATGGGAGGGGCATGGCATTGTGGGGGGCATTTTTAGAATTGCATAACACTTTTAAGCAATACACTTCTGCAATTGTCACTTACAAAAAAATAATGTAAGCAATAGATAATAAAAAATAACATAAAAACCTAAAAATGCTATTCAGTGTATGTTTTCAGGAACACGTTGTTTTGAACACATTTAGATCTCATCGCCATTGTCCCTTCAGAAACGATCTTTGATTTAGTAATATTGCTGGTAAGTGAAAGCTGAAATAGTTTAAAAATGATCCATAGGCTCCAGTTAATGATTGTTGCACATTTACAGTACAATTTCATATCTGCTTTGGCCTTAAAAAAGCCATAGAATTGAATCCTTTTGTATATCAAAAGCTATTAACATTTTGGACTTTCGACATTTTGTAAAGGTTCAACTTTTAATAAATGTATAGTCCAGGAACTTTTATAAAGACAGAGGTAGTGTAAAACTCAAATCATAGCTAAGACATAGTAAAATGCTCTACTTTACAAGCAGATCTTATTTTATTATGGACAAATGTAAGGTTATTCTGCTAATATTAAAATCTTGTTAGCATCATCAAGGACTTCTTTTATGATTTTGACTTACATTAGTATATATTAAAGTCATAAATAGAAGTAGATAATCTTGGGACCAATGTCTGTACTTCTTTTATAGCCAAAAAGGAATATGATAAATGTTTTTACCAACAAACTCAAGATATAAATAGAAATAGATATATTTATTTATTATGTATGATATATTAAATTGTATATATTATATTATAGCTTGTTGTCAAATTTTAGTTAATTCAAAGGGGTTTTCCAACTTCAGATCATTATTTTAGTTTACCCCCACCAAGTGGGAACACTTAAAGACACGTCACTAGAGATGAGCGAACACCTGGAAGTTCGGGTTCGGGAAGTTCGGCCGAACTTCCCGAAAATGTTCGGGTTCAGGATCCGAACTCGACCCAAACTTTATCCCGAACCCTATTAAAGTCAATGGGGACCCAAACTTTTAGACACTAAAAAGGCTGTAAAATAGTCCAGGAACGGGCTAGAGGGCTGCCAAAGGCAGCAAAATGTAGGTAAATCCCCTGCAAACAAATGTGGATAGGGAGATGAATTAAAATAAAATAAAATAAATAAAATTTAACCAATATCAATTGGAGAGAGGTCCCACTGCAAGGAATCATGCGTCATATCACACAACACTGGAGAAGGCCACCTTCAGTTATTTTGGCCCAGCATCCAGACAGAGGAGAGAGGTCCCACAGCAAGGAATCATGCGTCATATCACCCACCACCGGAGAAGGCCACTCTCAGTTATTTTGGCCCAGCACCCAGACAGAGGAGAGAGGTCCCACAGCAAGGAATCATGCGTCATATCAACCACCACTGGAGAAGGCCACTTTCAGTTATTTCGGCCCAGCACCCAGACAGAAGAGAGAGGTCACACAGCAAAGAATCATGCGTCATATCAACCACCACCGGTGAAGGCCACTCTCAGTTATTTCGGCCAAGCACCCAGACAGAGGAGAGAGGTCCCACAGCAAGGAATCATGCGTCATATCAACCACAAAGGGAGAAGGCCACTCTCAATTATTTCGGCCCAGCACCCAGACAGAGAAGAGAGGTCCCACAGCAAGGAATTATGCGTCATATCACCCACCACCGGAGAAGGCCACTTTCAGTTATTTCGGGTGCCAGCACCCAGACAGGGAGAGAGGTCCCACAGCAAGGAATCATGCGTCATATCAACCACCACCGGAGAAGGCCACACTCAGTAATTTCAGCCCAGCACCCAGACAGAGGAGAGAGGTCCCACAGCAAGGAATAATGCGTCATATCAACCACCACCGGAAAAGGCCACTCTCAGTAATTTCAGCCCAGCACCCAGACAGAGGAGAGAGGTCCCACAGCAAGGAATAATGCGTCATATCAACCACCAACGGAGAAGGCCACTCTCAGTTATTTCGGCCCAGCACCCAGACAGAGGAGAGAGGTCCCACAGCAAGGAATCATGCTTCATATCAACCACCACCGGAGAAGGCCACTCTCAGTTATTTCAGCCCAGCACCCAGACAGAGGAGAGGTTCATTCAACTTTGGGTTGCACCGCAAGATCATGGTAAAGTTAAAAAAATGAGGATTCAATAAAGAAGTGCTCCGGAGTACAAGAATACATGGTTGAGGGGGAGGCAGTTATAAATGTCTATTCTGCACAAGGGAGGCAGAGGTCCTGTGGGATCCATGCCTTGTTCATTTTTATGAACGTCAGCTTGTCCACGTTGGCTGTGGACAGGCGGCTGCGTTTGTCAGTAATGACGCCCCCTGCCGTGCTGAATACACGTTCAGACAAAACGCTGGCCGACGGGCAGGCCAGCACCTCCAAGGCATTAAATTCTAACTCTGACCACGTGGACAATTTGGAGACCCAGAAGTTGAATGGGGCCGAACCATCAGTCAGTACGTGGAGGGGTGTGCAGACGTACTGTTCAACCATGTTAGTGAAATGCTGCCTCCTGCTAACACGTTCCGTATCAGGTGGTGGTGCAGTTAGCTGTGGCGTGGAGACAAAACTTTTCCACATTTCTGCCATGCTAACCCTGCCCTCAGAGGAGTTGGCCGTGACACAGCTGCGTTGGAGACCTCTTGCTCCTCCTCTGCCTTCGCCTTGGGCTTCCACCTGTTACACTGTGACATTTGGGATTGCTCTCAGGAGCGCCTCTACCAGCGTGCGCTGGTACTCGCGCATCTTCCTATCACGCTCCAGTGCAGGAAGTAAGGTGGGCACATTGTCTTTGTACCGGGGATCCAGCAGGGTGGCAACCCAGTAGTCCGCACACGTTAAAATGTGGGCAACTCTGCTGTCGTTGCGCAGGCACTGCACCATGTAGTCGCTCATGTGTGCCAGGCTCCCCAGAGGTAAGGACAAGCTGTCTTCTGTGGGAGGCGTATCGTCATCGTTGTCCGTATCCCCCCAGCCACGCACCAGTGATGGGCCTGAGCTGTGTCGGGTGCTACCCCTCTGTGAACCTGCTTCATCCTCATCCTCCTCCACCTCCTCCTCATCCTCCTCGTCCTCCAGTAGTGGGCCCTGGCTGGCCACATTTGTACCTGGCCTCTGCTGTTGCAAAAAAACCTCCCTCTGAGCCACTTCTAACAGACTGGCCTGAAAGTGCTAAAAATGACCCCTCATCCTCCTCCTCCTCCTCCTCCTGGGCCACTTCTTCTTCCATCATCGCCCTAAGCGTTTTCTCAAGGAGACATAGAAGTGGTATTGTAACGCCGATAACGGTGTCATCGCCACTGGCCATGTTGGTGGAGTACTCGAAACAACGCAACAGGGCACACAGGTCTCGCATGGAGGCCCAATCATTGGTGGTGAAGTGGTGCTGTTCCGCAGTGCGACTGACGCGTGCGTGCTGCAGCTGAAACTCCACTATGGCCTGCTGCTGCTCGCACAGTCTCTCCAGCATGTGCAAGGTGGAGTTCCACCTGGTGGGCACGTCGCATATGAGGCGGTGAGCGGGAAGGCCGAAGTTCCGCTGTAGCGCAGACAGGCGAGCAGCGGCAGGATGTGAACACCGGAAGCGCGCACAGACGTCCCGCACAAATTCAGCACATGCGCCAGGCAAGGGATGTGCGTCAAACAGGCTAGTCCCAGAGCTGCGACGAGATTTCGCCCATTATCGCACACCACCAGGCCGGGCTTGAGGCCCACCGGCAGAAACCACTCGTCGGTCTGTTGTTCAATACCCCGCCACAACTCCTGCGCGGTGTGGGGCCTGTCCCCCAAACATATGAGTTTCAGAATGGCCTGCTGACGTTTACCCCGGGCTTTGCTGAAGTTGGTGGTGAAGGTGTGTGGCTGACTAGATGAGCTGGTGGAAGCAGAGGAGGAGGAAGCCGAGTAGGAGGGGGAGGCTACAGGAGGCAAAGAATGATGCCCTGCGATCCTTGGCGGCATGCGCCAAGGAACTCTCCGCCTGCGGCCCAGCCGCCACTACATTTACCCAGTGTGCAGTTAGGGAGATATAGCATCCCTGGCCGTGCTTACTGGTCCACGTATCTGTGGTTAGGTGGACCTTGCCACAGATGGCGTTGCACAGTGCACACTTGATTTTATCGGATACTTGTTGTGCATGGAAGGCACTGCTGTCTTGGAGAAGTAGTGGTGGCTGGGAACAACATACTGTGGGACAGCCATGGACATCAGCTGTTTGAAGCTGTCTGTGTCCACCAGCCTGAGTGACAGCATTTCAAAGGCCAGTAGTTTAGAAATGCTGGCATTCCGGCCCAGGGCTCGAGGTTGGCTAGGTGGGAATTTACGCTTTCTCTCCAAGGTTTGTGAGATGGAGAGCTAAACGCTGCCGTGTGACCTGGTGGAGATGCTTGGTGACGCAGGTGGTGTTGTCGGTGGCACATCCTCTGTTTGGTGGGCGGCAGGTGCCAACATTCCTCCCGAGGAGGAGGAAGAGGCCGAGGCAGCAGCAGAAGAGGGAGCAGGGGGAGCCAGAGTGAGTTCCTTGCTTTTAAGGTGTTTACTCCACTGCAGTTCATGCTTTGCATGTAGATGCCTGGTCATGCAGGTTGTGCTAAGGTTCAGAACGTTAATGACTCGCTTCAGGATCTGATGGCACAGCGTGCAAACCACTCGGGTCTTATCCTCAGCACATTGTTTAAAGAAGTGCCATGCCAGGGAACTCCTTGAAGCTGCCTTTGGGGTGCTCGGTCCCTGGTGGCGGTGGCCAGTAGCAGGCGAACTCTCTTGGAGACGGCTGTTCTGCTTTTGCCACCTGCTCTCTCTTTTGCTACGCTGTTGTCTCGGTCTCACCACTGCCTCTTCCTCTGAACTATGAAAGTCAGTGGCACGACCTTCATTCCATGTGGGGTCTAGGACCTCATCGTCCCCTGCATCGTCTTCCAAACAGTCTTCCTCCCTGACCTCCTGTTCGGTCTGCACACTGCACAAAGACGCAGCAGTTGGCACCTGTGTTTCGTCATCATCAGATACGTGCGGACTCCGATGAGGTGGTATTCCCATGTCCTCATCATCAGGATACATCAGTGGTTGTGCATCAGTGCATTCTATGTCTTCCATCACTGGGGAAGTGCTAGGTGGATTCCCTTGGGAAACCCTGCCAGCAGAGTTTTCAAACAGCATAAGA